>NW_019775726.1:19923-148771 GCF_001039355.2 Lingula anatina | reverse complement strand
TCTCTCTCTCTCTCTCTCTCTCTCTCTCTCTCTGTGTGTGTTGTGTGTGTGTGTGTGTGTGTGTGTGTGTGTGTGTGTGTGTGTGTGTGTGTGGTTATGTGTGTGTGTGTGTGTGGTTATGTGTGTTTGTGTGTGTGTGTGGTTATGTGTGTGTGTGTGTGTGTGTGGTTATGTGTGGTTGTTGAACAGTATTGTTATACATTATATTTTGAATGGGAGTGATGGATTTTCGCAGCTATATTTAATCACCTTTGTTTCCTTTACAGATTCATTTACAGCTTTTTTGTCACTGTATGGGAGTGGCTCAATAGTCTGGATGACTGGTGCTATATTTTGGCCAAATTGCTCAAAATGTGGAAAAAGCATGAAACTTGGCGCAAATGTTCTTTGGTCTATGCTGATCATTTCCAAGGGCAGTGCCCAAAATTTCAAAGCGTTGCTTAGCAACCATTGCCATGGAAGTGAATTTCCTTAGTAACAAGCTATTTAGACCTTTCTTGTCCAGTTTAAATAGTTTAGAAATGCTAATAACTATGTTTTAGGGCATCAGAACTATCACTAGACTATTTTTAGGCAATTAAAACCCAAATTAACCTTAGTCACGATTGCTAGGCAGCATATTACCCTAGCAACAAGCATTTAAAGTTCGTCAGTCTATTAAGTAGGGCAAATCTATAATACTAGCTAAGAACTACACTTTTGAGCAAGATGTTCATACTTTTAATCCAGTAAGTTGAAACAGTTGTGTGATGTTTACACACATCCGATCAAAAACATTGCCAGTGCGGATACTTAATGCAGCATGTTCAAAGTTAGTAACCAGTCATTTCTATGCTTTTATCACTTTACGGCTCTTTATAAAACTTTGCAATGGTTAAGACGTTAAATTCTCCCTTGTATGTGCAATATACAGTGCATTTTGCCCTTGCACATTGTCAGCCTCTACATCTGCACCTACATGCACACTGGAGCAACTCTGGGCAGGTCAATAGCTTCTGGCAAATGTGTCCACAAGGGTCCACTGTTCCGCACAAGTCCAACCAGAGTGAGGTATCTGATGACATAGCACCGTAGTGCTGATTCAGATATGTTCATCTCGCAAGAATACTCTTATGTTGTTGTAGAGCAGCCTTGGTGTAGGTAAGACATGGCATCTAACAGCTCTTGGGTGTGAACAGAAACTTTTCAACTTCATTAACAAAAACAATTAAAATAGAACCATGCAGGTGGATTTAAGTTACTCTGTAGAGAATATAAACTGACAAAATACAATATGAAAAAACTTAGAACTTTAGAAAAATTTTGAACAAAATGAAAAATATCTTGGAAATCTGGTCTCTGAGAAACCTTTCAATAATAGGAAAGTCATAAGTGGTTAAACCTTTAGTATTTCTCATCTTACGTAATGCATGTATAAACTCTCCTACCAGCCCCCCCCCCCCCCCCCCCCCCCACTTCTTATCCCTTTTGGCAAAGATTATTGGTTCTTTGAGTGAAATTCAGGAAAATTTCAATTTTACCCCAGATGAAATCCTATCACAAACATTATGTCAAAACTAAAAAAATTGAAAGAAACTGAAAAACTATTTTCCATAAAAGATGGTGTAAAAATGTTTTTTTTAAACATCAATGATATTATAAATGACATTTGAAATCCCCGCTGTCTAGAGGAACAAAAAATCAACCTTAACACTAACTTTCTGGGCTAATTCAGCATCCAAAAGAGCTTGCCATCTGAATGGCTATCTCTCCCCATGGAAGGAAATTACTCATACCATTCCAAGACTCAATTAAACAAGTTACCCAACCATCCAGATATTTTTTTCGCAAAAAATCCCCCAAAGCCATATAATATCACCAGATAAAGGTGTGGGTGAATGGCAGACATATTTAAAAAAAACCTTCAGTACTGATAATTGGGAACAAACATTTAAGAAACAGATCACAAGAAAATGAAGTTGCTCAAATTCAGAATAAATCATAGAATATTCAATACTTATGCTCATCTTATGAATTTGAGAATTTTGCAATACTGCTAGAGAAAATATTCTGTACGGCTTTTGGGCTTGTCCGCCTGTAAAAAATGTTTGGATGTGCATCATTTGCCCCACTAAAGATAATTTAGGTGTGGTCATTGATAGATCTCCAGAGATATTTGTATTTGGGTTTGTGCAAGCATACACTATTTATGTACCTATCTTAATAATGAAGAAACATGTTAGTATATGTAGAATGGGAACAGAAAGAGGGGAAAGAACTGGAGAGTATGTCAGATACAGAGATATCTGTATATATATTATTAAATGTATATACTTAAATATATAATGTTAAATACTTGTTGCTAGGGTAATATGCTGCCTAGCAACTGTTGCAATGGTTTACTTGGGTATTTAATGTCTTAAAACAGTATAGTGATAGTTCTGATGGCTTGAAACATTATTAAAAGCCTTTTCAAATCATTTAAACTGAACAAGAAAGGTCCAATTAGCTTTTTACTAAGGTAAATCACTTCCTTAGCAACGGTTGCTAAGCAACGCTTTGAAATTTTGGGCACTACCCTTGAAAATGATCAGCATAGTCCAAAGAACATTTGTGCCAAGTTTCATGCTTTTTCCACCTTTTGAGCAATTTTTGCACCAGTCATCTAGACTACAAAGAAGATTCTCAATGTGCCTAATCCTCGCTCAAGGGTCGCCTGCGTCGTCTAATCGCACAGGGGATGCAGGCAAATTGCTCGATGGACGCACAGGTCGCTCGTATTTATACAGGAAAATTCTAACCTTGGTCGTTCAAAGGATGCACCAGGGTCACAGGAGCATTTACACAGAGACACGACTGCCTGTACATATCTTTATATTGTCGTAGAAGGGACGCACAAATGCCTCAACTCAGTGTAAAGTGGGCTTAACACATATACTGTGGTATTTAGCCTTAGCAGCCGGAAAATCCTCGTTCTGTGATGTAATGTGATAGCAAGAAATGCACAATGACCATCTAATAACTTCCATATGAGAACTCGACGTACAGATGACGGTAGATGCAGCAGTCTGATCAACGGCGGGTTAGGCAGCGGCATATATGAGGGTTTTATCACTCCTGTTAGATTTCTAGCAACTGCTTTGTAACAATACACATACGCTGGTTTAACACCCCTTCCCTGTAATATAAGGTTAAGGTGCGCTGGCTTCTAACAAACTCGCACATCGTCTGACTTTTTTCAATAGCTTCCTTTTTTTTTTGTATGCCAAAAATAAAATATTTATCATGAATAAAACAGTGAATATACATGGGTTGTGGAGTAGAAATCAAAATGAAATGATATTTGCCAGTATTTATGTGTATAGGGCATTGCCCACACATGTGAACCGCCAGCTTCTCCAGCAGAGCATTCATGCATAAAGTAGACGTACTATTTTTCAGAACGCGCTTTTATTTCAGGCTATTACAGGTAGCTATACTTTATGGGCAATGCATATTGACATCAATAATATTTTAATTAGCTTTGGAAGACAATTTATAAATGATAGATAGATTTATAACTGATATCAAATAAGCCAAAAGATACGCGTCGCACATGATAAAGAATATACGATGCTTTTTTTTACGTTTTTACATTTTTACAAATATTCTATTTATCATTTAGCTTGCGCCTTGACGACTACATGTGTGAAACAAAAATAATGATTTAAATTGATATGTATTTGCAGAAATATGAAATGCAGTATTATGTGTGACATCATATGACAAGGCAAATAAAAGTTTAACATACATGTATGTGGGAATATGACCGACCAAATACTCCATATCAGATTATGATTATGAATCGAAATCATTCCTTGTTTCGTAACCTTCAAAATTAAATGTTTATTTAAAAGTTAGTTTGATCTACATTTTTGGGGCCTATGTCGTCTTTAAATAAATGTGATTATCGATTAAATAATGAAAACTTAGCTGAAATGTATTTCCGCACCTTTCGCCGACTTTAGCGCCCTCGTTCAAAATTACAGTCCACTCGGTTTATTGGACAATATCAAAAGTAAATACAGGTTGTTGAAGAAAATTACCTTATAAGCCTATTTTTAGAATCATCCACCAGGCTACAGTGAGGGCGAAGAAGAATTTTATAGAGTGGGTTCATTGTTCCGTGTGACTGCTATATTCAGAACCCTTCAGGTAGCTACATCACATGCCACTGAAAGTAGCAACAGACGTACTCTCTGACCACAGGGTGCGCTAGTAGTCTGTTACAAAATTATTGTATCGCTGATACTTTAATTTTGTATGCTATTTAATCAGAAGGTACGACAAACGTGCATGTAGGTCACTCCTTTGTGCAAAGGATAGCGGGATACAATCTTTGCCTTTCCGGGAAGGAGTTTGGTAGTAAGATACCGGTACATGTGCCAGTGGCTTGAAAGGGCAACTTGGATAGGTTTAGCGATCAATTGAGTGATAGGTGAGCCAATAGTTATTATTTACATGTGATGTACACTGAAATGGGTATTTATAGTTATAGGTATATAGGGGTGGAATGGTGTTGGGGGCTCCTACGGGGCCCGGGACACTCTTAGGTCGCGTTCACAACATTGGACTAACAAATCTACTTGTTGCGTAATTCCCCAGGGAATCTATTCAGTGTCTATTAGGGGATTGCGCGGCAAGCTTTTAAGTGGGTCGGCCATATTTATATTACCTGTTTGTCCGCGGATCAAATTGTTCTGAATGCGGCCTTAAAGAGACAGTGTTAATATGTTCATATATTGACACATGTATTTTGATATAGTTTTATACTTAAGAAATGTGTATTTTGTCAACTGACATTTCGATAGACACGTAAATGCATTTACTCATACTTTGTTTACATTCAGTATAATTGTCTTGAAACATCGATTTGTTTTCGTATTTAAAGGTTCTCTTTCACCTCTCAGTTCACTTTTTTAACAAGGTTGACATCATTGCTTACTTTGCTCAAACGGAAGGGTCCAAGAACACTGCTACAACATGAACTTCGACGACTTGCTGAAAATACTGGGAGAACTTGGAACATATCAAAGGCAGAGATATGCCTTACTATGCATAGTTGCAGTTTACTCTGTTACATCCACAGTTGGTATTGTGTTTTACGGCATAGAGCCTAACCATCACTGCAAGATACCGTCAGCATACGTCGATGTTGTCACCAGTAAATATGGGAATGTTTCGCAGGAGGAACTGCTGAATCTAACCATACCATACACAGACAAAGGTGAAAGGAGTTCTTGCAAGCTGTATACATTCGATGAACGGTACATGTATACAGCAACGTGGTTTCTTGCAAATGATTCATTTTACTATGGCACAGCCTTGAAAAATAACACCAACACGTCTTGGACGGCCATCAACTACAAAGGGAGTAATAACCAGGCTGGTCCACCAAGTTCAGCACCGTGTCCAGAAGGAAGGGTGTACAGCTCTGGCCAGTATGAGTCGACCATCGTGTCAGAGGTAAATTTTAAATAGGGCTGAATGGACTGTTTTTCATTTTTAAGAAGTACAATTTTCCTGTTTGATACTGTATGATGAGCATACCGCTTCAATGTTATATCGATATTCTAGGCCCTATTTAATATAATTTTTAAAGTGAAGTTATCTTTTTCGTGTTAAAAGAATACATGTCCATTGTCAAATCTTTATCATCGTAAAAGAAGTAAAAAAAAATTTGATTCTTGTTTCAGTTTGATCTTGGTTGTGAGAATGCATGGCAAATCAGTACTTGCAATTCAGTTTTCTTTTCTGGGAAATTACTATCTCTCTTTCTCACCGGCTGGCTGTCTGACAGGTAGGCATACAAAGTCCAAAATTGTGGTCTATGTTCTTCGTTTCATACACCCACGCTTCCAATAATCAGTCATTACAGTTTTACCTGACATATTTTCCTCGTCCATATTACATATTTACCGAGCTTCACTCGCTTAATAGTTTTCCTTATCACTCCCTCATAAGAAGACTTGATCCACCAGTGTAAAGTGCTCGTAACCGCTTATGATTCTAATCATAAATGCAAGGAAGAGAAAATATAAGTTTGCTTGGTTTTCTTTTCAGTAAGTTTGTATCTAGATCTGTAGAAAGCCAGACAAAATTGATAAGTGGGTAAAAGAGGGCTACCTTTATTGTGAGGAAATCGATTTTTAGTGGAAAGATACATTGGGTATATGTTTGGAAATTGAGGAATACTCGCAATTGACCCCAGGCAAAATATTTACGCTGTTTTTCTTTTGTTTTTTATGCTCAAAAGTCGCACTCATTGTGGATTTAACATTCCCAAACCCCCACATGAAATTCTCGACCGGCCCTTAAATATAGCTGCTACTCCCGCCATACATCATATGTTTAAAAACAAAAACAAATTCCATTACCACCCTGTTTAGAGAGAGTCGCCAACTTATCAATTTGATCCATCCCAAAGATAAAAAATTATTTAGTCTATCAATCGTGGTTTTAACGTTTGACATGATTTATTGTATAACAATTTTGAAAAATAACGCAGGTATTAGGTAAACTTCCGTCTCGCTTATTGAATTTTAAATGTAAACAAAGCCAAACCCCATGTCATCGATTGTTAAAATAATACTCGTAAAAATTACAAGTTTCCAATTTAACTATAAATGCAGGTACGGTATATACACTGTAGGCAGCGTAATTGTTTCTCCCTTTTGGTGCACCAGTTAATGTTTATTTTTATTTTTTTCAATTTTTTTAGATTTGGCCGTCGTCCCGTCTTCCTAGCCAGCATTTGTATTCAGGTGTTATCTGGAATAGCTCTGGCTTTTGCTCCTAACATGCTTGTTTTCAGCTTTCTGTACGTAATCCAAGGCGCCGCTGATTCAAGCGCCTACCTCGCCATGTACACGTTGGGTAAGTATCGAGCGCAAGCGTTTGCACGTGAGATTTCTCTTATTTTTTAACTTTGTTTCAATATACTTCAAGGCATTTGATCAAAATTGTGATGTTTTTTTATTTTTTGGTGGTTTTTTAGACCAAGTAAAAGTGGTCATTCAACAATAGGGAAAAGCACAAATGACAAATCAAGTACTGTTTATGTATATCTTGTTAAAACGTTAAGAAAAGTTTGTTAATATTAAAATATTTAACAAGAACTTTCACTCTAATATGAAACGTGATCCAATGCCAAAGATATTACTGGCACCACATTGAACGTCGTCCTGTACAGAAATGGACAGTGTTGTACAAAGCCAAGTTTCGATAATTCTCTACAGTGTAATTATAAGAAGTGGTGTAACAATTTGATATAGGTAATGCACCTGTTATATACATTCGGTGACCCGATGTCCAGACTCACTCCTCTTCACGAGGACTTATGTTGGTTACTGGTGGATCACCTAAAGGGTCAGTGATCATTTAATCGGTTGGAGAGATTTGACGAAGGCCAATCTAATGCCCTGGATAGTGACGTCATTCTTTCACCTTTTCATGGGTGCTTTATTGGTTCACCGACTGCAGTAATCTCTCCCCTGGTCGTTGAAGACTACATCCTATATTCCCCATGCAGACGGGGTCTCCTGACACACGACTGCGGACATACACTGTAGAGGGCAGTCATAACTGCCACCATATGTATAAGCTGATATATAAGTTATATAAGTTAGCTCTTTTGTTTTTACTCATCCGATCTCTCAGTTACAGTTTCACCCCATTTCCATAGATTTTTAGATCGATCTATCCCAGTGGGGAGTCTCACTAGATTACTGTCAGCTTGGCCGGCTTAAGCGTCTGTCCAGCCTACTAAAAGCTGTAAGGGGGTAATTAACTATGGTGCCTGCTCAGCTGACTGCAATTTAGCGTGAACCCCCAGGGAGTTAGGTCGATCTAAATCTTAAAGTCAACACCAAAGCGATAGAAGCAGTAGAAGAGTATATATACCTTGGGCAACGGTTCAGCCTTAGTGATCGAACACTGGAGAAAGAAATCCAACGAAGGATAAAAGCAGGATGGGCAGCATATGGGAAGCACAATAACATCTTCAAGAGCAACCTTCCTACCTGCCTGAAAAAGAAAGTGTTCAATGCTTGTGTGCTGCCGGCAATCACCTATGGTTCAGAGACCTGGGCACTGAATGCTTCCATGGAACACAAGCTACAAGTAGCTCAGAGAAAGATGGAAAGAATTATGTTGAACATCAGTCCAAGAGAGCGGAAAACGAATGTATGGTTACGTGAACANAACAATCAAACACAGAACGTTATTATAACGTTACCGTAACGTTTATATAAACAAAGAACGTTATAGTGACGTTATGGTAACGTTATAAAACGTTCTGTGTTTGCTGGGAAATGGCGCACACACATGAAATATGGTGTTTCGATATTCAATATTGAGCAGATTGATATATCGACCGTACCTACTCTAAATCTATCATTAGAATAATACTGTATACTTTGAGGACTCTCTTATACTGGGTACTTTCAACGGTTTCTTAAGGTTTTCCAATCTTTTAAAAAAGAATTGAATATTTAAGTTACCATATTTATACCTTTTAAAATTTTTGTAATAATCGCAATTTGTTTTATACAGAGAGCGGTTTGGTTAATGGCATTTCAAAAGACCGTGTGGTACTTTCTATGTACTTTTCAAAGCCTATGATTTCATGTGTATAATTCAAAATGTCGACATAGCTAGGTGAGATTTTTTTTTTGTTTTCCTCCAAAGGATGGTGAATATGATGTGCTATTATGGTTTAACTCTGAATGCCAAGGGTCTAGGAGGTAGTCTATATCTCAGTTTTGCCCTACTTGGAGCAGCAGATATCCCAGGGCTATTGGCAGCCGCCTTCTGCATAGACAAATTGGGACGACGGAAGACGATCTTTGGGACAATCTGTCTGGGTGGCAGTCTTTGTATTGCCTCTGGACTGATTCCAACAAGTAATTATGGACAGACGTGCGACTAAGTGATATGCCTAAATAAACCAACTGAATGGAAAGGTTAAATAATAGTGTAAATTTGGGAAACGCGTTGTTTCACGATATGTTTCAGTTTGTTTTGGTATGAAATCAAAGTAATATTTCACTTTAAAAACTCAGCAAACTGTACTGCTGATGAGATTTGTTGCTGTGAGCTATATTATGGTGTTAAATCTCCACATCTGCAGGATGGAATAGTTAGATTGACGGAAGGAATAATATGCCGATCCTGGTTTCTTTTCAGGCATGTTCTATCTCACCATTGCATGTGCCGCACTCGGAAAAATGCTGATCACTCTGTCGAAGGCGGTTCTCGGAATGTTTTTAGTAGAGAGTTACCCAACTGTTATCAGGTACTTATTATATTACCTCAGTATTCTTAAGAATAGTTTAAATAAAAAGGGCAACTATAAAAGTGAAGAATTTATTAACTAAGGCTCCCTTTTTAAATGCAAAAATGGTATTGAAATAAACATATGATTATGGCACACGCAGATTTTAGTTCTTTGTAAGTTCTGTGGTTGATAAGGTTGAATCATTGTCGTCCATTGGTATAAATTATGCTAGCCTTCATACGTAATTATTCTGTTCATTAACGCCTGACATGTAACGGGTTATTATTTACAATTTAAAATGCATCTATTTTGTTACTTTGTCTTTGCCTGCAAAGTGGCAACTGTTTTTGTGTATATCAAATCACGTATTTTTCTATACAAATGAAATAAATATATTCACATATACATATGTGACCTGTTTTTATCTTTTCTTTTTTCATAGGCACATGGGTTTGAGTTTTTGTTCGTCGGTCGCCAGGCTTGGCGCCGTAATCACCCCTCAGATTCTATTCCTAGGCCGTGTGTACAGACCTCTTCCTTTCATTATTTGGGGCGCAGTGGCCATCTGCACAGGGTTCCTGATTCTCCTGGTTCCTGAGACCCTGAACAAACCACTTCTGCAGACCGTGGAAGAATGGGACGTCGTGCTTGACAGGAAAATGTAAGAACATGCACATATTTTAGAAAGAGATTAATATTTTCATAAGCAGAGGTAAACCTACGTTGTTGTTAAGTTCATTGTTTTGGTCGCACTGGACAAGCAAATGTAAGGGCAGTTTTCCACATTCTGTATGTAGAAAAGTTATTATATTTTTATTTAAAAAAACATAGTTGGTTTTCTTAAAACAACGTGTGGTCACGCGGATGTTTGGTGAAACAGATGCTAATGATGCCATTTACGTGTTTTCTTTGTTTAACATGCTTAATTATGTCGAGCAGACCCTTTCAAATTCCCCTCCTCTGTCTCTCTCTCACTCAATATATTTAACTATCCAATTATGACATGATGTTAAGAGTTGTATTTATATTTTCAGCTTGGGTTGTACTTCAAAGAAGGATGGAAATGTGGCTCGAGACACCACAACAACTGGTGAAAGTTCTTATTTGTGATTAGAACATCGATTGTGAAGATAAAAGTTTCTTTGAAAGCATGTGATGCAGATATCTCACCCAATTTGCAAGAATTTATTTCAGGGATACTGCAGGCTTCATAGTTCTCGTATGGTGACTGATTTTTTGCCAATTGTGAGGATGAAGCAACCGTCTTTGAGGTATGATAGTGACAATAATGAGCACCTGTGGCATGAATTGGAATGTGCAATGCAGAGGGGAACCAACCCCTACTAATCTGGACCAACTCTGCCAACGGCCTTACAAAACCTGGGACAATATCCCGCAAAACAGAATTCCGTTGTTGAACGCATGCCCAGCCGTATACAGGAGCTAATTGCAGTCCACGGTCTCTACACACACGCTATTAGACAGGCGACCTTTAACGAGCACATTCTACTGCTAATGCTTATTTTGTGTAAATTTGGTCACATTTGGTGGTGTCTTTTCAGTTTTATGGACATTTTCTTTACCTCTGTGGAATTCACAGTGAAACGTAGAATTTGAGAGGTAAATGTAAAAAATTTGAATCATTAATTTAACATATGGGTGTCTTAATTCGCCCCTTTTTTGTATTTTCTGTGCCATTAGATATGGTATCTGGAACAAAAAGCACTGTTTATAACAATTTACACATGTCAGGTGATCATTTGTAAAAAAAACGTATGGAACTAGAGGTGACACAACCTTTTTGACTAATGGTGTATACTAAACATATATATGTGTAGTTACCTCCGCCAAGGAGGTTATGTTTTCACCCCTGTCTGTCTGTTTGTCATCAACATAACTCAAAAACTTATGGAGCAATTTTGATGAAATTTTCAGGGAAGGTGGGAAAAGGGGTTAACTAAGAAGAGATAAGCTTTTGGTGGTGATCCGGATCAATAATCAATCAATAATCAATAACAATAAAAAATCGCTGCCTTGGCGGAGGTCTGCGCTCTCGGAGTGCTTTTCTAGTTTTAAATAATTCACCATGGAGACGATGCATGGCTCTTTATTGCAGGTCATACTTTACAATCTGCATAATAATTATACAGTATGCACGGCGAATCAAACGTTAATTTTAATATTTATAACCAGCAGAATCAAGTAAAATGGCGTATAGAAAAAACTGCTGAAAGAGACCTCCTGCAGCCAAACTGTCAACAAACTAGATATTATATACTAAAGACACTATGATTTTATGATGATACCTGACATGTACATACAGTGTGATCCGTTATATACTGGTATATATATATATATACCTTTGTCAGAGCACTTTGTCACAGACTTGACATTTAATATGGAATATTTTTTTCCAAATAATTTTTCATCAGGTTTTTCCTATTTTGCAGACTGATAAATGAAAATAGGGATTAAAATCGTGTTTTATTAACTTTTAATTATCTCTTTGATGTCATTGTGACATCATATCATTAATGGAATTCGCCAGAAAAGCAAACAAAAACACATTGCCTATTCTATGTCATACAACAACCATTAAAAGGGATATTTTTGACCTCCATATTTTCTAAATTTTTGTCTGTAAAAGAGTAAAACGCTCCACAAAAGGACCCTCATGTCAGTGTCTTGTCACAGTAACGGTCGCTGTTACGCCTGACTTCTTCTGGCTGCTTCCAGCGCTCTCAAGTGGCAACGCATTTAATGGGATAGGTTTTTAAAGTTCTATCTGGAATAACATTCCAGGCATCGGTCAAAATCTGCCCAATTTGGCCCAGGTTTGTTGTAGGACATGTAGGCCATTGATTCGGAGAGTAATGGCCTACCCACATATTGTCTATGTGGTTCAAATATGGCGATTTTGATGACCAAGGTAGCTGCTCATTCCCTTGGTTCTGTAAGTAAACTGCTATTAAAAGTGCTCTGTGTGAACCGGCAATCTCACCGTGCAAACTAAAATTGTTCCTAAGTTATCCCCCATCAAATGATAGCCAAGTGGTTCCCAGATTATATCTTTATTTGATCTGGTTCAGGTTTTCGTTGATGACTACCATTGGTGTTTTGGCACCAATGTGGTTTCCACTCCAAATACTGACGCTGTTAATGACCTTAGTCACTTTAGACGCGGCACACGCTTCGTCGTTGGTCTCTTCTGGATGTCTGTAAACTCTGTTTTGACTGTTGAGCGGTACAGGTGAAATCTGACCTCGATAAAGAAAGCCACGAGATTTCAGTGTTCAACCCAGAAAGAGTCAAGATCCCCAATTCAATAGAGAAACATACAACGATATTTTGCTGTTTACAGTGGGTTCCTCGGAGGTCGTCTGGTATTCTTACCTGCTAAAACCAGTTTGGTGTTCGCTAAGGGCCTTGAAAAATGCGTTTTGGTGGTAATTTACCCCTCACTCTGAACGGACTAGGTGGTTTTTGTTTAGTTGCAACAGCATATCCCAAAGGACAGTGGGTCCTGTACCCTGGTGGTAAGATTTCAATACATTGGGTGTGGCCTCTGTGTAGGTACATCAGTCTGGGCATTACTCTGTAAAACTGTGCGGACCGTTTCGTTTATCGCAATTACCTGTCTGGCAATGCCTGTATTTTTCGCGCCATTCTGCCACAGATTAACAAATTTATAAAGCACTGCATAGCCCATTTTACACTGCGAACCCGACCACTTGCATGCAAAATTTCAAATTCTTCTATGCAGTAGTGGCCGACATATGTATCTTTTTTTTTTTTGACAGAACCATGCTTTGCCAAAGCCAGGCTTTGACCTGCCCAAAGGAGCACTACCCAATTAAATCACTGCATATTATATAATGCAGCAGCACAACAAACCTGGTAATCAGTTAATTGGTAGCGACACACCTGACTACACACTTCTCCATTCACATATCTTATGAGATCGGAGTTTTTGAAAAAAAAAACGCATTTTCACCTAGGCATACATTCGAAACTGAAATATTCCATATTAAATGTCAAGTCTGTATATATATACTTGATCCAAAAATTGAGACTGCAATCTTAACCAAGTCTTGTGTTTTTTAAAACAGTTATTTTTTGTTTCCCGCTTTGCTAAATGTATATAACTAAACCGAACACTGTGTCACTTAAGTATCCTATTGTTTCTTCATTTTTATTTTTTCAAAACAAGGAAAGTTTTTACAGCGGTATAATTATTTACCTAGAACTGACTCGGGGTTAAGTTAAAAGTAATTCTGCATGTTAATGTCAATGTCAATGGCAGATGGCGATTCAGAACTCTTGCCGATTGGTCTAGGACATTTGGCGATCGGGATCTGTCCTAGGACAGATGGGAGTCAGCATCTGTTCTAGAACAAATGCTGCTTGTAGCAATTTACAGAAAATTCAAACATAGTTCAGTTGTTTTTTTTTTTTTTTTTTTTTTTTTGCTATGATTTACTCCTCTGAATCGATGTATCAGCGATTGAAATCATAATAAACGTAACAAAATCTGAATAATTAAGTGTACGTGTGGCTACTCCAAAGGACACTTACCAGATGTCGTGCTGATAAAATTTACCTAGACAAAGGTTTTCCATCGAGCCGTGATGGAATTCATCTTATAGTGTAACATTGCCACCTCAACTACTGATGATTTTTGGTGCCCGACGCAAGGGCGGATCTTTGTTATTCCAGTTTTAGATTATTTTTCATTTTATGTGATGTCACATAACTGGAATATCAAAATAGTCACTTTCAGCAGCCATGAGCTTGTCTCTGTTAATTAATGATCTCAGAATCATATGTGTTATCATCATAAAAGTACTAGTGTTGATGCTCTACGAATTAACGTGCTTCACGCGTAGCAATTTGAATAATTGGCTTACCATCTTTTGTCTTTCAAAAGGCACTTTCAAAGATAGATAGATAGATGTAGATACATGGAATAACACTCCACACCTGTAGAATGACTTCACTCTTGATAGAGATTATGTAATAATTTCAGTTCAGTTACGAAATTGACCTACCACCTGCATCTTGTCAGTCTTGTCTGCCACATGGGTTTTATAATTTTTTATAAATGATCTGAGATACTAGTGCAAACCTGTATCTCTTTGTTTGTGATGCTGTGGAACATAAATAATGGTATGCTTGAAGGGTGGTTGGAATTGTCAACATGTCATACAGGTTGTATGACTACCCAGATGACCCGTTTTGACGTCTGATTAATTTTTTGCGGAGGACTCTAGAACATAACGCTGACAATGAATTTTTCTATTAGCAGAGAATTGTTGAGGAGCATTTCTGACGCACCTAACTACGAAGGTAAGATTACATAGCAGTCATGTTAACTATGGTCACAGATTAAGATGCACAAAATGGTAAAATGGAATAAAACCGTAGTACCATGCCAAGGGACACCTCGATGAAGTAGAGACATGGCCTCTCACTGCGTCTTCGAGAAAGGGACCTAAAATTTTACCTATATATGGGCTAGATGCGACATTACAACACGGTAATGGATTTATATCAGGGCTTTTTTGGGGGGGGGGGGTTAGATCCATGGGCAGAATAATATTTACGTTTATAAAGTCCCTTACCAAGCGGACGGTGAAGGGAAAGCAATGCGATGCGGCAAGTGAATGATGTCCTGGAATATTGCACGTACCAATGAGATCAAATTAAAATTCGAAAAACATCACCTTAAGGCAGGGCTTTGACGCTTTCTTCCAGAAAGAACAAATGTCTGACACCAATGGAACAAAAAGCACCTAAACATGGACAGAAAAGCCTTTAGGGGCTTTTATTTCTTGTACGTTTTATTGTGATATATGTTCTCCAGTTAGGCAACGCACTCCCAAACGATCATCTCATGGGTAGGAATCTAAAAGACCACATGGTTTCACAGCACGATTCTTAGGTTTCTGTTCTGCGCAGCGCATCCTGTTCATGTGATGCTTACGTGTTAACTTTGGCTTCTGAACCATCCCTCTAACCGTTTAGTCATGTTTGCCGAGTCTCCAGTTCAAACTTTGTCGGCGAAGCAAATGATGAGATCGTTATTCGGTTGGAATGGCAATGGCAATGTTAGTGCTGGTTCTTCTGGCAATGTAGGTCAGTACAGGCTTCATTGGATTTGTCAGAAGCTCCACTGCATGGCAGCTCTCATCTGTAGGATTTTGATAAAATATTATCTTCGAAACACTAAGCTGTCTAGTGACGACGGATGTCCTGAGGCCCATTTCAGGCCCATTTTTGAATGTAGCTATCTGGACCAATGTGAGTTGGTGCTGGCAAGGCTTCAACTATAGTTTGGTGGAGGTCAGATCTCATCGACCCCAACAATCAACTTTATACCAGGGCAAATGCCCTTTTTTATACCCTGAACGACAAGGCACTATAATGCTATCCTGTTCGCTATACCTTCTCTCTTTAAACTTGTACGCTTTACAAAGTCCTGTGGTTAAGCGACAATTTTTCAGTTACTGTCGATCAAAGCAACTTACTCCAAAGTGAGATCTGCATTTGAACGCCATTAATCTATTTGTATTTAAGATGCTAATTGAACAATGAATTATATTTACAAAAGAAAAATATATTTCAAATGTTCTTGCATTTTATTGCTTAAATGAAAAATTAAAAACAATAGACACGCTTGCCATGTGTCAAGCTTTTCCCATACCCTCTTGATAGCACCCCGAGTGACAGGGTATCATCAAACTGAGAGCCAAACGAACACTTGCTTCGAAATCCGCGTCAGCCATTTTGCTTCTTTATCTCTTCTTCACGAGACCACGCGAGATCACAGTGCCAAAACAGATCAAGGCGGGACAGAGCTTTGACGAAAATTTTGCAGAACACGCCTTCCGTGTGCCGGTAGTTGCTAGAGGTGGGTATTGCTGATGTGAGTTACATATGAAATCAAAATCGAGTCCTAACTCTGGAACGTAGGGTACCCTCTTATAGGGTACCCTCTTAGCTAGCAACATCTTTTTGCATACCCTTCACACCCTTAACTAAACTTTGAAGATGTCGTTGATATGTGCTCCGATTCAACCTACGTATTTGTATACGCTCATTTATTTCTTTGGGGAAGACAGAATCCAAAATATCGACATAAGTATATATTTAAAGACTTTTAAGGTACTGCAGAGAATGGCATTAATGGAGTTGATTACCAGCATGATGGAAACGTGATGCATTTATGCTAAATAACTTCCAAATCTACTGTGGTGAGGCAGAGAAAAACAGTTTGCATTCATCGCACTGAACTGAAGCAATTATGAAGTATCAAGCATGTTAAAATGGAATACTTCAACAGTACACCACAGGGGTAGCTTTAAGGTTTATCAGAAGAAAAGGAATTCTCCCGCACTGCTCCACACAGGTCGTTTTGAGGATTATATGAAAAAGATTTCCTCCTGTACTGGTCAACAGAGGTAGTTTTAAGTTACATTGTATATATATGCAGAGATGGTTCACTAATGCCTTGCGTTCGTTTTACACCCAGCTCGCGAAGCAGAATGTCTAAAAAAATACATCTGGGCTTGGTATTCTATGCCTATGTGAACTTAAATGTATAAAATGTTACTGCATTCTGATTTTTAAAATCGGCAAAAAAGAAGAATATTTGTTGTTATCAGTAGCAAGGAGATGCGTACATGTAGGCCTACTTGTGACAGTGGCATGACCAGCATTTTGTACTGAATATCATATGGCTGATATTTAGTATAAAACCTATGTGGTCAAAACTGTTTTATGCAAAGGCGATATCACTACGTCATGCTGGGTTAAGATGGCTTTCTTATTTGAGAAATTAAAAGCTAAGATACGAAACGTGTCGATAAAACGTACATGAACCGGGTGGATAAAAAGATGTCTAGAGGTGAGGGAATATACAAGAAAAAGGGAGGACCGCCTGAAGCAAAATTCGTTTTTAAATTATATTCACTTGGTATACTGTTAATGCGTTGTACGTGATCTATGTGCGGTTCGTGCAAAGTATCTTCCAATAGTTTGATAACAAGCAATTATTGTACATGTTAACCTGTAAATTCTACCTTAACCCCCTATATTTATGTTACAGTGGTGATATCGAGAACACAAAGATGAACTTCGATGACTTGCTGAAAATACTGGGAGATCTTGGAACATATCAAAGGCAGAGATATGCCTTACTGTGCATAGTTGCGGTTTACTCTGTTACATCCACAGTTGGTATTGTGTTTTACGGCATAGAGCCTAACCATCACTGCAAGATACCTTCAGCATACGTCGATGTTGTCACCAGTAAATATGGGAATGTTTCGCAGGAGGAACTGCTGAATCTAATCATACCACTCACAGACAAGGGTGAAAGGAGTTCTTGCAAACTGTATACATTCGATGAATGGTCTACCAACAGCAAAACAACGTGGTTTCTTGTAAATGAAACATTTTATTACGACACCGCCCGGGGAAATAACAAGAACGCGTCTTGGACGGCCATCAAGCACAAAGGGAACAATAACCAGGTTGGTCCACCAAGTTCATCATCGTGTCCAGAAGGGAGAGTGTACAGCTCTGACCAGTATGAGTCGACCATCGTGTCAGAGGTAAATTTTCAAACACGGTGGAATCGCACCGTTTATTACTATCCTTTGGCTCCGAACTAAGCGTTGCAGACACAAAAAGACTCTTTCGTTTGTATACAAAAGCTATGGGCGAGCAAAAATATAAATGACACACGTAAAATGTTTTTCTACCTGTGACGTAAATTTAACTGCTAGTGCCTTATAAATGGTAAATTTTATCTTGATTTGTAAATTAAGTATATTAAAAATAACAGCAACATGCACATCAGTTTCAAGAGGTGGCCAGCGAAACAGATACATCTCATCACAGATTGTCTGTATGGAACTGCCTGAAAGAAGCAAACCTACACTCTTGTTGTCCTTCTTGTGGTCAAAATCCTTGTTCATGGGGAAACGTACAAAATTTAAAGGTGTTTGGCACGATGGAAAAGATTATTTTCAGGGACAAAGCACGGATTTGTCTGCATCATGCAGTGGAATTACACAGTGTATAGAGAGCTGACACAAATGCTATTCCCATTAAAATGCATTAAAATGCCCCAATCTGTTCTAGAAGTGGCAATGTACCAAAACGATGGGCATGTAATGCTCTCCAAACACAGACTGATCCGGCACCTCAGGCTATATTATCCTGCACACGCACTTCCACGAGACATTCTGCAACATGTCTACGAATTTGACCATCGATGGGGTACAAGTAAAATCTAACCAGGTGTTTAGTTCTTTTGCCATATGCAGGCACATCTCCATTTTCCCAACTATCACTAATACATGTAGGTATATGTAAATCAGATTTTGGGGGTGAGGGGTTTCCGCTGACCCATAGATCTCAACAGCAGAATCAAGAAATTCAATTTTGTACAACCTTTGCACAGGTCCTTACGTTTTTTCCGCAAACTTTCCCATCAGCACCAGGGCCAAATTAAACCAGCCATGGCCAACTGAAGTATTGGTATGTGTGTGTATGTTTTAAAGTATGTCAGTAGAACCTTCTCTCAAGCACCTTGTACTCTGAAATTGCGGCACGACAGGGGCATATTTTGCAGGTCATTTGAATACCAAACCGATCACAGATGGTTTATCTTTCTTCTGTGCCTCTCATTAGAGGAAACAAATACATGTACCTCAGTAGTAACGGTGGGCTACAGTATATTGGTGATCAACTCAAAGACCATGCACAAAATTTTTTCTCCCATGAAGATGTGACTGGGAGTGGCAAGTTTATCACAGAAGCCCCCAAAGAACATATACAACTGGACATTACCTACAAATGTGGGACTTTTACTGTCACAGAATTTAACTCAAAGACAAAACTGCCGAAACATAAAATACTTTTCCTGTTGGTGATCCGGTGAACCCATGCTGGAGTCCACTGGACCCCAAGTCGTTTTTCTTCTCTGTTATCAAAATGTGAAATCATGAATCTGCATATTTGTATGCAAAGGAGCATTGAAATTTAGCTATGAAAACTTGATCCCAAGGCAATGATTCAAAAATGAGTCTGGTTCATTGGACTCCAGAAGAGTTAAATGAATCGGGATGCATTAGTTTCAGACATTCTACCTGGATTTTATAGAAAAAAATGCTGAGATTCTTTTTGTCTGTTTTAATGCTCAGTTTAGGTAGATTTTTCGATTGTGTATTCTATCTCATCACGTGACTAACTTCCCATATGTTGTTCATTTCAGTTTGATCTCGGTTGTGAGAACGCTTGGCAGATGAGTACTTGTAATACCGTATTCTTTACTGGCAAATTCTTATCAGTCTTCCTCACTGGATGGCTCTCTGACAGGTTCGGTTTGGCTATACCTATAGTTTGAACGGTGATGGTTTGTGATATCGCTTTCGGGACACAGTGTATTCTGGCTTGCTATGGTGTGATAGTAAGTAGATAACACGCAGTCACATACGGCCGCTATATTAAAGCTGTGATTATCTACTTGATTTTATTTACTTAGGTGTGATTCAGACTGCAGATTAAGAGGTGTCATAATAGAAAATAAGAAAAAATTATTTAAAGGGGTTTAAATGGTTCGTGCATACACTTATCTTACACATGGCTCTCATAAAAGGTTAAGACATAAGGTTATGTATTAGAAAATGGCATCTTCTGTGGTATTTCCAATTTGATCATGCTCCTTCCGTAAAAAATTAGCATCCCCAGTATTTTATCAGCTAACATTTTCTTACATTTGCCATTGTTATTGCTTTCTATATTGTTTACTGACTTATTTTTTAGATTTGGCCGTCGTCCCGTCTTCCTAGCCAGCATTAGTATTCAGGTTTTATCTGGAATAGCTCTGGCTTTTGCCCCTAACATGCTTGTCTTCAGCATTCTGTTCGTAATCCAAGGCGCCTCTGATTCAAGCGCCTTCATTGCCATGTACACGTTGGGTAAGTATCGAGCGCAATGATATCTATGTCTATGTCTTTTTCGTAATATTGCCTTTTTGATTTCCCTCAGTATCTAAATATATGTTCATATCACTTCTTCGAATGCATACCTCGTATATTTAACGCATTTCAAAACCTTGAAGTAACATGTAAGCAGTTGGCCTATAAACAAGAATATGCACAAACAATGTATCCGCTAAAAATATTTTCATTTATTTTGATGGGATTTATTTATTGCAAGGCCAATGCGTAGTCTCGCGTATACATGTACAGTATATGTATTGCACCCTTACTTATTTTATCTTACTGGCGGTGAATACATTTAAATATCCACCTAAAACATCTATAAGTAAACAATGCAGCCCTGTGTCATTATCATTGCTTTTATCTTACCTGACACAATTGACAGGACGTCACAGGCCATGGTGATTGATCTTTCCTTAGTTATTACTGATCATATTATTGATCACAAGCATTCATGTATAAGGCTGTTCATGATGGACTTTGGAATAAAGAAAATCAGTAAGAATAACATCAAACTCTCTCTTGTAGGTATGGAATTAGTAGGTGTCAGTAAAAGAAGGATACCTGCGATGGGCATAGGAATATTTTTTGGTTTGGGACATATAGTAATGGCATTCGAGGCTTATTTTTTACGCAATTGGCGTCACCTAGCCTTGGCAGCATGTTCCCCTGGAGTTCTGTTTGTGTGTTTTTGGTGGTAAGTTTTATCTTACCTAATAAAAACATTTAAACAACATGGATTTTTGAGGTTAAATGAAACGAAACCTCAATTGTTCGATTTGTGTTTTGCCCTTTGGCTGTTGACACTTTTTTCATACCTAGCATTACCCTGCTTGTCTATTAGTTTATTTGGTTTGGTTTGGTGGTCATTAAAAATGTTCTCTGAGGGTTTGGATATCTATGCAAGTACTTTTCGATATGAACATAGTTTTATTCTTTTAAGTTATTATTTCATAACGCTGCAATCACAAGCTTGGATCTTTTTTCCTCTTTATAGACTCTTGGTCACCGAAAATAATTCTTGAATGGCAGGTTGCAAAATCCGTATATTTTCTTTGGTTGCATCAAAGAACTCATGTTTTCATTTTACGGCGGCCCAAAACGGTCAACGAGGAAAAATTCCTATTAAATGATTCGTTTTTGACAATTTAAGTAATTCGTACCAACAATTTATTGCCATTTGACAATGAGGACAAAATGGATGCTCTAATATGTGGCCTATTTAAAGGTGGGCGGACGCAATTGGAAATAACAGCATATTATAGTCTGAAAGGCTAACAATAAGTAAAAGACAGCTTAAACTTCCTAAACGGAACCAACAAAATGCTACAAGGTTAAGACAATCTTAACATCAGTGTAGCACAAATTGTCAAGTTTTTGGTATTCCTTTTTTTTACGAATTTTATGTTTAAATTTAAGAAGTAGTTGAGAGTTGTTGCCATGAGAACCGGCCATCGCATATGAATGTTTTCATTTTATATGGTTGTATGATTATTTTCCACTAGGTACATGTAGTATAAATCGATTATTTTTCAAAAGAAAATAAATCACTGTAATAAAAGCTATATTATTTCTCAAGCTGTTTAATTACATTCTTTATCCAAAGCGCAATACCGCATTACAGGCTCCAGTTCACTCCCAGAAAATAACCAATCACTAGGCACTATTCGTAGAAAACCTGCTGTGACAGTGATTTATCAAGAATTTCCTGATACGTCACGGAAAAAACTGAAGGTTATATAAGAATTTGAAACTCTACCGTACTTTATTTTTTAACATAAGTTTGCGGTACATTTTTCTATACGTAAACACTGTACAAACACACACTGTCAAGTAAAAAAACTGTGTTGAAGTCATCAAGAAAGAAAATGTAACCCAACGGTGCGTTTAAGTTTCCCAACATCTTTTAATAGCACTGCACTGAAAAAGATAAAGTTCTGTTTCTTACAATACAGAAGTTTGCACTGAGCACTTATTTTGACACATCAGCACAAATCAAATATGTCTGGATAACAGCATCGTGAACATCGTCCCTTGCACTTTACTCTTCCGATCCGCATTTCAGTCTGTGGAGTCTCAGTTGCGTATTTGATTGTGTTATATACCTCGGGCATGGTCTGCTATGCTGGCTAATCTGTTATTTCGAATATCATGTATAATGGCTGTCCCAAGTACCTGGTTACAGTATCCTGCAGCTTAATCTAGAATTTAAAATGCAGTGTGTTTAGTCAAAATGATAACCTGCTGAATTTGACTGATGGTCATAAATAAGAATTATCAAGCATAAGCCGAAATATGGTCGGCCAATCACCAAGCTAATGAGCATTTTTGCTCATTGCCTGATGGTATTTCCAGCATTTTATTTTTAGGTCAGTCAATACTTAATAGTAGGCGAATAATCAGCGAGTCTATGTAAAATGGGTCGGATTTTTTTACATATGATGTTTAAGGGACCAAGCAGATAAATTAAGCAATCAATACCATCAAAACTGGCTCGCTCGTTTAACAGCTAATTGATTTTGTCTGGCCTTATTAACTAAATTTTTATTTAAATCCGTTGAAACAAAAATGCATTCCCAGCTTTTAAACATAAAAAATTCTTTATTTTTATTTATTTTGTAGCACTATTTATATGGTTCGAAATAAAATGAAGCACGAGACGTGTTATTGTGTATGGTCATTGTGGAAATGTGACCTACCTCAATTATTGAAAGAAAACAAAAAACATCAGCTTTTTGTCAAAAAGTCACTGAAAACATGCCATTATCATGAAGAGGACCGAAGATCTAAATCCAATAGTGTATTCACTGTTTGCAAAGCTGTCCCCAGCTCTTTTTAATTGTGGGAACGTACTAATTAAATTGTGGGAACGAATTAACAATGTGGGAACTAACTTTTTCAACTGTGGGAAGGAATTACAATTTGTGGAAACGAATTATCATATTTGTACGAACGAATTGTATATGTTTTGATGAATTGTAAACTTGTGGGTACGAATTGTTACATTTTCTTCGATTGTCTTATTTGGCCTCCGTATCATTTCGTACCTAAAAGATATTTAATTTGTCAAAATTTAAATATTTAGGTTAATGTTTTAAACCATACCCCAGGTTTTATCCTGATTCTGTACGATGGCATTCTTAATCTGCGTGTTGGCAACATTTCGGCCAAAACTTTTTCTTTGTTTAAAAAGTCCCTCCTTTAAAAGTTCAGATGCTTCCCATACCAGGTTTTTCCCTGAATCAGTACGATGGCTGCTAGCACGAGGTAGACACGAGGAGGCAGAGGTGATCATAAAACGCATTGCCAATGTCAACAAAGTGAAGTTGGAACAAGAGGCTGTGGATCGTCTGTTCAGGGACGGCGAAGAGGATCACCGTGGGACAACATATACCCACATTGAGCTGTTCAAGACCTGGAGAAGGGCTTTTATAACTTCTGTACTGGCTTTCATTTGGTGAGAAAAATTAGAATTATTCGTACATGCACATTGTATATCAGTATATCAGAGCAAGAGAATTCGATTATTTCAATAGTAATTTACCTTCCGTATATTCTGTACCGTTCTTTGCAATATTCCTCATTTTGATACATGCACCCATGAACATAGACTCCATTTTCCACTTTGTGTTTTATTTGCACATGTGTACATGTGCATCCCAAAGTCCTTTCAGTATATTGTATAACCAGTAATATTGTTATCAAATGTTCGACTGGTTTAAAAAAGACTATTTTGTTCCCCTCTAGTTTGATTAATTTTTTTTACATACAATGGACAATAGAAGTGTCACCCCCTGAATCAGAGTAATCAAATAATAATCAAGTAATCAATAATCAAAGAAGGCAGATCTTGAGTAGTTATAATGCCTGGTCTACATTTTGTTTTTTTTCTTTTGTGTGTGAAGTTGGATGTTAATAAAATTATACCAGGAGCATATCATTCCACAGTCCTTTATCTCGACATAGCTAGGTGAGATATTTTCTTGTTTCTCCAAAGGATGGCGACTATGATGTGCTATTATGGGTTAACTCTGAATGCCAAGGGTCTGGGAGGTAGTCTATATCTCAGTTTTGCCCTACTTGGAGCAGCGGATATCCCAGGGCTATTGGCAGCCGCCTTCTTCATAGACAAATTTGGGCGACGGAAGATGATCTTTGGGACAAGCTGTCTGGGTGGCAGTCTTTGTATCGCGTCTGGACTGATTCCAACGAGTGAGTATTGTCAGAGTGTGAAATCTAAACTAAACCTACTTAAATTATAGTGTGAATTCGTGAAACGCGTTGTTTCCTGTAAAATCAAAAGTAATATTTTACATTAAAAACACAGCGAAATATAGTGCTGATGGTTTTTTTTTTTTTTTTTGTTTTGAGCTATAATGATGAATGAATAGATAGGTAGAAGGAATAATTTACCAATTCTTTTTTACATTTTACGCGACTAAAAGGTGGTTTCTTTTCAGGTACGTTCTATCTCACCATTACATTTGCCACACTTGGGAAAATGTTGATCACTCTGTCTAAGGCGGTTTTTAGCATGTTTTTAGTAGAGAGTTACCCAACTGTTATCAGGTATTTTTCATGTTATTCTTTAAAAAGTTTTAATTTTGAATTCAATTCACAACTATAAGAGTAAAAAATTCACAAACTTATTCTTCCACTTTTATATGCAAATAAAGGCATTTAAAATAAATATTAGAAGCATTGGGGCATCTACATGTATAGCTTTTAGTTCGTTGAAATAAATATATGATTAAATAGCAAATGTAGATTTTAGTTCTTTGTAAGTTCTGTAGATGTTAAGGTTGAATCTTTGTCATCCACTAGTTTAAATAATGTTTGCCTTGATAAGTAATTTTTCACTGCCATTACTGTCTTACATGTATTATTAACCAATTTAAATGCATCGATTTTGTTGCTTTGTTTATACCTGCAAAATGACAACTGCTTATATATGTACTGTTATATCAAAACATGTATTTATCAAATCACTAAGAAGAAATGAATTCAACTATATTACCTGTTTTTCCTTCTTTTTATCATAGGCACATGGGGTTGAGTTTTTGTTCGTCAGTCGCCAGACTTGGAATCGCAATCACCCCTCAGATTCTCACACTAGGTAGTGTGTACAGACCACTTCCTTTCATCGTATTCGGCTCAGTGTACATAGGCGCTGGGTTCCTGATGTTCTTAGTTCCTGAGACTCTGAACAATCCACTTCTGCAGACCGTGGAAGAATGGGACGTCGTGCTGGATAGGAACATGTAAGATTATACACTGTTTATAAGAGGAGATCCATATTGTCATTAACAGAGGAAAACAAAGGTAGTCGTGGGGGAAGGTCACTGGGCTGTGTTCGTACTTTACAGGGAAAAGAAAGGGAACTTTGTCCACACTTTGTATGTAGAGATGAGATTACAACCAAATTTATTTGGCAAGCTTAAATGTACCTGATGCCTCGCGGGTGGTAGGTGAAACAGATGCTTGTGAAGCCAATTACGTGTTTTGCTTGTTTAACAGCTAGACCAATCATACCCTTTGATATCCCCCTATTCTCTCTCCCCCCTCTCCTAATTTTTAAAGTTGGCCTATTATTACATGATGTAATGAGTTATATTTATATTTTTAGCCTGGGTTGCACGTCAAAGAAGAATGGAAATGAGGCTCATGATCAAGGCGCCACCACTACTAGTGAAGGTTCTGAATTGTGATAGATAAGAACATAGATTCAGATGACCATTGAGAAACAAAGTAATGATTGTGGTAACTGTATCATATATCTGCCTGACAGTAAATAAAACGCATGTTCTCAGCGACCTTTATGCTTGCAATTTTCAGTTGATTATCTACCCTTCCGAAAACACGTTTCTTCAAAAGCATACGATGCTTGTACACATTCATATATATATATATATATATATATATATATATATATATATATATATATATATATATATATTCGCAATGGAGACGATGGGTTCTTTTATGCAGTCCATATTTCACGATCTGATGACTATTTTTTCATACACAGCAAATGCACTGCTTATTTTAATATATATAACCTGCAGAATCATTTGAAATGGCAGACAGAAAATATTTGAAAGAGAATTACCGCATCAAAATTATCAACAAACTGGATATTAGCCAATATACTGTACTAAAGCAAATATGTTTTATGATACCTGGCATGTACTTGCAGTGTGATTCGTTATAATTTATTTAATTTGTATTTTGTCGTAGTTGCTGTTTAGAGTAACGTATGAACCCACTCATGAGTATTGACTGTGTCTCATAATTGACTGCCATCGCTGCTATGGTCAAAACTAATCAAGCTTTGCAAAAAAAAAACTCAGTGCGATTCAAGATTTTTTGTTATCCATTTATTAAAAAAACACACATGTACAAATGTACAATCCTATGTAATTTTGATCTTCAACAGTGTGAATTACTTGTGACCAATAAACATACTGACTGGAATATTTCTGACAGGTACCCTCACACCACGGGGCGATAGTAACTAACACCCTTCACCCTGTTCTATCTGTTTGAGCACCCAGGTGCCATACAGAACTGCGGCACTGTAAGAAATTTTCGTTATACACGATGTTCACTCTTTGTTTCTCAGCTAAGTAGTTGCGAGAAAACCGTAACCATGCAGTGAAATAAGTCGACCAATCAAACGCGTTTTTATTGAATTCATTGTAAAGCATATATACATGAAGCTCGTTACTACCCAAACTGCTGATGATCGGTGGTGTCCAAAGCTTCATTGAATGGTTGCCTTATTACTTCGTTAGTCCAGTACTAGATTATTTTTCTCTTATGTGATGTCACACAACTGGAATATTAGAAAATTCACTCTCCACAGCCATTAGCTAATTGTGTCAGTAAATTATCTCAGTATAATATACGTTATTATCACGGGTGGGCGTGTTAATGGTTGCACTGCAAATTCACTTTTGTTTGAAAAAGTATCGTGTCGTTCTGAATAAATGGCTTGCTATATCTATATTAAATAATATATTAACATTTATCTGTCAAAAGACACTTTCAAAATAGATAAATGGAGATAGACAGATAGATGGATAGATAGATAGAAGACAGACAGACAGACAGACAGACCGATCGGTCGATGGAAAATGACATTACACTACAGTGTAGATGCCGTGAAGTCTTTAATACAGTTTAGTATACGAAATTGATATAAAATCTGCATGTTGTCAGCTACATGAGTTTTATTTACGAGATATATGCCTGTACTTCATTATGCATGCCGGCGTCTAACATAAACGATCGTGGTGCTTCTCCATATAACATGCGATTTCAATTTACGAGGACGAATATAAGTCTTGGCGACTGCTTTTTTCTCCGAGGCAACAACGGCGTTACGTCGACACTGTTTTTATGATTAGCAGAGAACGCGTTAAAAAGCTTTTCCGCTGCACCTCACAACGAAGGTAAGATTACATTGCAGTCATGTTAACTATTGTCACAGATTAAGAAGCCGAGGCGGAAATGCTTGAGATGTGGACCGAAACTACGGTACCAAGCAAAGTGACACTTTGACAGCGTACAGGCCTTACTAAAAACGTGATATTACCTTCCCCTGCGTCCGCGTGAAAAGGGCTAAAAATTCAACCCACAGTGGGCTAGAACAACACGAGCTAGTCCGACGACCTTAAACAACTCGCTGCACATGACTACAGGTAAATCGTTAAACCTTACGTCCTCGACGTAAATCATCCTAGTGAGTGGAATTGTGAACTGCATTTGTTAGTAGTCGTTCGGTAGCAATTAAACTAGGACCGTTTTTTGCAATTACACGCAAAGTGTGAAACCTTGTGGAAAAAAGAATCTAATGTAATTGGGCAACAATTGACCCTCCAGAATAACCAAACTGTTGTGCAATAGACACCACCCAGTAAATTACAACATGTAACGATATTTGTAGAATCGGCAAACCTATAAATCGTCAAACCTATATACATTGTCAATAACAAGGATATAAACTGCACAGAGGCAGGGGAGGAGAAATATATATATATATATATATATATATATATATATATATATATCACACTAAAGACCCAGTAACCGAATGGGTTTAATCTTTGTAATGGAATGTTATAGTGGTAACCGGCCTAGATGACCTGTGCTATGACACACGAAGATCGTTTATTTGTTGCCTTGACATTGCCATTCAAGGCAGGCATATAAAGCTTCGTGACATCATAAAAAAACCACAAATAAATTCTCCTTTCGGTGGCATATTTTGCATAAACGCACTCACATGTTCAGTATTAGCTACAGACAGGTGTCGTAGACCGTGTCAAGAAAACATCCGACGGTAAAGTGAAGTCCACTGGTGGTTACTAATGTCACTATATGAGTAGCTAGCGTAGTTAAATAGGTGAAACATGAGCCGTGGCCTCCTGAATATGGCATGGAACAAATAATTATGACAGGATGAGGATTTTTGAATAACGTGCCCGAATCGGCCATAGGTGTAGCATGGTGTAGTTTTATCTATTCCAGACATGGGAAAGCTACCTGTCCGACAACCCATGGAGGGTTGAAATGATACATGCACCTTATCTGTTGTCGTATATAACGACAAGAAGCACACTAGTATGCCCCAGCTGCCGTTCTCACTCAACTATTGAGCTATCAACACGCTGCAGTTTGAACTCCCTAGACTCTTTTAGTGAGCACAGCACACTGTCCTCACAAACTCATTCACTGCGCCGCTATCTGTAAGCACCGCAGCCACAAAAGCGAAATACTTAAGTCAATAAGAGGCGTTCTTGCACATCAGTGCATTTATACTGTGCACAAGCATACGCACACCCACAAAGGCGATACACCTTTGATCAAAAAAGCCAACACCAAGATTTGCTTTCTTCTCTTGTGAAAACACTGAATTCACCACCCCCTCTCCCATCCCCCTATTACCAGGACACTTGTTGATCAAAAAGCGCTTTCTGTAACTAGTCCAACCCCCCTCCACATCAGGCCTGTACGCCCCTCGTACAACCGGCTCCTTAGGCCATACTCATACAGAGGCGAGCAGGGGCGGATCCAGGATTATTTGAAGGGGGGTCCGTTTGTAAGAAATGACAGGCCATAGGTGTAGTACCTTTCGCGAGGTGGCGGGGCCCCAAAGAATTGGCATTTTAGAGGGCTAACGGTGCCAATTGATACGGTTTAGAACTATGATCCAGCTAGTCAAAATTATAATTTTAAGAGGGTACCGGTGATGTTATTTTTTCGAAATATTGAAGGGGGGGGGGCAGTACCCCCCCCCCCCTCCCATAATTTGCCACTGGCGAGACGCCTCTTACCACACCAATTTAAGGCAAGACGCCTCACACCAAGCAAGCCACATTCAGTACATTGTGCACGGGCTCATCTAATTCAGATCAGAACTGTTAGAATGTCACTCTGTCCATTCCTCCACATACAGACATACGTAAAATAATGGCATTCAGGGGAATTACAGCATCAAATAAATATATATTAATAATAAACAAATAAATGAACTCGAGAATCCCATAAACAAACGCAAAGCTTTTAACTAGGGTTACTGTCTCCAGGGGCACAGTCTTAGATCATGTTATTTTGATCAGAGTTATTTAAACCAAGGCGTGAGTCGACACCCCCCCCCCCTTTGAAAATTCACCTCCCGTAACGTAAAGGTGCACCTCTACGTACATCTGCACGCTTCCCCAAAATATTCCGTAGCACATACTTATGTTCGGTAAGTACAAGTGCTTTTTCTACTAGTACGCACTTCACTGTACATATGCTTCCGAAAGTAAGCAAACATTTAATTATTAAATCATCTGTATAATATTCAAAGCAATATCCGTTAAAATGTGATGTCACCGCAAACTGATTTTAAAATATGGTTGATTGAAGCAACGGCGATCGGGATAAAGGATACATGTATATGTGGCGAACTGGGAGACTATAAAACGCCTACTGGCAATTGTGGCGTTGGGTATATGGACTAGTCAGTTATTTGTACTCAATGTCATACGGCTGATACTCAGTGTGTAAGGTATTAGGTCTTTACTTTGTTTACAGTTAATGCGGTGTACGTGATCTATCTGGGCGCGTGCACTCTTCGCAGAGTATCATCCAATAGTTTTGAAAAACAATAAGTATCGTTAACCTTTAAGTACTGTTCTCAATCCAGATTGACATGTCACTTTAACCCTCTCTCTTTGCCTTTCAGTGTCTTTATCGAAAACACTGTTTCAAGATGAACTTTGACGACTTGCTGAAAATTTTGGGCGAAATTGGAACATATCAAAGGCAGAGATATGCCTTACTATGCATAGTTGCAGTTTACTCTGTTACATCCACAGTTGGTATTGTGTTTTACGGCATAGAGCCTAACCATCACTGCAAGATACCGTCAGCATACGTCGATGTTGTCACCAGTAAATATGGGAATGTTTCGCAGGAGGAACTGCTGAATCTAACCATACCACTCACAGACAAGGGTGAGAGGAGTTCTTGCAAACTGTATACATTCGATGAATGGTCTACCAATAGCACAACAACGTTGTTTCTTCTTAACGAAACATTTCATTATGGCACAGTCCTGGGAAATGACACGAACACGTCTTGGACGGCCATCAACCACAAAGGGAGTGATAACCAGGCTGGTCCACCAAGTTCAGCACCGTGTCCAGAAGGAAGAGTGTACAGCTCTGGCCAGTATGAGTCGACCATCGTGTCAGAGGTAAATTTTCAAACACGGTGGAATCGCACCATATATTACTATCCTCTTAATAACCTATATTTTGTATACATTAGCTGTAAGAACAGACAAATATAAGTAGCTTTAGACAAAAAGAATCTTCACAAGTCTGTCCTATAGTGGGTAATGAATAACTTCGTCTATAGCTGCACACCAATGCATGAGGGTGCATCAGACATTCTACTAAGATTTTATAAAATGCTGAGATTCTCCCGTCTGATGTTTCTATATGCTCAATTGAGGTAGATTATTCTATTTTATGTCATTCCGCGACTTATTTCCTACATGTAGGCCTATATGTTATTCATTTCAGTTTGATCTCGGTTGTGAGAACGCTTGGCAGATGAGTACTTGTAATACCGTGTTCTTTACTGGGAAATTCTTATCAATCTTTCTCAGTGGATGGCTGTCTGACAGGTCAGGTTTGGCTAGAACTATGATGGTTTGTGATAATGCTTTAGAAGGAAAAATTATACGGGTGATAAATTATCTTATATACCTGGAAATCACTTTGATTAAATCGCTTTTGGGAGCAAAATGCATTCTGGGTTGCTGATAAATGTGAAAATAAGTAGTAAACATCGCTGGATTAAAGTTGGGGTGATCCACGTGATATTATTTTCTTAATTCTGATTACTACTGCTGACTTATAGAAAGAAGAAAACACGTTATGTTATGGAAAATGGCATCCTTATAGATATTCAATGGGGCCATTCTCCGTTTGTTAAATTATAGCATCCCTCAAAATTTTAATTTCCCTACATTTGATAATGTTATTACATTTGATATTGTAAATTGATTTATTTTCAGGTTTGGTCGTCGTCCAGTTTTCTTGACCAGCATTAGTATTCAGGTGCTATCTGGGATAGCTCTGGCTTTTGCTCCAAACATGCTTGTCTTCAGCACTCTGTACGTAATACAAGGCGCGAGTGATTCAAGCGCCTACCTCGCCATGTACACGTTAGGTACGTATCGAGCGCAAGTACACAGAACGTTGAGTCGGTGATCGTAGTCTTTTTTAACGAAATAAACTTTCAGATAATTTGCTCAGATTCATAACTGACGCATTTTAACGCATTTTAAACTTTGGGTATAAACCTCGTTGTTTTTTATCTACTGGGATTGAACATTTTGAAAATTACTAGGACAAAACGTATGTTATACTATGGCTCTTTTTTTTCCTCATATAAAGATCAGTCCCTTGTTTATACATTGATATTTATAGGAAAGCCATGCAACGCTCTGTTATTATCATTTTTTGTCTTTGTTTGACACAATCGACATGACGTCACGACGTGATATGGTGATTGGCCATTTCTAAGAAATGACTAACCATATCACAAATTTAAAGCAGTCGTGTAAATAGATTTTAGAATAAAGAAAATCAGTACGAAATCAGAATGAAATCAAGCTTTCTGTTTGCTATAGGTATGGAATTAGTAGGAGTCGGTAAAAGACGGATACCTGCGATGGGCATAGGGATATTTTTTGGTTTGGGACATATAGTAATGGCGTTCGAGGCTTATCTTGTACGCAATTGGCGTCACCTAGCCTTGGCAACCACTTCCCCTGGAGTTCTATTTGTGTGTTTTTGGTGGTAAGTCGAGTCTTACCCAATAAATACCTCTTAAACAGTACATTATTAGAATGAAATAAAGAGGAGCCAACATTGTTCCTTTCGGCTGTTGACACTTATTTTGTGCATACATGTAAGTAGCGTAATCTCGTTTTTTTTCTGGTTGGTTTGGTTTGATGGTGAAAATATTCACCCAGTTTCTCTGAAATATTAAAATCAGTTTCATTCATTTCAGTGGTAGTTTCATAATGCTGCAATTACAAGTTATTTTTATTTCTTGAAGACTCTTGGTCACCGAAAATTGGTGGTTGCAAAATGCGTATTTGCGTTTTCTTCTGTCACCAAGTACATCTATTACAGTGTCTCAAACGAATAACATTAAAACTGCAAGTTTTCATGTCGACCATATATACTAAAAGATATTTAATTTTTCAATGTCAAATTTTAATGTTTTTAATTATACCTTACGTTTTCCCTCTGAAACTACCAGTATACGATGGCTATCAAGCCATCATCACTCGGTGAGCTTGAGAAATCTTAGACTGGGTTCCCATACCTAGATCGACCTTACAGGATCGAGCCATCTCCGAGGGGTTTCTCACTAAATTGCTTTCAGCTTAAGCGGCTTAGGTGTCTGGCACGCCTACTGAAGCTGCTAAACGATAATTAATTACCCCCTAGCAGCTTCAGTGGGTGTGACAGACATCTAAGCCGCTTAAGGAGATAGATCGATCCACTGTTAGTACGATAGGGTCTGGGAATGGTCACTAAAGTGTATCTGTTACAATTCGGCCATAAAGTTTTAAATTTTCTTTATGTAAAAAGTTCTTCCTTTTAAAGGTTTAATATTTCCCAGGTTTTTCCCTGAATCAGTACGATGGCTCCTAGCACGCGGTAGACATGAGGAGGCGGAGGTGATCATAAAACGCGTTGCCAAGGTCAACAAAGCGAAGTTAGAGCAAGAGACTGTGGATCGTCTGTTCAAAGAAGGCGAGGAGGATCGCCGTGGGACAACATATACCCACATTGAGCTGTTCAGGACCTTCAAGAGGACTCTTATAACTTCGATACTGGCTTTCATCTGGTGAGAAATGTTCAAATGTTTTATACATATAGCAATATGGTTAAACGGTTTATCATAAAAATTTGGTCATTTCAATAGTAATTTACTTACCTTATTTTCTTGACCATTCTTTGACTATTTTCAATTTTACGAATGTTGTTCAGAAGGTTAAACTGACGGAATGATATCTGCACAGCATGTAAGGACGCTTTCTACATGTGTATACATGTGCTTACAGTGGCAGTATATCCCAATGTCCATGCAAAAAAAAAAAGAAAACGTTATTTTCCCTTCCAGGTTGGTTAACGCGATGTGCTATTATGGGTTAACTCTGAATGCCAAGGGTCTGGGAGGTAGTCTATATCTCAGTTTTGCCCTACTTGGAGCAGCAGATATCCCAGGGCTATTGGCAGCCGCCTTCTTCATAGACAAATTTGGGCGACGGAAGACGATCTTTGTGACAATCTGTCTGGGTGGCAGTCTTTGCATAGCTTCTGGGCTCATCCCTGAAAGTAAGTATGGATAGATATGGAACATTATGAAGAATTACAGAGACAGATAAAAATGCTTGATACATTTAGATGGCGATGGCGCTAACAGAACTATAGCTATTAGGACAGGTTTTTATTGGACAGCTGGACACGAAGTCCGAATATTTTTTGTACTGAAAAAACTATAACCACACAGCATGGAAAATGAGGTACAGAAAAACTGTAGGCCTACCCTTCCTTCTTGGAGATAATTTGTAATACAGTGTAAGGATGGCTGTCGGGAAGATTGTTCTTTAAAATGCAGCCTTGATGTGGATAATATATTTGCATTACATTAAATCAAAGGAATGGGTGAACTTTAATACAATTCATTCATTTATTATAGTGTCAAGTGTAAGGTACCATTCCCAAACCCTGTCGCACTAACTGTGGATCGATCAATCTACGAAGGGATTCTCGCTAAATTGCTATCAACTTAAGCGGCTTAGACGTCACTCACGCCTACTGAAGCTTCTAAGTGGTAGTCAATTATCGTTTAGCAGCTTCAGTTGGCGTGTCAGACATCTAAGCCGCTTAAGCTGAAAGCAATTTAGCGAAAAACCCTTCGGAGATAGCTCGATCCTGCTAGATCGATCTAGGGATTAGAACCCAGTCTTTCATTCCTTTAAAAAAATCCCCAACCCTTTTTAATGTGTGCAATTGTTCTTGTCCTATTATCATACGTAGTAGATTTGTGTATGACGACTCGTGCTTATCATTACTGCAGAATTTGGCCGAATGTATGAAAATATACACGTAGAGTGAAGTTTTCCCAATGATTGATAGACTTTAAAATACTAACACCATATATATTGTTGGTCCCGCCAGGTTTGTATTTTGTGACGATTACTCTTGCCGCACTGGGAAAGATGCTGATCACGCTGTCGCGCTCAGTTCTTTACATGTTTATAGTGGAGAGCTATCCAACAGTGATCAGGTAACTTTCTGCTTGGCACATTTTATAAAAGAAGCTTCGGAATTCAATCTAGTTAACGCTTACCAGTAAACCTGATCTCAATGCTCTTTGTACATTGTATTTCATTCCATTAAAGAGTCTCTTTAGACGTCTGTACTGTAACTGAGATATTTCCAATCCTTTCTAGATAAAGATATTGATGTCATCGCCAAAAATTATATTTAAACTTGTTAAATTTAATAATTTGAGTAATATCAAATCATTTTTTTATACATTCATGTATTTTACTACCCAAAATCCTGCTTAAAATTACAGCCTTTTTATTGTTGCTGTTTGTGTATAAAGTAATAACTTAACTTTGACCGCATTCACAATAGAAGTTGATCTGCATACTACAAGGGCATTCAAAACAGCGGATTAACAGATCCGTGGATCAAATATGGCTACCCACCAAAAAGCTTGCCGCTTAATTCCCGATTAGTCACTAAATAGATTCCCTGCAGTGATTATGCAACAAGTATTCAAGTGTGTCGGCCATATTGGATCCGCGGATCTGTAAGTCCGCTGTTCTGAATGCCCTCAAACAAATCCGTGGATCAAATATGGCCGACCCACTTGAAAGCTTACCGCCTTATCCCCGCTGGAAATCTACTCAGTTTCTGTTAGAGGATTATGTAACAAGCTTTCAAGTAAGTCCGCGGATTAACTTGTTCTAAATGCGCCATTATGTTATCACTCGTGAATTTTACAGTAATGTGCGAAAATGCATTTATTTATGCACATACGGAAATAATAAAATATTCGTACGATTCATGCAAATGGTTTGTACATAGCAGTTTTTTTTCTACATTCTAGGCACATGGGTTTGAGTTTTTGTTCTTCGGTCTCTAGACTTGGCGCCGTAATCACCCCTCAGATTCTAATCCTAGGTCGTATGTACAGACCACTTCCTTTCATTATATGGGGCGCAGTGGCCATCTGCACAGGGTTCCTGATTCTCCTGGTTCCTGAGACCCTGAACAAACCACTTTTGCAGACCATGGAAGAATGGGACGTCGTGCTCGACAGGAAAATGTAAGAACATACACATTACACAGTTAAAAGGAAGAGATTTGTATTTCCATAAAACAGAACAGCGTCGGTAGACTAGTCGTGGCTGTGGTTAGCGTGAGCGGGAAATACCCTCTACCAAGGAGACAGATTGATTTTCCACAGATATTCACATATATGTCTATAGATAAATAGACAGTCATTTTGGCTCTCAGTAAAAAATTCCCACTATAATAACTGAGGCCCTGGTAGAGGGTAAGCGGGAAACGTGAGCTAGGAAATATAGTCTTCTGTCTCTCTTCGTCATGTTAAATTTAATTGTTTTATCTTTTTTATTCATAACTTCAGGTTGGGTTGCAAGGCTAAGAAGCATAAAGAAGAGACCGGAGAGTCCATTGTTACTACGGATTGTTCAAAAGTGTGATTGAGACATCGCTTCAAAAGATACAGTATGGAATACGGTCTGACCAAGCGTTTACAAAGCCACTACCTGCACAAATTAATAATATATATATATATATATATATATATATATATATATATATATTTTTTTTTTTTTTTTTTTTTCTTTTTTTTTCAGAGACGAGTCTTCGCTAAATGTCTTAAACGTCTTGTTTCGTAATTACGTCAGATTTTATCAACAAAGAATTGATATAAGCCATTTCTTCAATAGTTTCTCATCTTTTTTAAAGAAGAATGCTTCAGGTGTCTTAGATACTTACTGTATTAGTCCTCCACCTGTAGTTATCTGCACGATCACAGAAAACTTCGGGACAGAACCTTAATTTTATTACCAAATTGGAATAAAGGGTGATAATTTACCACGTGTAAACAACACTCCTTTCTGTCCTTTCAAAGGTAGCTCAAGACTGATATCGGACTTGCATATAATTGTCTTCTTTGACATTATAAACATAACGCAAATTGGATGTGATGCAAGTTTTAAGTGTCGGGGAGGGGGTCGGAAAATCAAATGTTTATAGATTTTTTGTCGCTGTAAAATTGGTTTTTAAACGCGTGGCGGTTGCAAAATGCGGCTTTGCACCTCTGATATACAGAATTGATAATACATCGATGGCTTAAAATATCTTATTCTTCTCAATGGACAGAGCAATATGACAAGTACAATGGCGGGTACAGGATTTTGATAATTGGGAATAAGTTTTTAAACCTCATTTCACTCGACATTATTAAAATACCAGGCGAACACGCCCACTGATTTACGTATGCCAAAGGCCTGGAAAATCGTTTTTTTTTTCATTTAGCTCGTAAAGCAGTTTACTTGTATTTTGAAAGTAGACGTGAAAAAAGGTACGTCAGAAGGTGAAGGAGGAGTACGTTTTAACGTTTTAAAAATCTCAGTTATTTACTTTGGCGTACTGTGTTCAATAACTTATTTAAGTATACATTGGATTGAAAGAAATGAACAGGGCGCCCAGCCCCCCTGATCCCTGCAATTAAGGCTAGTGCGGCAGTAAAAAAGTGGGGGTGGAGGGTGGGGGCCGGGTCTATAGGTGTGACATATCATAGATAACTTTCATTTCTGACTCTTATCTCCCGGTTGTTACCTATTATTTCTACATTAATACAAAGAAATGAAAAATTTTTAACTGCATTTTACCCGCGTGGTTTTGATATTTTGAGCATTAAACGCCGTCTTCGTACATACTTTTCCCCTTCGTTCGTGTTTACATCACTACACTGATTTTCACAAACACTTTAGAGTTCAATAATTAGACTCTTGTTTCAAATGACTGGGCCAAACCACGGGAAAAGCGTTGTCATCGATCGAGGGCAGATCGTGAGCAGACCATAGACTACCAATGAACCTGTTCAAGACTAGTTTACAATCTGTTTGTAGCTTCCCCAGAGAACCACACTGAGAGAGTGTTGCAGACGGCTTGTTTGAATGGTGTCAAAAATGCTTGTGCAAGTTAAAAGGGGCGAGGTCGGAGAGGTGAAAGAGTTTTTACAACAACACTTGATATTTACACAATACAGTTGTACGAATTAATATAATGCAACCTTTCTGAGTTCAAAAGCCACTACTCAAAGATTATTCGACAGAATCGCTAGTTTCACGTCGAGAAGCTTCATACAGTCCTTGTGTTCAGATCAGTTGATTCAATATCGGGGTCATTTTCAACACAGGTTCCATCAGGTTCAAACCTTGAGCTTTTTCTTCTTCTCTTTCGTCTTCTTCTTATCATTATTATTATTATTATATTGGTAATTGGTATTGGGTACAGTCTGCACATATTAGTATTGGAGATAACTGGTTTTAAATTCCGATTTTATCTAGCTTTTGCGATCAACATATTTTCTTCTCTTTTCTTGTTTCTTACGTGTCCCTAAGAAACACGCTAATTATTCTCTAGCGTACAGTCCTTGTGTATAAAAGGATATACATGTATGACTAAACATCTTACATAAGATTTTCGTTGGAACACAAAACTCCTGAACTTTCGCCGCTTAAGAAATCAATTGTTCCAGTGCTCTATCAACTTAATTATTGTCGGTCAAATAAAACCTGATATCTATTGATATTATCTTATCTTATTAAATTTTTACAAAGCTTTTCATCCTTTCAAGCAACTACCCATGTAACCGTGCATGCTGCATGCATGTTGATAGCCCATCTGCTGCACTCCAGCACCTCTTCATTTTGGCGGAAAAAGTAAACGACGATTTTCCCATACTAAACAATGGTAAATAATCCGTTCTGACGTTCAAAGGCTCTATTCCCATAGATTTTAGATCGATCTATCCCCGCGGGGAGTCTCACTAGATTACTTTCAGATAATCCGACTTAAATGTCCGTCCCGCCTACTACCAGCTGTAAGGGGGTAATTAACTTTCGTGTCCGCCCGGCTGACAGCTATTTAGCGTGAACCCCCAGGGAGTTAGGTCGATCTAAAGTGGGTCGATCTAATCTATGGAAATGGGGTGAAAGTTAGTAGATTTTTATAGCGTGTTTTCGTAGTAATGGGCAGCCTTCTAAGAAGCCGAGCAAGTCCGAAAAAAAGGTCGGAGATAAAAAATTCACAGATTCCACGGGCTAAAGTAGAGCAGCATCCTCAGAAAAACAGACAACAGATGGGAGTGGAGAGAGCTGGCAGCAAAATCTTCAAGTGGTCCCCCACAGTCAATCAGACTACGGGACGGGATATGATAAGATAGCCATCTATGAAGGTCCACGTAGTCCGATGGCAAGCACAGATTTCAGAATAATTGAGACAACCGCCGTTTTTCGGTGGTAAAAAAGGAATTTATTATATTATAAGTTCTGCTTACAATGTATTAATTGTGGAATTATGAATCCCATATGAAGAATTGTTCTTCCTTTGACGTAATAAGTGTTTACGTTATCCTATATCTTCTTTTTTTATTTTCGTAAATGTTTTTGACTATTTGACGGAAATCAATATTATTAGGTCAAGCATCATCGCACTAGCAACAAGGTTACAACAGTACCATTGAGAAAAGGTTAAATAGTTAATGCACCAAAGCCGCAATATGATCTTTTCTTTTGCTCTTGGGACAATCTAAATCGATTAAGAGTCTCTAGAACTAATTTGTGCAGAATATAAAGGTTAAAAAGGTTTTAGACGGGGAACATATAGAAATGAAAAGAAAGGGAATAAAGTAAGCTGATCAATTGTAGTTTTTATTTCTTCGCTCACTAGCTCAGACTGCTTAGTCTCACGGTTAGCGCAGGAAACACAATGATGTTACGAACGCTGTGCCATATTTATAAGGAAAGGTTATTAACTATATTATAAAAAATGTGAACTACATAATCATACCGCTATACTTCATATAGGGACTCTGAAAAACTATAGTAACAAATAAACAACATACTAGTACATATTGTACCCTGTTTTTATTCTTATTTATTTATTTATTATTTTGTGTGTGTGTGTGTGTGTGTGTGTGTGTGTGTATGTATGTGTTGATTGTATTGAACAAATCGGCTAATAGTTTCTCGGATCGTAACATGTACGTGACTAGATCCACTCTGTATTTATTGATACAGTGTAGTTGTGCATTTAATAAGGGAAAGAGATAGAGTACCTGTGTATTTAAGTCATTCTTTAACAGACTAAGTTCAGTTCACGCCAGATGTAACTTACATCTGTAAAAGGCCTGAATTCAGCCGCCTGGCAAGCAAACTTAATCGATGGTCTAAGCTGCACTCTTAGCATCACAACTAATGTACCTCATTGTGGATGCTTGGGATGTGTGTGTGTGTGCGTGTGTGTGTGAGAGAGAGAGGGAGAGAGAGAGAGAGAGAGAGAGAGATTATGAAGAAATCCACTTTTCAAAATTATTAATCAAACAATCTATTTGTCTGGTGACCATATTTAAACTCAGAAAAGGTCAAATGAAAAATAATATAAATGAACCTTGTGCCATGGAAAGATCTAGGATCTTAGCGCGGTAAAACTGGCATGCAGACAAGACTGGCCGATGATTTTACATGTCATCTTACAACATCTAGTTTATTTATATTATTTTTTTAATGATTTGCGCCATGACAGTAAGACTGGTGCTGCATATTTGACGACCAATGCCAGTGCCACGTGGAGATTTCTTAACACTGCTACCATTCTTTAAAGGGAAATGTTTTTACAATGTGTATTATCAAAATATTTTACAGAAGGTCTGGGTCTATTAGACTGATTTGTGTGTTTACATATAGTAAAGACTGATGTCAGGACCGAATTATCATTTGCCTGATTTCACGGAAATACTTACAGTAACTTACATTATTGTGCTTATTTTCTGCTATTTATATTCTTCACAATTTCTATGCAGGTTTGTAAGCTTGCGACCATTACGGTCGATGGCCTACCTCGAACATCCTTTCTATTCAGTCGTTAATTGGTGCATGGTATGAACTTGTATCATTTGCTACTCTTTATAGAAGTTAACCAACGCAATGACTGTTTCATATGCCACAGTCGGTACAGATCGAGTTTCTGTTATGTTGGACTCCCGGTCGAACCCACCTAGACTGAAAACGAATTGATTGTTTTTCATTACGAAGTAAATGATCGATTGATCTGTCAAGTGTGAAAACACCTAGTAGGAAATGCGGCTGAGTGTTTTATTTGCACCAGGTAATCTTAATGGACTTCTTGTCACTGTGACAGTATGACAGTATTTTCGTCCCATCGATGTGTACATGAATACGCAGGCGTCCGTCTAACGTCAACGCACAGTAGCTCTGACGCGCCCAAGCTTAGGTATTGATTGTTTAAATCTAAAGATAACCGTTCTGCATTGGTAATGTGGACTATAGCGACAAGCAACGACCACACAGACTTCCTCTGCTGTTTTCTTTTACAGCCCGAAAGTGACGTTTGACGTCAAGCACATTGAACTTTTCTATGGTTTTGATGAGCTAAAAACATTGTCTACAAGATCGTCTCTCTCTCTCTCTCTCTCCCATTCCGTACAGTGGTAGGCTGGGCTATATAGAGAACGGAATATTCCCTTCCTTTTCGAACTGTTGTTTAAATCTCCATCAACAACAACAATCACAAAACCAGTCCTCATTTATTGAAATGATTTATTTCCAATATTTTTAGATGATGCGAAAATGTCATCAATAAATAACATTGTAAGAAAATTTTACCTTTATCTATCTTCTTTTGCCTTAAAAACCCTCCACGGATCTTTCATTTCAGACACTAAAAGTTTTGTAAAGTTGCAGTAAAAAGGGGACCATTTAATTTGCCACTAACGCAGCGTACCGGGTGGTTACGTTTTATATATACGGAAAGACAGTCTAAGACCCCATTCCCAGAGATTGGATCCATCCAAACTAGATCGACCTAACTCCCTGGGGGTTCACGCTAAGTAGCTGTCAGCCGAGCTGTACAGCTTGTGGTAGGCGGGACGGACATTTAAGCCGGATTATTTGACAGTAATCTAGTGAGACTCCCCACGGGGATAGATCGATCTAAATGTCTGGGAATACGCCCTTAGTAACAGCGTAATCTTTGCAACTTACAAAGATGGCAGGTAGGAGAAAAGAACTGGATCGACGCTTTATGGTTATAAGGTTAATCTGCAAAATATGACAGTAACAATTTTAATATGGGGTGTCCAAAGGGTTGAATTATACGGCTATTGCGGCTGCGACATGATTTAAAAGGGTAACAAAAATATTTCCCCCTCTTGCACTGCTTTGCGTATACATCCTGAGGAATTGGGGGAAAATTAAACCAAAGCCTATACTTTCCTAGGCTCTGTTGGAAAATATGCGTAATAAAAATAATCTGAAGTAAAATTGTAGAAAAGGTATTTTGATATAAAAAATATTTCCTAAAATGTACTTGTGTTAAAAAGACTTCTCCAGCGGTGATTTGTTGTTTCAAGTTTTGTTATTCTTATTGAGCACATCTGTTAAATCCTCTCCGTGAAACCCAATGATATGCAATACTCTTTGCAATAAATACTTTGATAAGTGATACCTTTGTAAAAACCCAAGGACATGACAATTCAAAGTTGAGTTCAAACACAAAATTTTTAGATCTTGGAATCGCCTAAACCCCGTCATTTGACGTCATCTGACGAGCATGACAGTTATCGCCTGCCAAGCACTGGGTAGATACATGCACATGGTACATGTAAAACTATACATGTCATATTAACTCATATCTCACTGGTCATCAGTTTTATTATATCGAATTCCTAATTGCTCACAAGAAGCAAACAATCTTTTCAAACTATTTCTAAACAGTTAAATAACTCAGCAGTTAATTAGTTCATTAACGAATGAATGAATAAATATGGAATCGTGTCAGCTTTCAATTAGTAAAGAGCTAAGTTCTATCAAGTCCTGACTGAACGCACTCATTGGTTTCGCGAGTGTCTTGTATATATTCAGGCCTTGGTTAAAATATTATCGTGTGAACGAAGCCACTGAAATCGGCCTGATGCGACCCAAACAGCTGTGTGATAATCATTAAATGCTCACTATACTGGTATCTCAGCATTAAATAAATCATGTATCCGAACCTTCAGTAAACCTAAATACACAACACCTGTCTTGTGCACTGTATTCCTAGCAATCAGAAGAAGTCGATCACATCTTTTGTCCAAACAGGATTCCGCTTGTATTCCGTTTCCCTGCGACTGGACTAGTTCCAGTCAAGTTAGGTTGAACTCGAAATGTCCCATGCAGTATTAACTCCCGTCGGCTGGTTGTATGCTTTGGGTTACCATGGAAAGGAAATTAATATTTCTGCTGCGCCGTTCAACGCTCTGTATTGGTCCCATGTCGTTAGGCTGACTGTCTGAGGTGAGCTACTGGTAGTTGTATTACCCGCTTAGTAAGGCCGGTCCATCTTGACTGGAAAGACAACGTTCGAGACGAGCAGCTGTATGCATTACAAGTTATACTTTACACATGTGATAGTGAACATTTTGTGTTTTTCCTTGTTAGTATTGTGCTATTCGGAAATTCTAAAGAGAACGAACTAACCAATATTGATAGGAGCTTAATTTTAGGGAAACTCTGCCTGCGACTACACCCTACATACATGAGAACTGTCAATTTGACAAATTGTCACGTGACAGCGATCTTTGATAAGCGTTAAAACGAACCACAATTTACCATTGACATACAAGCTGTCGATAATCACGGAAGGAAAGAAGAATCGTTAACAATCAAGAAAAACCAGCATATAGCACCTGGTTTGCTTTGCAGCAAATTAATTGCACAGAACAGACAAGCGGGTGAAATCTGGAGTAAAGGATACGCCGAGAGATAAGTTGGTTGTAGCAGACAAGATGGCTGGGCTAGCGCGGGTGGCATCCAGAGCGAATTCTGTTCGTCATCCACCTAAAATTAGCATGGTTAGACGCGTCAGTGAGGCATTTCTTGGGCCAAGGGCACCCGGATACCAGCGTCAGGTATTGATAGCATAGGTCTTATCAAAAATGCACACGCTGAAACCGTCATAAGCATTTGAGTTAAATGAATAGGTTTGATACACATAACATGGTTTCACTTTCTTTTTATACATTCAAGCCTGTTTTGGTTAAGGACTAATTACGATAGATAAAGAACTAATTTTAAGCACGTAAGTATTACCATTTGGTTTCGACAGGACGGATAAAAAGATTTGGGCTCAAAAATAATTGGTTAATTAATTGATTGATTAACGGTGGAATAAATGAACACATATAACACCATGTTCAATTTTCAAGTAGTAAGCGACATTAGCTGTATCAAGTTCTTTACTGAAAGCTAACCATAAAATAAAGAAGTATGAAAGCACTTACTGAACTTAAGTTGTGTAATCCAAGGTATTTCTTTAATTTCCGCTTTTCTTGGGACAAAGGTTAGTGATTTCAAAAATTAAAAAGGCAATGTGACATAAGCACGGTATATTTTTATAGAAAATCAAAGGATCCAATCCGACACTTTCCCGCCAAATTCAATTTGCCCCAAAAATGGTGTATTTCTCCTACTCACAAATCATTGCTCAACCCATTCCTGCACTTGGACTCGATGTTTGCAGGGGCGGATCCAGAGATATTTTCTGACAGTCTTCCAAATTATCTTTGTTGATCCAACCTCCATTTTTGACCGTCTTCCGACAGAAAAAATAGATACCCGTCAATGTAAACTTGAAAATCTGACCGTCTTCCGGAAGACCCAGAAGACGGCCTAAATCCGCCCCTGGTTTGAAACCTTTCTGATCAAATGATATAGTTCCTAATGTCTAACCAGTCACTGAGACCTTTATGTCTTCCTGCTCTTTATAAGAAAATATCGACGTCAGGTGCTCTTATTTTTTATCGCTTTTAAGGTCTGAATTGGGGAAATGTGAGTAGCTTTTCAGTATTTATACATGTATATAGACAAAGTAACTATGAGTTTGGGGGCCTTTTTGAACGCGAACAGTATATTTTAAAGGAACAAATGTAATTGGAATGGTCCTAGAGACTTGATCTATTGACCGATGAGCAAATTGGTTGGGAGAATGGATAATTGAACAAACGAACAAGCAACTTAAAGAATGGATGAATGAATGGATGCACAAATAAATGAACCAACGAAGCAGGGGATGAATGAAGGGAAGAAGGGACACATGCTATGGCTGAAAGAACCGTGCGACCAATGAGATCGGGGAAGGGCACATGAACACGTACTAGTGGGTGTTGAACAGACGGTCAGACGTCCAGATAATATACCTCAAAGCAAGTGTCTACAAATGTTAAAAAAGTACTTTTTGCGCGTCATTTGCTAGATATAGATATGAAACACAAATATCAAGCACATGCATCGAAGAACTGTTACTTGTCACCTTAAGCCGTGTCATTTATATGCACAGCAGTGTAACGTTTAATTACATATGCGCATGTTTAGCCTTGGGTTTCTCATTGCTGGCTTGTATTTCTGCATTTAAAGGTTATGGGTCCTAATGGGAAGGCTTGCAATACAGGCTAAACATATCGCTGAAAACTGTCGTACGTTATAATTTCTGAAATATTGTCGGTATTTCGGAGAAGGAACATTTGGACGGTTGAAAACCGTCAATGAAAACTGCTTGATTATTTGCTTTTTTACTGTAGATATTTTAGCCTGATGCATTTCAATTGAAAGTGAATGTCGCACAATTGGTCGCTCTTGTGGAGAGGCATCAAATGTAAACCACCGACTAATTAAATAAATCTATACAGGATTTCATTTTACTTTTAGATTTTCGCACTGTTTAAATTTTAAATATAGACATTTGTGACCAGTTCCAGTTATCTTGTGTAAAACACACCGCATGCAAATCAAGAAAATGAGTAATTCAGCACAAAATCATTTAAGATTTATGCCGCATGAACTGGTGTTGGTGCCGTGCACAGAACATAGACATGGTAATGTACATAGGGACAAAGTAGAATCCTTTTGATTACATAGTTCCGTTGTTGGATTGACCATTATTTTGAAAATAGTAAAAAAAAGTATCAAGTAATATCATCTGGCTTTCAACCTGTAGAAAATACCCGTGAGTCTACCAAGGTACTGCAGAATACAAAATTTATAATATTTATCCAGGGTTATTTGTATTAAAGCTGCTGTGTACGATACGTGATGACTATGAAACTGTCGCTATTAGATATTTAATGCTTATAAAAGCCCTTTCACACCATGTCAACAAGCGTCAGACTGTTTTGGAATGAATAAAACGAATAAAATTCGTCCAAAGTCTGAATGATAGATAATACATGTGTATATGCTGCATCACTACTAGCTGCTGACGCATGCACGTTTCCCTGTCAAAAAGTGTATTTTGGTGCAAATGAATGTAAAAAAAAAGCCTCCTTTTTCTGCAGACAATTCATAGGAGCCCGATATCGATGCTGGTAAGATAATCTCTGAACAGCGCCACCCGTATCTGCGCACAACTTATTGCCTGGAACACATCAGTAACACCTCAATGACACGTACAGTATAGCTTTTCACCGTGGGACCTGCACATACACTGAGGTTCATAATTTGAGCAACACCTTGAATTTTTCAAAACCTTCTTTTATCACGGTTATTTTTGGGGATTTCGTTTGTATTTTAGCTGTACGATTTCATGTATATTTTATAAACCTTGTATTAAAGTTGGGATTTCTATTAGAAAAAACATCACATAAATATATTTTAATATTGGAATGACTATATTAACTTAGTGTCTAATAGCAAATGGCTTAAAGGAGTGCTCCTACAGAAAAAAAAGGTACCTCCCGGTAAAACAGCTTATCATAAAAAAAATCAAACGAATCTTATTAAAAATGTACCCAGAAAATAAACAGCAGATCAATTATAAATGGCTTGCCTTCCCCGGCTTTGAACTGCAGCTTCACATCGCCTGCAGATTGTCATTAGATTCTGCATACATAACGCTTGTATTGGGGGTTAGAGCTGTCTGACGGTTTGCACTGGGTGCTGGATCTTGTTCACTGCTCTACTAACCAAACAAAATCACACAAACGATAACCTGTGTATATATAACTTTGCTATTCTTATGTTTTTTATTGTTGATGACATTTATGTATTACTTCATACATTCAGTGAGCTAGATGATCAATTCATCATATCAGAAACACATTTCGAAAGAAAATATAAAAAAGGTAGAAATTGAATTACTAAAAATAAATCTAATGAAATCAGTTTGATCATTTCCGCATAACCAACAAGGATTATATGAGCAAAGCACTCAATCCAGTCACGCACTTCAATAAAATTCAACGTAAATTGGTTAGGTTATTTTAGACACAATCTAGTTGAAGCAGTTGGCTGTTATTTCTTCTTTCGTGTATTCAGTGTTATCAAGAACTGATATTAGCCGATGCATGTGGGCCCTTTCCAGATAATATGACACAACAAAGCGTAATAAAGCGTAATAATTGCTTCCACGTTATGGTAAAGGTCAAGCAGACCACCATAGACAAATCAAAGTGTACCAGAAAGAGTTTCCATGAATCAATATTCCCAAACGACAAAATTGCTGAGGCTAAAAAATAATTTTCGCCCGCGCAGACACAGAAAGTCGGGTCAAGTGTGGGGCATGATAAGAAAAATACATTTTGCTGTGTTGGTAAGAGTAGGTATCGATTATCTATGAAAGATCGACACGGTCGCTTCACGTTCATTATGCAATTGGCACCAGGGAAAAACAGCCTTCAGTGCGAACCTCACTGTTTCCATTGTGATATTGTTTCTTCTATCCAGGCAGTGGCATATTGCATTCTCACTCTCCGAACTAGGGCCTCGATCTCATTAATTTAAAGGGCAATGCATGTTGTAATAACTTCTGCCAAATTGAGATCGATCGTTTATTTTTAGAGACTGAAATAAACGTGATTTTATAACTAGGCCTATAGTGCTCCTAGTGTGAACAATCTACCTTTAAGGTATATTCATATACTGTATATTCTTTTTTAAGACTTTTGTTTCTAGTTAAATGCATTCTTGTTGCTGTTTAAATTGAAACTAGTCTCATTTTGACTTTGTTTTGAAGCATGCTACATGCGTTGCCATGGTTGTTTTAATATGTTAAAACACAAAATGCGTAAACAGATGATCTACTGTTGACATTTTGTCAGCACCACAAAATTTCGCACAAATCAGACAGATCATCAAAAATGAAAGTTGTCTGCCTTGCACACAGACTGACCTTTGTCGACAGAGACGACACGGACTCGTAGCCAGTCAAACAGTTTTATATCCAATGCCGAGCAATCGTCTTCCATTTAACCCCTATATCCCATTTCGTGCGCTGTCGTAATTTATTACATTATTTTGTTTTTGAAACCTATTTTAAGTGACGTAGATGGCAGGCGAAGTCACCAAAGACCATCTCTGGCCAGAGTTCCACTATGGACCTAATGGACAGTTCAGAAGTTTTAGTGCTACCGGGACAGTTCAACTCAAGTTCAAAATCGACGGAGCTCGCGAGATAAATGTACAACTGCATATACATAATAAACATTACGCAACTGTTTCCTATGGCAATAATTATGAAAAACCGTGATAACATTTGTACAAACTGCTGTTGTCGTCTTTATACCCAGCATTTATTGATTTTATCTGATGTTTCACTGCTTTAAAGACTTATTTAATTCCGCATCTTATGGATGATAATATTGACACGGCTCTTACCCTTTCTGTATTGAGCTAAGAAAATCCGCTTACAAAGAATATACCTGCGATAAAGGCGTTCCATGAAGTCTTAGCAAACAATTTTAAGGACTTTTTTTGGTTAACGTTTGTCGCGAAAGAAGAAAATGACAAGTTGCTGTATTGAAGACAATACAATTACATATTTTCAAAGTTAATTCGTTCTTTCCGCAGACAGACGACCTTGGCAGCCAGAAGTTAAGGGCTGCGGCAGGGACCAGTGCTGGTTACGGCTCAGTGACGTCACAGTTCATAGAAGCACGTGAAGATTCAGCCACTTATTTTGAATTCTTAAGTAGAACAGGAGATATTGTTTGTAATTCAGGTAAGCGTTCCTGAAATCATCTTGAATCTGAATAATTGTAGGCTGTCTCATGAAACATTTTAATACTAAATTTTTTAATATTAATTCTGATCACAAATTAAAAATATGGTATAAGTTAAATGATGGTATTTTTGTCGGTATTTATGTTTACCGGGTGAGGTCTGTTTTGACACTTGTAGTACCCAAGGATTATTCTCAGCAAAACTTATCTCAGCTACAGCATTTCACCATTTATGAACCTTTGGGATTTAAAGCTTTTCGAGGGCGTTAAATGTACATGTACGTGTAAAAAATCGCGCATAAAAATGATTATTCTTTTTTAAAGAGTCACTTCTTTTGCTTATTCCCATTTTGCATCACTTCGGCTATCAATATGTCGATAACACATTTGATTGTGTTTAGTTTACCCACGTGTCAAGACCACTTCTATCTGAATATGAATTAAACAACATAAAACTTACGGCATTCAAAATTGAACGTGTACAGTGCATCTGCGAGCCAAAACGAATGAAACAGGTTCATAATTGAGATTACGTGCATAAAGTTATGTAATTTCGACCCGTAGCTACTGGATTGAAGCTTATTACGACGTGCACAGCTCAAGTTAAGCGGCTTTAATGGCACGCACCTTTGAGAAAATCTTTCAAAGAGAATTCAATGAAATCAAAACAATCCTGGAAGAAAGGCATAAAAGCTGTCTACAACTGAATCTTCACATCGACAATATGCACTATAATTCTATACACAGAGGGAGTTTTCGGGACAGCTTTCGGGGCAGTTTTCGAAGACCTAGTCACCCTCCTCGTGAAGAGATCACAGGCGCTGAAACCTTGAGTCGAACGGAACGCCTTAAAAGGGCGTTGCAAGACCCAGGTGTAAAAATCAGAATTGGCGACTGCATCCTCGACTCTATATCTGCGCTAGACACTTGCTGCTTTGATCTTTTCTATTCTCACACTTCTTCCACAGTTGCAGTGACAGTTGTGTGTGGACTGTGCATGGGCTTACCCCTGGCCATGATATGTATAGGTAAGTACAATCTACGAGAGAGGACGGTTGTGCAATGAAATGCTCTTTAAACACTTTTCTAAAACTTCTTTGCGCATTTGATAAACGTATTTTACGGTTTGACATTAGATTTACTCTGCATGTGGTAGTATCTGGTCCTTGATTAAGAACTAAAAATGAAATACGGTGTATTACTGTTAAATTATCTCAAATAACTTCTGACGACAAAATGTCTTGAAAGTGATTTCCCTGTAGTTACCTGATTACTCGACTCCATACTACTATTAGATATACCAAATACCTGTTCCTAACCTGGGGTTGAAAAATGAAGTGGAGATCCATCTCCTGCAAGGACTCTCCAGGAATTATTGATGAGAAGATTGCGTCCCCTGACCTGACGTACATGTGTACCAACAACCAAGTAACCCCTAGTCAGCAGAAATAATGGTACCTTTTTTTCAGGCGTTCAATACCTTCAAGAATGTCCAAAACAACCTAAAATCCCCATATACCTACTAGTTGGTGGCTGCTTCGGTGTTCTGAAACTATTAGCTCTGATATGGAAACAACATAAAGCCAGGCGCCTGGAGAGAATGGACCAAATGTACGAGGCCGAAGATGACGAAATGGAGGACCCAGTCATGTCGCGGTCATCTAAATTTACAGAGGGCATACTGACCTTGTTCTTATTCGTCTGGTTCATACTGGGCAATGTGTGGGTATATGGAATATGGAAACCTCGGTTTGAACAAGTTATAATGGAACCTGGCAACTGGTGCGACGAGACTGTGTATATGTTTGCATTTGTGCAGATTATCATTGTTTATGCCATGATATTTCTGGCATGTGTTGTTCTCTTGGGTCTCTATATTTGTCATCGGTGTGATCGAAAATGATAATTTATAACTATATCTGTAATTAAGCAATACCATCTTTGAAACAACAGCCTTCTTTTTCTGGAGCACATGATCAATGTTAAGGGCGTCTTAGGTCTGAAATGGGCCTTCTACTGAACGAATGTTATAAGGATCGACTCCAATTACCGGTACTTTTTGATTCATCAGTCATGTAAAAACATGCATTTATGCAAAACCTGAAAGCAGATTTGCAATTTAAAGGAAGGCATAACGTGTTAAACTACTAGTGATGAGAAAAAGTATGATTTGTTATCTCTGTCAAGAAGAGACGCCACAGCTAGAGAATTAATTAATTATTACTTAATTATTTATCTTGGCGGAGGCTGCGCTCTCTTTTCTAGTTGTTATTGTAATTATTAACGGAGATGAGGGAGTTAATACCTTTTTAGGGACCGTTTACAATGTACTTCGTCGACCTAGATAATGAGCACAAACGTAACTGGGACCCTCGCTGAATGCAATCAGATTAACAAGCTAACACGCCCCCCTTGGCGTTGAGTAGAATAAAGAAAATCTGGCGATTATAGGAGTACACTTGGTACATCTGTTTACCTGATTGCATTCAGCGATACTCCCCATGCAGTTTATGCTCATTAGCTAGGTCGACAAAATTCATTGTGAACAAGCCTCCGAGTTTATATCGGTAAATAAAAATAAGTACAGGAAATGCGGGGAAATTGTTGTGTCGGAATAAAACAGATTTTTGTAATTAATCTACTGGCATGTACATGGCTGATAATGTGCCGTGTTTTAAACATAAGGCCTTTGTTAGTTATGAAACTATAAAACATGTGAACAGGCAGTGTTTTTTTTAACTCCGAAAGACAAAAGCAATATATGCTTCGCCTGTTCTATTCTCAAAACCCAAAAATATTGGACAAATACGTTTTAGTCAGCAACGTTTAATTAATTTCGTTACCCGACTTCAATGACAGTAATAGTCAATGAATCGGCTATCCTTTGAGTTCAACACATGAGAGCCGTTCCTATCATCATCATCAAATTTTAGACCAACTCTTCTGTCGATAACCAAGTAAAAACGAAGCAATTGCGAATCAAAATAAAAAACGACACTTGGCTTCATCAACACGCGCTTTCTACTGTTAATGGTGATCGAATGACAACGATTAAGAGTATGACACTACTGTGACTATGAAAAAATAAATAACCACGAAATATTGTACGTGCCAACACTGCACCCAAATACAGTTAATACCAAGAAGTTTTTTTTTTTTAAGATAAAATGTGTTACGAAAGATATAAACAAAAAACATTTATTATGATTATTTTTAAAGGCATAGAAATGTTTCAAGTACAAGTACTATAAAATCAGAGAGAGAGAAAAAGGGACCACATACAAGAAAGTAGAGCAGAAAACTAAACGTGCAGTAAGTAATGAAGGCAGAAAATGTGTGCCAATCTACCGGAAAGGCTGTCGCGTGATTCTATAAGCAGATCTAACACAGCTAATGAAATAGCAATTATACTTTATTAAACTTATCCGTCTTATGTGTTAACATTCATTAATTGTTTATCTACTAGAGTGTATCTATAGTTTATAGAGACTGAATTTATTATAAAACGAGAGTTCAATGCAACTAACACCAGGACTGCACAAACGTTTTATTTGGTAAATACTGACATGCAGAGGTAAGTGACTCATTGTGTTAGATGCGACAGCCTGTGCTTTTGGAATGCTTTTTAAAATTTTGATAACATTCTGGGATGGAAAAGCTTTCTTGTTCTCTTTCTCTCTCTGTCAAATATTTTGAAATCGTTCCTATCACCCCATCTAGAGAATACCGTTATTTCGTTACGTTACATACAAATGTATTGTATTATCCTTTCTTGAATGGGTGAATGCTGTTAGGCATCCAGGAGAATAAGGCTGATAAATATGTATAACTTTGATACTGGAAGTTACATTTATAACAACTGCCGACATTTAACAACCTGAGACCTTTGGTTTTATCATTTATCATATTAATCATTATCATTATCATTTCTTTTTAATCCAAATGTACGATGGTATGCGCTAGAGTGATGGTAGGAGGTTTTGGGGTAGTTCTCAAATATTAAAATGCAAAAAATTAAAATTACAAAATACATCACATTTATAATATAGGCCTACATTTTATCAATATGAAAGAAGGGATATGTGTTCTGAATATATTAAATTCTCTTCATATCTAAAATGATATACATTTATATATACAGTAGTGTAACATTAATTTTAAATGAAATAAGTACACCTACATGTACATTTATTTACAGTGTAATCACAAACAAATGATGAACAACTGAACGAAACACTACGGTACTGCACACCCGAGGCTTCTTCTTAATATAATCGACACTCAGGTTTGACAACAGTTGAACAACACATGAAACTCTTTATGTCATCGTGATTTAGTGTTTCAAAAAAATATCTTTAAAAAATATAAAGGAGGTATGATTATCAAGTCTAACAGATTTAGCATCTTACATTCCTTAAATGGTCACAAGTCTTTGTCGTCTGATTCCATGCAGTCCCCAGCGCACACGGCATTGCCACGTCCTGTATTCTGTTGCCGTCACACACATAGTAGCGGCTGCAGAGCGCTGGGTCTTCATAAAACTCTCCGTTGGCATCGCAAGGAAGACAGGACAGCTTTCCTGTAGGATTCGATGCACTGGTGTTGTGTGAATGCCGACAAAATATAAGATCTATAAGACAGAAAATGGTTCAGGAAGTTAGCAGACTCTATAATATACAATTGAAACAGAATTCAAACCAACGCCTATTTCAGGTCAAGATAGGATTGAAAATTTAAAATGTGTTACAATGCAAAAAACGCACTCATCTTATGACCCAGTTGTAATTATTTCACTTACCGAAGGGTATCCATGGACATATTTGTAACGAGCAGATCCTGAGGGATGTGTCTTTCACAGTTCCCTCACTCTCTCCGCCTAAACTCCTACAACGCGATGCTTCTGTGCCCAGCGCAGCCCGTGCTCTTAGTGACGTCTCTGGACATGCATTAGCAGGTAGTGGAACAAACTGCCTTCCATTATATAGAACAGCCTGGCATATATCTACAGTACATAGTGCGAGTTGCGTTGACTTCTCATTTTCTGGGACACCTCTGAGGGAGCGGCACTCGGCTGACGACGCCCAAATGCTGGCTCTACTGAAGTATGTATTGGGCGGACAGCCGTCGATTTCACTAAACACAAAGCGTCTCGTGTCCTTTTTATCAAGATCGTCTTCCTTGCAAAGGTAAAGGACACACTGAGATATGTTTACACCTTGTATATAAAGTCCTCCTAATGATCTGCATTCCCCGGCGGCATCGGCTCCATTTGAATACCGGAGATATATTCGGTTCCGCGGTGTGGCACAACGCCTGTCACCAAACTTCCTGAGCATGTAAGCCTTATCCAGAGTGTTCTCTGCATCGCCTAGAAAATGTGTTCCCAGAAATATATTAACAGTTTTTAACAAAACAAGAATAGAATGCTTTCTCGCTCATTTTCAAATAAAAGACAGTCTTACCTTTGGACTTGTCGTTGGGTCACGTCGAAAATAGGCCTATAGGTTGTGAATGATTTGGTAATTACGCAAAGAATTGCTATATATATATATATATTTAACCATTAAAATAGCTATTTTATACTTTTTCTGATTATTTATTTATTTCTTAAAACTTCGCTACACACGTCCCAGTGCTGTTACATATAGAAATATATTATGACAAGTACGTAAAAACCTTAAGCAAAAATTAAATTAACTGAAATTAATTTAAAACTAATGAAAAGTAATCAAAACTTAAAGAAAAAATTTACTATAAGATATTGTTGAATAAAATGAATTTATAACTTCTCTTAAAACGATCGTATTTTTTTCGGCGAAATGCCGGACTTGCTAATACTATTTATCCATGGTACATGCAAAGCCGGTGATGCTACTGGTATATCGAAGCGTCTGTTATCATTTAAGTATTTTGCTCCGTTCTTTATAAAAAAAAGTGTTAATAAAGAAAATCCAATTTAATGAACTACTTTACTCACTGCCTTCTGCAATTTGGCACCAATCAAACAGGCAATTTATCTTGTTATAGAAAGTCACGCCAGCGTCACTTCCTCCCATTACGTCACATGTTTCCGGCACAGTGGCCAATCGCACTTCAGGCATCAAGTTCACGTGATCTGGAGATAGTCCCGCACACGACTCGTTATTCATTGGACGGAAGGTGTATTGCAGATTATTGTCTCTGCTTGCTCTGCAGAGATCAAACCTGGAGTGAACATATGTCTCCATTCATTTGAATTCCCATGCAAATTAAGTTACAAAGGTGAAGTTCAGAAATATATACACAAGCAAACAAATAAACAGACAGAAAAAACATAAGACAAATAATAAATCAGACAGAAGAACTTGCAGGCAGACATAAACTCATTATGGTCAAAGAAGGGAGGTAGTTCATGAAGCACACCTGATGCTTACCTGCAGTTCACGTAACTTGTTACGGTATAGGTCGTCGTCCGTACAATGTGCCCAGCCAACGTGATACAAGTACCAGCTTGCATGTTAAATATCGCTGAACCAAGTTTTGTTTCAAAAGTGCAAGTTCCCGGAGCGGATGGCAAAACTGCATTTCCGGGAATTCTTATGGTTTCGCAGAAGGACATCCAACAAAGAGTCCGTCCGCGAGTTTCTCCGCTATCCGCTTTTCCTTCTAGAACGCCACCCAGCGCCTGACAAGACGTCGGCTCTTCCAACCATATGGGTCCCGTTGATAGGGACAAGTTTCCAGCGCATTTTCCCGGCGGTGTAAACACAATCATTCTGAAAGGTATGTAAGATATATAAGCATTAGGGATATCGGAGCGTTGTTGATATTTAAAGGCCATGCATCGCATACGGAGCAAATTAACAGCCACTCTAGAGCTGCATTTTGCAACCAAACTCATTTTGCAACCAGGTTTTTATCTAAGTCACTTTTTTTTATAAAAAAATAAAGGTGGGGTTAGTACAATGACTTTGAAACTTTGGGATTTCATCGGGGAAGTGCAAGGGTCCTTAGAAAATTATAGTGGCCTGGACTGGACTGGACTGGTTGTCCCAGAGAGCCCGCGCTTTGCAGCCGGTGGCAAAATGCGTTTGGTTGTAAAATGTGGCACTACACCACTCTTCCTCCTTATTGTAGCTACTTAATGTATGCCTCTCCTGGCCATCTACTATAGTGCACATTTGGAAAAGAAAGAACTATTATCCTTTAACTGTACAAGGGACAAATAGTAAAATTTCTACAAAAAGTTAGATGTTGGTGCTACGCAGAAGCTGCAAGACTGTTAAAGAAAGTGAAAATTTTGTGGCAATGCAACATCTTTTTCCTGCAATAACGAGTCAAATTTATGAAAACAATGTAAAGTTCAGTTAAACTGGCCAAACCGGACACGGAGAATAGCGCTCACCCTAAACTTCCTTAATTTTATAATTTTATCTATCTATCGTGGCTATTGTACAGTTTGCTAGGCGCCCTGATGCATCGAGGTACATGTACAATGTATTATATACTGGTATGAGGTCGTTCCGTGTAAGCACGCACCAATTCAACCCAGCTGCCCAGCACAAATAATAATAATAATAATAATAATAATAATAATATGCAACCCTGGATACGTAGAAAATAGTGTATTTGAATTCCAAAAATATTTCAGAGCGGAAACAACGACCCCCCATTTCATCATGACAGCAAGGGCATTAACCTTCATTGACCTTTATGAAAAGGCGCTTTTTAGACATTTGAAATTCCGTCATGAAAACGGTATACCAGCACTCCGTAGCGGAGACGTCAGAAAATTAGTTATCATGGGGTCGTCGTAATGTTGGTACACAAAGCACGCTAGATCATACTGAGACGATTTCCATAGGTTTAGAAATATTTCATCAAGGCGCCTTAATATTTTTATGTATTCTTGTTCACACACTCGAAAGCATCTCTAAAGCATCAATAAAGAGCAAAAAAGTATGATGTTCTAAATTTGGCCGGTGACGGTCATATTTATTTTCAACTCACCACGTGACAGTGCTCAAAAAACGCACCTAAGACGACGGGATAAGGCGCAATGATAATATAATCTCCTGTACATGTCCTAAAATCTATGAATTTTTCTTCTTAAAATAAGGACATTTAAAAAGTATGGAAGGTTTGTGTACATTTTGGGATAGTTTAAATCGAAATTGTTCGTAATGTGGGCACTCTGTGAGGGTGTGGATTAACGTTTATGGGGTCTTTTTTGCTAGACGTCTACAGGTGGATACGACACCAAGACGTCTTTATGACGCCAAATGACTGACTGAGCTGCTGCTGGGTCCGATATCTATACCTCAGGCGCTAGGGCCTCATACTAAGGACATCCAGCGGGGATCTGCATTACAAATTCATCACAGCGACCAGTCGCCTTGCCTTTCATCGACCAGAAAAAATAGACTTAGGTGTGCTGTTTTTTTTTTTTTTTTTTTTTTTTTTCATTATAAGAATATCTTACATATCATCATAGTTTTGTAACAAAATAAACGGTACGCCGCAAACACTGCTCTTTTCTTATCTACGGTATAGATTTAATATCCCGTTTTTTTTTTGTTTTTTTGTTTTTTGTTTTTTACAAATACACACGTTTTCTTCCTTGACTTTTTTGCCAGTCATTGATACTCGCGTGCAAAATAGAAGTGAGTTATGCTTAATATGACTAGCAAAGACACGCACTATAGACCTAAACATGCGAGAAACTTCAAAGTTAAATTGTGGAGTAANTATTGCCCGATCATGCGCCAACAGATCGCCGCCTGCATCGAAGCAAGCGGAGATCGTACCGGCTATTGACCGTTGTGACTTTGTGTTGCGCTGGTGCCATTTTTGTTTTGAAACCATTCATGAAACTTTTTGGTTCTGTATACCAATGTCCTAAACAAATGATTCATATGAACCTAATCCAGTTTAGAGCTTCAAAATAACAATTATTTTGAAAAATATGGCCTCAGAGAATTTAATTGCTGTCAGTATATAACCGAAAGATTTGTAAGATGTTTTGTTTATTGACTCTTTAAAATGTAAAGTGAAAAAAGTGCAGTAATAAGAAAAACTAGAAATGCTGTTATATGCTGATGAAATATTCTTACACGTGTCACTCTCAATAAAAAGAATGGGAAGTTTTAAAGCTAAATTTTATGTACGTACTGAAAAAATTATGATAAAGATTTAAAATCAAAATATTAAGGTATGATCAATATAAAAACAAAAACGAAAAAAAATAATAAGGTTAATATTTTGACAAAAGTTAATTTAAATTACCCCCCCCCCCCCCCGTCCCCACCAAGGGACTTGGTTGGACTCCATGCAAATATAAGAGTACTGAATGCAGATTAATATTTTGGACTCCCTGTGCCCATATTCCTGCAGAACCCCCTGTTGGCCCTTGATAAACTTTTCACCAGATTGAGCTTGTATTAAAAAGAGAACTTACGTAGTGGTCAGTCCTATCAATGATCCTCTTTTATAGAGTCTTAGCATAACTGTACCTTACAAGTGCACTTTGTCAATAAATAAAAGGTTGATATATATTATACGCCACATAATACCAGTTTAAAACGTAATTTAACTGCTTTATTTACCTTTTGGGGCATGTTTTAGCGGTCATTTGAAATGCGGAATACCATGCACTTAAAACCCGACTCTTTGCTATGTAACATAATCATTTATTCATAATATAATGATATTATAATATATTTTTATATTATTGACGGCCATCTTGAATTCTGAAAATTGATCAATGTTCCGTATGTAGCCACTGCCAAGAAAGTCCAAATTAAATTGGCTTTTATACCCCAAAGTATTAAATTCTTTAAAAATCTTCAGGGAATAACATAATAAGTTTTTGACTATGGGACACGGGGAAGTAGAAAACAGACTCTTGGGGGTATTGAACTGTCAGATAAGCTTATTCAAAGAGTTTAAGGTCATGACTAACAAAATATTATAATTAACATAAATATAAAAAGGGGATATGGTTTTAATAAAACTAAATATGCAAAAAAAAACAAACTTTTATCATTTTCTGCCTTATGTTTTGACGTCCATTTTGGTTTTTTGCTAAGTGGTACGCGATTAAGCTTATTCACTAGTACTGTTGTACTCTCCTGATAGGATACACGTTCAAAAAAGCTGTCAATAAAGTTTACCCGGCGACTTCTGGTCGTTTTTCTATTTTTCCTCATAAATTGACGGCCATATTGAAAAATGCTCAAGGTCTCGGAAATAGCAACCAAGCTAATTTTGCTTCTCTCGGCCTGAAGAATGCATTTCAGCAAAAAAAGTTTACAGGAAAGAACATTGCAGGGTTCGACTATTGGGCCTATGGGAGTGGCGACTCGACTACCAAGACGTCTTTATGACGCCAAATGACTGACTGGGCTGCTGCTGGGTCCGAATATCTATACCTCAGGCGCTAGGGCCTCATACTAAGGACATCCAGCGGGGATCTGCATTACAAATTCATCACAGCGACTAGTCGCCTTGCTTTCATCGACCAGAAAAAAATAGACTTAGGTGTGCTGTTTTTTTTTTTTTTTTTTTTTTTTCATTATAAGAATATCTTACATATCATCATAGTTTTGTAACAAAATAAACGGTAGGCCTACGCCGCAAACACTGCTCTTTTCTTATCTACGGTATAGATTTAATATCCCGTTTTTTTTGTTTTTTTTTTTTACAAATACACACGTTTTCTTCCTTGACTTTTTTACCAGTCATTGATACTCGCGTGCAAAATAGAAGTGAGTTATGCTTAATATGACTAGCAAAGACACGCACTATAGACCTAAACATGCGAGAAACTTCAAAGTTAAATTGCGGAGTAATTTTTATATGTTTTTGAATAGACTCCCTGTATAACCTTGGACAAATATCCCATGGCTTAACCCAGCTGCCGGTTGGCTCTAAGGTCAAAGTAAACTTGATCACTTGCAACAGTGTTTCGAAGCCCCGTAAAATACTTTAAAATTATCTTTTAAACTTAAATAAAATACTGAGGCCATGTTTCTACTGAAGCTATCTTTTCCTGATTTAAAATAATGTATATACAGTAGCATTCTCAAATACGTGGACAACCCCAAATTTTAGCGTGGCGAACACCCATTATCATTATTCATATTACTTACATTGATGTGGTGCTGACTTTATCGGTCTCCCTTTCATGGAGAACAAAACGTCTCTGTTCGTCAAATCACGTAGCAGACAGGTAGTAACAAAAGTTACCGCATGGAAGATAATATGGTCAGCGCGTGTCTCAGATCACAAATTAAGATAAACACAGAGTTCGTAATAAGAAGGGGTGAGATAGAATACCTCTCAACTTTTTAATTCCAAGTTGGAAAGATAAATGCAATAGCTAAACAATAAAGACAAGGCATCTTAAAACGCGTCCAAGACTTTAAATACGGGGTACCTGAACGATTCCTAATAAATCTCTGTGATGTTTATCGCTGAAATGAGCCCAAAGCAAGGCGGCATTCGCAATTAACCTAGCAGCCTAAACGTATAATTTGGTCTGAAATAGGGAAGATATTTGCCGCTTTCTTAAAAGGGGCAGTGTATTCCTTTTTAATATACAATTGTACCTTTGTAATTAACGTGTTTTGAGACGGTTCATTTAACAATACCTCGAGCGAAACCACAAATATGTTGCTCTTACAGAAAAAATATTCAGTGTCTTTATTAACGCAGAGTTCAAAAGGCAAACATTCTCAAACTGTCACATATATAAATGATACTGTGCTCCATTGTTTCCATTATAGGAGTCCGTTTATTTTGACAAGTATACTCATTCTTTATCAAGAAAGTAATTTTTGTTATGTAGCTGGGCTTGTCCATTCCCGTTCTTTGTATGAATAAGCGAAATGTTTTACTTTTATGACCACCGCCTTTCCAAACAAAAATATGATATATGCGTTACATTTAAAAATGTGCTTTTAATGCTTTAACCTCTGAAATGTTACTACACGTGTTTGTATTGTTATAGGGGAAGGTGAAATATTTCCCCATGGGCACAGTGTTCATTTTTAGCCATTATTTTGATGCTCCAGTGAGCACGCTGGATTCACTGCCTATTTTGTAGTGACAGCTACATTAACCATTTTCTGACAACGACAATCAAAATTGCATATTGGCATGAGATCTCATATAGTTTCCACAGGGGTGAAAAAGAGACCAAAACGACATTGTTAAACAGACCGCTCTTGCCAATAGTGGTTTAAAAACAGACAATGTAGATGCAGTTTCTCATTGCAAATGAAGAAAATTCCTGCAATTGCATTCCTTAATATTTTCGAAAACCTGAGTGTTCGTTGCTAACAAGTGACTGGTTAAGTCAAAGTCAGAACGCTTTTCTCTCTTTTGCGATGTCGTTTTTACTCTAAAATCAATCCGCACCCACTGATATAAGAGCCTTGCTATTGCAACCCCCCCCCCCCCCCCCCCCATAACTAAGAAAAAAACAAAGAATAATTTATCTGGAAAACAAAATGTTTTCGTACTCTCCGAATACGGTATCCGAGAACACACTCACCCGAGTGATGCCGCCGCATGGAGGTTCAAAATGACAAGTGCGTGCATTACCCCAGACATAGACCAGTATTCTCCAAATGTCATATCCATGGCCCTTGAATATTTTCTCTTCGTAAACATTGTTGTAAAATATCACCATGCCATTTTTGTTATTTATCCATCATGTTGCTGTTGCTGCATATCTCGTGTCGTCATGCTACTAGTCTGTGTGTGTACGCCACTCTCACGAATTGGCCCTAAATGCCCGCTTGTTTTCTATCCATCAAGTGCCAGGATGATGCATTGCCACCCCGCGCGCTGACGAGGGTCACGGCCGGCCCTGGCGGTCCAGCTCACTATAGCTATGCTAGGCGCGTCTTAGTAGCATTTCAACTCTACGGCATCCGAAGACTACCCCTGGTCTTGTTTGAGAATGGCTTGCGCAACACATCTATGATGAAAGAAAAATATTTTAGGCTTATATCCATCGGCATCCTGGATAATGGTGGGAATTCAGACGAAAATGATAGTGAAGAGATATCTTCCCCTGTGCTGTCTCCTGCTCTCTCCGTGTTCAGTTAAATTTTATTTATGGCGTGTTTTCCCTATCTCACCGTGTTGTGTTATTCGCCTGTGTGCTCTGTTACGTGCTAAGAAAAGCTGTAACGGGAAATATCTGAAAGAAACTGCCGGTCATTTCCTTCCCCAGATAAAATTAATGGACTTGGTGTTTTGAACCATGGAAAGAATATCTGAAGAGTGACTTCAACTTCCCGTTTCCGACGTTAATGTATAGTAATATTAGTTCGTACGTCGCTTTTAGTCACTAACGCTACTGTCATTTACCAACATATATATGTATAAATGTAAATAAAAAAGAAACAAAATACTACGTTGCCTTGCTTCATTACTACAATTTCTTTTTATTATCTTCTCCTTTTTAAGGCTGCGCTAGTTTTTCATATATCTATTTTCGTGGATTTCTTCTTAGATGTGGCATGACACGATTCACACTGAAGAACAATGCACATAATTAATGTGCGGCCCAAGTACATGTAGTAGGGCACATTTCTTCAGTGAAAACAATCCCATTTTATAGAAAGAAAACTAAAATCTTTTTAAAGTGGAACGCATCGAAAAAAGCGGATTTATAAAGATCTTGTATGCATAAATGCTCTGATGGGTCATCCTATTGCTATATGTAATAAAAGCGCAATTTAATTACCTTTTCTCTTTTCTATCGTTGTGTTTCATGTTTTATCTAAAGTATGGGTGCGTTAGCCTCACAGAGAAAAATGTAACTATAATGAGACCCTTGCACATATTTTGATAGCTCGCTTTTTATTGCACTCACGTGTCATTCTGTGATGACTTTAGAAACGAATACCTAACCTAAATGAAGCTTTGGACCAGCTGCTTAGGGTCGACACAATAAGGTGACACCCCCTCCCCCCTCCATGGCTAGGGTGTGTATCTACTCACAGGTCCGACAACAAGCTACTCTGTTACATTATTCTTAGGATGCGGACACAGCGGGACAAAACACGTCATCATTATTTAGTTGGCAGATTTCGCTTAGATAGAATAACTTTTTTTTGTGCGAATAGAGTCTAATTTATAACTTATATGCGGGAAATCTGACAACTACTTCACAATGAGAAAATATTCACCCTTTGGATTCACGAGACGGGTAGGGGATAGAGCAGGGAATTAAAACTTCATGATAAACGATTCAGCAACAAGATCAAGATAAAGCGGTAACAAATATTGAAAACGTGCTTAATCATATTTTTTAAAATTTTTATCAATAATCAGGCTTTGTGGTGTCATTTGTATGACACCTTTGACATTTTCTTAAGCTGAAAGAAATGACTAATTAAGTTGTAAAAGATTTGTTAGATATGTGAATAACACCTCTCTCCTCTGCAGTTAACCTTGCACTGCCAACAACACTCGCGCAGGTTGAAGTTGCCTCGTTAATTGATGTTTACCAATCAATAAACACACATTTTGGAAGAGTATCATTTTTACATTATGTAGATCGTTTTAGTCATACTAATGCATTTGTCAGTCAGTGGGTGCAGAGATAACGTGACCGTAATGTATCTAAAGGAGCACCGCATATAGCAAATGACCATCAATTGTACTTGTAAAGGTTTTAACGGCATTTAACAGGTGTGAAAAGAGATAGGTGATAACAGAAATAGAAACGTTTGACAGTTCCATTAACAACTTAGCGTACGACAAAATCATGTAGCAGCTGATAAGGGCACTTGCTACCGGGGGTTTAATTGACAGCAGCACCCCAAGATACGCTATATTGGAGACACGTCCCGTCTACCGCAAGCGTCCATTTGACTGGTCATCTTGTCTCAGAGAGTTTGATAAAAGAGAGTGCTGTAAATAACGATGTGTGGAGTAACGGTATCTTTAAAACACAAACAAGTGTTTAAAAGGTGTTTATCTTCACAATGTTTTAACACGTCAAAAGTAGATATTATTCGGCGTGCTATCTAAATTTAAGGAAGCCTCTTTATGCGCGGGAAAGCAATCTATTGTTTGCCGCCGTCAGCGCAGACCATTTGCATTAAGGCCTCTAGGATATTAAAAATACGTCTAAAACTCGATTTTTAGTTTTTTATACGTTAGAAATAATCAATTTTGTATCTAATACTCAATTAAGTTATATTTGTGAAACACGGACTAAAATTATACATTTGGACGAGTTTTTCTACCTGTCCTGACTGGTACGGGTGGCAGGCTTTAGGCTCCGCCTCCGTTGTCAAGCACCGTTACTATGGGGGGCGGGGCAAGAATGGTTGTCTAACTTCTTAAGCTGTTACGCGTGCCCTGGCAGCTCATAAGACTTACGTCAGCTAAGCAGAACACAGTTATATACACAGTCATGGGAAGAAAGAAAGTTGCGAGAAAACGGACGAGCGAGGAAAGCAAGAGAATTTTGAAAGAGAGTGCTTCTGGTGGATGGAGAAACCCCGCATGTCATGAAGGGGAGTCTTCGCGTATGCAGGGAGCCAGCGCTCGGAAAATCTTGAAGGACGATTTATCACACTTGAACTGCTGAGTATTCAAACAACGTCTGGGGTTGTCAAAAATATCGTTAGGCAATCATTTTATTCACAATAAAGATTGTAACAGCAAGCAAGTTTATAAATAATATTGCCACCCAAAACATTTTCAAATTCGCATATTACGGTCTTGGCACTCTGTGGCATCATGGCATATACGTACCCACATTCGGCCATTTCTTGGAGTAATTCTTTCTTTGCTTTCTCAATTTTCGCGTCTTGGTGTGTAGAGCGGCGTCCACGCACGACGGGTGGCATTGTCCTCTGCTGGCACACCAAGTTATTTTCTTTTTGTTTGTTAGCGCTTCCTTAGACACTTCCTAGACAGTGCACAGACTCCTACTGCGTCAGGCACAATTATGATTAATTACGTCAGTGAAACGAGAGTAGGTAGACCTACGCAGCTGTCAATCATTTCTCAGGGAAGAGCGGCTTTCGTGGTGCGAATAAGTTTGCGTACAAAAGTAAGATTTTCTGGCATCTAGATAGAAACAAACAACCCAATTTTAACACGTAATGGTGTATAGATCTTCCCGATCAATAAGATGATAACAGGTAAGGTGGAGGTGCAATTATTTTGCTAAATTAGCCCAATTACCTGAGCCAAATGGTTTATGAGCGATTTCTCAGCTTTGAAGATTGATATCATAGTCTAAACTTCAATCCCCATATCTCATTCTTGAACCGTCAGATTGACATGAAATTTGATGTGTCTCTGTTTCAGTATAATATCTAGTCGACTGAGTCTTGGCTTTTGGATTGACCTTTTATTTTTGAAGTTATTAATACTGAAATTGGAAGGTCCATATATATTTCGTAAAATTCACGTTTTATCAAAATAAAATCAAAAGTAAAAATAATAAGAGAAAATCCTGACAGAGTTTACTGGTTTTTGTGCTAACCTTTAGATAGCTATTTCAATCGTATTAATAGGGCCTTTTGTTTAAGAGAAATTCTTGATTAAAAAAATGACAATTTTAGCCTCAAAATGCTGATATTACGTCACTCGTGTTACACTGTGACTACAAACTTTGGAAAATTGTTTGGCTTGCTAGACCATATCCTTTAGTTAATAGGAAATTTCATTAGCTGCATTAGTTTTGGACTTTTTCGTTAATATCCTAGACCCCTTAAGCGAAGCTGGCAAAGTATGAATGCGTAAAAATAATTTGGGTTGTTTTTCTATTTTATATCCTTCAGAATAACATGGTCACTATCTTGTTCAACATTTGACTAAACATTCAATCTGCGTATGAGACTCGGCAATTGATTTTCAGCTCACCGTGTAGTCACAAAAACTGGTAGTCAAATGCGAGGACGCCCATATAATTATACAAGTGGCCTCACGGGCATGATGACATTATAACTGCACGTTTGGAATTCAATATAGCCAAAAGAAAATGGACCATAATCCGATTTTCAATCTATTGTGAAGTTCTTATCTGTCAAATTCAGCCCTGGCAGCAGTGGAGAGGTCACAGAATGTCTGGAAGTGGGGGATTAATACAAAGCGACAGAAAAAGACTTTTACAAAGTTCAATATTTTGGTAACATTCAAATGTGCATAACGTTAACGCTAATGAGACTGATATTGCAGGATGTTTCCCTCTGTTTTACGGTTCAATGGTTAACTATGTAATGCAACTTATAGATCGTTCAATAAACCATTAAGGAAATATTTAATACGTATTGATCTTAAGTAAGTAATAAGCAGCAAACGAAATTATATTCATCTAATAAGAGAAAAGCTAAGATATCAGACAATATGTCTACGTCAATATGTGCTAGTCCTCACCCTGGGCTGCGCAGGAAACGTTATACCACGTTTTTGCACACATTCCCTTTATTTCTTGTAAAACTCGCGACCTCTGAAAAAAGAAAGTTGGATATGTTTTATGTAGATGTTACGATCGTGGGATCTAGTTAATTGTTACTGGAAATGTATCAGGATTTGAGGTTTTAAAAGAAATCAAAATTATTCCTTAATCTAATAACAAAAATGTCAACTTAACATCGGCTTTTGAAGAGGGAGCGTGAAAATAACTCCTCCCGAAAATATTTATAACAATTTAGACAATCACAACATGTAAAAAGGTGAACAACAATTAACTAATAAGATGAATCTGAAGTTATAATTAAATGTTCAAAATAATGCAAAAATGGGTAATTGTGTCTAACAATTAGTCTTCCTTCTTGTTTTATTACAACATTACAGAAATTGATTTCTTGGTGGGACAAACATTTTGGATAAATATTATGGAAGCTACAGGCAACAGCTCTCTGTGTTTATCCTAACAAGTTACGTTAGTATAATACGAGTTCCTGCAGAGAACAGTGTTCCATATTATCATGTGGTGGTATGCTTGGTAAAAATACGAGCTCCCGTAGCCCAAGTACATGTACCTGTGCGTATAACCTCAGTATTCTACTCATTATGATATGCTCTCTGACTCCTTCATTATAAGAACATAGTGCTGTGACCCACAGGCTAATTATTTTCCCCCTTTTGAAGAAACTGTAAGTCTTAAAAAGGACACCTTTCCTTTTTTATCTCACTACCCAGTATCACTTTATGTGCAATTGGACATAAACATTGTACAGTATGAGTTTTGCTTGCTGCTATTTACACGGATTTAATGAATGATTTCTATTAAATAGTATTTACACATACTTGTCACAAAAACTGGCTAATTGATGGCCCAATAAACTATTGGAGTGATATTTTGTGCTTCAGGTCAGCTTTAATGGAAAGCGATCAATACAGTAACCAATCCCTCCCCATTTAGAAGCAATTAAAACTTACCCCCAACAAGTATGTCTGCTTGCTAGAGCTCATTGGTTCGTAATCGATCGCGATTGTCAGGTGCGGAGTCTTGTGCACTGTTAGTTAATACTGTTGGGAGTTTCGCCATTTGTGTTGTGACAAGAAAACAGTCAAGTGACATTAATTTCAGTACGAAGTGCATAAAGGTGATTTCGTTGACTTCGGTTACAAATAAATTAATAGGGAATTGGAGCAGCTGGCAGGAACATTTCAACTACAACCTTGTATTTCTGTGACAACAGAAAAAGGGAACAAGAAAAGTTATCTCCAGAAACGTTTGGATTACACAATCGGCCACAAGTTCATTTCAAGTTCAAGAGTTTGCAATCTGAAATCACAAAAGTAGTCATTGGCTTTTTTAATCCAGTACATCTCTGGTAAGTGGAAAACATTGGTGACTGAATAGAAAATCTTACTGCGTCATTTATTTAATCTGTTAAAAAGTCCAAGGAAAACTTTACGTTCAACATGAGTTTGCCAGGAGACGATGTCCACCAGTATGATACCCAGTACTCAGCATTTGCAGAAAATGTGGCGATTTCTCCTATCATTAGGAGTACTCAAATAGACACGTCATCTGCAAATACAACTTTAAAGTTGAAAAGCTGGATGGAAAAATCTAAAGTTCATTCATTATCGTCAACAAAGGCACAGAACACTGCGAAAAACGTCGAAACCGAAGAGAACGAAAACGTGCGGGAATCTTTGGCAACGTTTGCCAGCAATGTTAGTATTTTAGGGATCAAGAATGTTGTGGACTCCAAAATCGGTTGGTTCCGCAGAGTTATGTGGCTTGTGTTTGTGTTGACCGGGTTTGGATTCTTGATCTTTCATCTAAAAAATCGCATTGATTATTATTGGAGTAACCCAGTCTCCGTCAACATCGAACTGCATTACGTGGACTTCATCCCGTTCCCGGCTGTGACTATATGTAATAATAACAAACTGCGCGCACTGAATTTGTATCATACGGGCGAAATTGACGTCGGTTACTTGTTTACCTCACCTACAGCGACCACTACGAAGAACCTGAGCAGTTATAACTGGACTGAGTTTATCACGGAGTACGGGCATGATGCCCCGACGATGCTAAATGCGCCGGGTGTAAGTAATATATTTATTTCGATTTGTTGTTTTTTAACGTCGTTCATTACAATTCGTTTCAAATTTAACATCCTTTTTTACCTCATTATCCACGCGTAGAGATTTCTCCACACGGAATGACACCGTGTTTCTAGTTTACTTTATTTGTATCAATACCGTCGTACCGTGGCATTTAGAGTGGAGAATAACAGGCCTCGCAAGCAGTGAAGACCCATACAAAAAAGGACGACCCCCCCCCTCCGAAAAAAAATTCACAAAACAACACAACACCCGTGCTCGAGGTGTCGATCTCTACGCATAATACTGTTCCATTCCTGTTTTGGAGGCCTGGATAAGCTATATATGTTTTTCATCGTGAAACAGACACCAAAAGCTCAACAGTTAATGATTAAACGATTTAATTCTAAATCCTTTTTGATGTCAGACACGTCATATCTATAAAACTGAACGAGACGTAGCATTAATTGCATTTTGTAGAGCATAATTAAAAGATTTAGTCCAAATGGACGACTGGCAGTAGGCCCCTGAAATATGCAAGATATGAATAGCACATATATCAGTTTACTGCCTTTTTCGCATTCACGTTGTCAAGGTAACTGGTTGAAATACCTTTACAATCACTTAACTACACTTAAATTGCATTACATTCAGAGATCGTCCACTCGACCACATTTATATAAGCAAAATATCAGTCCTCATCTTATCCCCATCGTCAATTGTTTCCCGTTGTAACTTCTTTTCTTTCTATTTTGTAGTCCTGTGAATGGAACGCCCAGCCCTGCTCTGTGGATAATTTCACAAGAATCCTCACGGAGATGGGCGTGTGCTACACGTTCAACCATGGTACGCTCTTCTTAATCTGATTTGTATGAACGGAAGGGGTCCATCAGTATTGCCAGCAGTGCAAGGTTTTCGTTGAGTTTAGAGGATTTTTTTGTGTGTGTTTATAGAATTCATTGTTTACATTTATTTGTGTATGGCGATCGTAACCCGCTATTGTTGAATTTAAAAACGACTTTGCGAACTGAATCACCTCTATAAAGTAAATACATGTAAGTAAACGCTGTCCACATAAGTAATAAAACAAACCTTTAGCATGAAGGTAACTTATTCATAACTAACATAAGCAAGCAATTGTAACACAGAGGTGAGTTATTGTCTCAAAACATGTCTATGAACCCGATATTGATCACGCGTCTGTCATTTCCCCTCTTGTGCTTAATGTAAACTTCACGTTTTCAATACATGTCCCTCCAATACGTGTATAATAATAAAAACTAATTTCAACATCAATTTTTGATTGATGTCTGCCTTAACGCTATCATTATTCCATTCTTTCAAACTGTGAAAGGGCTTTTAACATGGCATGTTTAAATCGCATGGACATACAGAGGACTAAAAAGTGGTCGTAATGCTGATGTAGCAGATGAACTCCGCTATTGTGCTTCTCGATTAGAAGCAGTGTAGGCCTACCAGTAGGTGGGACAGGAATGGTAGTCCGCTAGGAACCGTAGTCCGTTCCCCATTACTTTGTACAGGTGACATACGTCCCATATACTAACCCCGATACTCCAACCTATCCTGTACAAATTATATGCGATCCGTGACATCCCTTCCTAGGACTACCATTCCTGTCACACTTGAATAAAGGGAATGTGATGATAATTATGGGACGTCGCGACATTCTGATTGAAAATCTAACTGTCAAAATCTAGGAACTGGGTATGAAGTGGCACAATGCAGTTATTACTGGTATCTCGTTGAGTTATCATGAACAGTTTTAAAAGAATGAAATTAAATGTTCGACGTGGTTCTGTACCCACTTTATATATAATGATTCTGTGGCGTGGCTCACGTTAATGAAAAGTGCCCATATACATGTATATTGCCAAGAAAGTCCATGTACTATTTCTTATGAAAGTTAATTGATTTGACAGGTTTACGTGTGATATGAGGATCAATGCGAGTTACATCTTTTATGCAAACAATTCATTATAGGAATTTCACTTTCATAAAACCACTTCATAAATATCTGCATGTAAGAAATCCGTTACAACCCATTAAGGTAATTGATCTACGTTGACATGAACCTCGTGACTTCACCACTGTCCACGTGATCTCCAATATATAACAGTATATATATTATAATTTAGCATGATTCAGGGAAACAGGTTTGGCAAAACTGTCTATGTTGTACATCAAGAGACGCCTTTCAAAATATTCCTGTACACTGCTGTTTTTCTACATTTTATTAATTTTTATTTTATATTTTAAACTGATATGTGGTGCTAGTAGTATATGGTCGTTTATCAATACACTGCCATTAAAGCCCCTTTACTGCAGCATTTAAGACCCCATTCCCAGAGATTAGATCGATCCAAACTATATCGACCTAACTCCCCGGGGATTCACGCTAAATAGCTGTCAGCCGAGCGGGCACGAAAGTTAATTACCCCCTAACAGCTTGTAGTAGGCGGGACAGACATTTAAGCCGGATTATCTGACAGTAATCTAGTGAGACTCCCCACGGGGATAGATCGATCTAAATGTCTGGGAATACGCCCTAATAAGTCAATTGGCTAACTGGTAGCTGGTCTAAAAGTAGACCCACTTGAGCTTGAAAAATTGAGTTTTATTTACGTGGTCTTCCTGTTGTGTAGTTTNCGATAACTTCGTATAATGTATGCTATACGAAGTTATTACGTGGTCTAAAAGTAGACCCACTTGAGCTTGAAAAATTGAGTTTTATTTACGTGGTCTTCCTGTTGTGTAGTTTGTATAGTTAGCAATTATTCTCTTGGTTACTAGATGTAGTATAATTTTTTTACAGGTGACACCAATCTGAAAACCGAACTCTTAGGTTCGACATTTGGACTTAAACTAATATTGAACGCTGAACAGTACAATTATCTGGCTACATCACACAGTGCTGGCTTTACAGTGAGTTATTTTGCATGAATTTTACGCTTGCTTTCCAGGTCACCTTAAGGGGTCCACGTATTTATAACCATATTTTTTTAAATTCTTTGTAACGGTACAAAGATGAAAAAAGTAATAGAAAAATAGGGTTTGGATTTTTTATATAATTTTACATGTCATACTGACATATCTCAATTATCTGGCACACTGCTAACGTAAGCGTAGAGACAGCGTAACACTTAGACTTTTCTCTTAAATCCAGGTGCTGCTCCACCACCCGGATGACGTCCCGTACATTGAAAACCTGGGTTTTCAGGTGGCACCTGGAGAGAGCGTCAGTGTTGGCATCTCACAAACAAAGGTATGGTTTAGTTTAGTTTAGTATGGTATGGTATGGTTTCGTTTGATAAGGTATCTTATGTTACAGTGTAGTGCAATTTAGTATTGTAAGTATAACATTGTAGGCTTAGATTTTATAGTGTTGAGTTATTTTGATCAGAAGATATGAATTATTGTTCAAATAGCCCTAAAATACACGTAGCTCAATCAGCAAAGAAAAATATTTACATATATCAAAACTGTTCATTCAGTGAAATGTTTAAACGTGCATGCAAAGTCAAAATTTTGCCACGAAACCCAACCCAATGACATCACATATAGTTTGAAAAAAGTATAACATAGAGAAATACCAAAGAACTTCATTTCATATTTCCCGAAAATAATATTAAAAAAGTTATTTTCTGCTTTCTTTCTATGCTTCTCATATTCCTCAGCAGTCTGACTGCACACTGACTGAGTGTGCAATTGCGCGTGCAGCACATCTATATATGGGAGTAAAGAATGATGCCTATGCAATGCGCGCCCAGTACCACTTTATATATGGTACCTTTACCAATCACTGGAACGGATAAATAGGTCAATTTCCGACCAGAAATTGAAGAATGCGCGGTTTTAAACGAGGAATTAATTTGGTTTCTGACCTGAAATTTTGAGGTTATTTTGGTCGTATAAGAAACTAGTAAAAGTGGTTTAATGAGTTGTGCATTGCTTTTATTGCAGGTAACGAATTTACCGTCTCCATATGGGAATTGTGCAGAAAAAAATCTGGCATATTATGATTCGTATTCTACGTTGAATTGCATAGCGGAGTGCACGTGAGTATCTTCAATTTAACAAAGCAAATATTTTACTCAACTTCTTTACTGCTTTGCGTTCACGTAAAATCGCATTATAAGTTGAGTTCTGGGGATAGGTGGGGTTGCTCTTCACGTATGATACAAAGTGAATTTAGATACTAGAGCACTAGAATCTGTAATCTTTTCATGAAAAAAGTAACATAACGACTGCTAACTGCTTATTACCATAATATTAATGACTGAAAATATGCTTTTTAATCACTAAGTAATTAACCGTGGACTGTTTATAACTTTGTGTTAGGGGATGGAAAGCGAAAAGAACCGATATAGAGGAACGAATCTTTTTTTTTTCAGATTGAATTTTACGATGGACAATTGTGGCTGCCGGGCTTACTATATGATAAACGTCCCCGGTGTTCCAGAATGTTCTCCGCTACAATGGTGGGAATGCCTTGACGAATTACGTGCAAATACATCGGCTGCCCTACAGGCCTGCGCGTGCCCCGTTCCTTGTGAAGAAGTCCACTACGGTTATACCATTTCCCACTCTAAAATGTCAAACGCTGTCACGGCTGCATTGATTGCCGGCCACCCTGGCACTACAGAGGACTTTTTCCGAGACAATTATCTGATTTTGCAGATATTCTATAAAGAGTTGAATTTCCAAGGGATAGAGCAACAGCCGGCATATTCCGGTCTCGCGCTGTTTTCAGATATAGGTGGCGCGCTGGGCCTGGTGCTGGGGAGCACTTTGATGACAGCGGCAGAAATAATAGATTTTGCGGTCAGTTTGTGTTTATGGGTTGCCTTTCGGAGAAAATAGTGCCTCGACAGAATAAATTACTGCAGTTGCACAGGTGTGTGCAGCAGGTGTATCAATGATATGGAATGTAGAATTTGTGAAACCCTTGTCCCTTAAGGTTTGAAGGCAAACACACTACTTCAGCTACTACCATTTTTTTTTTTTTTGCACATTTTCAGAACAAAAAATGGATATCACACACCGAATACTTGAGGATCTCAGCAAGAATCAAATCTTTAATGGTTAACAATTTTATTTTGCACTTGTGCTCTAAAGGTTACAAATGCGCCAAACACTTTCTGACACACTTTTATAGATGATTCAAAGGGTTCGACTTCTACCCCTTTTTATCTATAAAAGCATCATTCCACATATTGACAGATCCGTCATTGTAGGGTCTCTTATTGCTTCATAGTTTTTGGACAAGGGATATATGACATTTGGTACTGATTATCCGACTCACTCTAAGTGGAATATATTGGATCCGTCCCTGAAAGATAACATGTGACATCCAAGGATTCAGCATAAATATTTGTATAACGCCCATTTTCCCTTAATCCTGTGTCAGCTACTGTCAGCGAGAGGGTGTGGTTAGAAATCCGCTGCAGAGGTTGTACTTAAGCACTGACATTTTCGTACCTACAAAAAAGTAGCCATTTGTTAAGATATTTAGATTTTTAACAATTGTAATAGGAGATGAAGATTATTTAATTCGAGAAAACATATACAAAGGTAATTGATTCTAATATATATTAATGAATATACGGACGGTTATATTTGTGTGTGTGTGCGTGTGCTATTACTTATATTAAGTACAGGACTCGGGGCGATTTTTACGGTTTTTAATCTCGCTTACAAAACTTTGCCTTTGTTTAGTTATAATCTATATAAAATTTGCCACCTACTCTTCACAAGCACAGGGGTATCATTATTAATCGTAGCTGCTGTTTTCGTCATAATAAACAGAATTAATAGTTTTTTTTTCTTTAGCACTTGTAGATGATTAAAGTACACGGTTTCTACAGTATATTAAGTATGAAGAAAAAATAATAAAATAAGACGGGCTAAAGAATAAGTTTAGTACAGATGAAGCTGCATATTTTTCTAACACGAATCTAAATTGATTGGTGGCCTAAATTTAATACTGATGTGCCTTGCAGTTGCCATAAGATTCATTATTATTTATAGAAATGGTTTTATATAGTAATTTCAATCTTTTTACTTTATTATTTGTAACCAAGAACATATGTATATATAGGATTGAAGTCTTGGAGCATTGAAGTCTTTGGCATATAGCGAGTCCGCCATATGGCGTTAAGATACAAATGATATGCATGGGAAGGTGGAACGGATCCCATGTTAATGTGCAAATAAAAACATTAAACATTGTTCAGCACCAAATGCACTTATAATTGACAAACAGAAAATCCTATTTTCAACTTGTGTACTATGTTATGCTGTATACAACAAAAGCGTGTCTTGTGTTGGTTAGTTGCTTATGGGAAATCGGATTATGACCAAATCAACATAGTCACAACCAAACGAATGTCGTTTATGTCCAACTAACACAATCAGTTTACAATCAGAGAAGAAAATGGATGTATTGGACACGCAGCGTGTTTACAACATTAAGGAAAAAATTAGACAATTTATAAAGTTTAGTAAAAAAAAAAAAAAAAGATCTTAATATAGCGCTACGATTGATATTTCTTTATGAAATTTCTTTAAAATACTGCCTGGCGGCGTCAAAACAATGAAATACAGTGAAACAAATAACCATTTTCTGTTTGCACAATATAACAACATATCCCTTTACCCGTATATTAAACTAATATATTGAATAGTACCGGCAGTCTTTTGGTCCTACTGATTTACCGAAAACAGTGGTTTCCGAGTTACCCCTGCTTCCCAAGACTACTCTCGGATTTGCACTCATCATACGTTTTCGATCTAGATTTCCAGACGAATATCGATTTTCTGAACTAAATGTAGACAAGAGAATTCTATTACTAAGCCACAGTATGACTAAGGCATCTGCTGGTTATAAGACTGCTTACATCGTATTGTCCGTTGTTGGTGTTCTTACAATGCGTTTTAGTACAATATTTGGGGTTTCACGAGCATAAGGATATACAGAGATCATGGACGGACGCTTGACACCAATTTCCTTCATTGAAGACCAGGTAATGATATGGATATCTGTTATGGATAGATAGGGAAAGTGAAATATGAATGGGAAAAAGCATTATTGATTGAATATACATATAGAAGAAAATAAATTTGGATTTATGTAAATGTGATCATATATTTCAGTCGTATATTTTAATTCAGACATTCAGTGAATTGTTAAAGAGAAAACCAGTGAATAACAGAACGCTGTAGTTTTAAGTCCAATATGCCTATAAAGGAGTGCTTGATGTCCGTAGTTCCGTCTTACCTTATGTCGTTTAGGTTTATCTGAATCTCTCTCTCTCTCTCTCTCTCTCTCTCTCTCTCTCTCTCTCACACACACACACACACACACACACACACACACACACTATTTCAATAAATTGCTGTTGAATATTTAAGATTACTTCTTTAACAGGTGACAGTGGAAGAATGGCAGTATCTTAGCGCATGTGAACTAGGCCAGATTGACATTGTAAAGCAATACTTGGAATCAAACTCTCTAGACAATAACTGTGTGGATTATTTGGGAAGAAACCCCCTTCACCTTGCTATCAATAGCCGTGATTTGTTAATGATTGAACTGTTGCTAGATCACCTCAGTTTTGCCAGTGTGGAGGAAGCCCTTTTACATGCAATCACTAAAAGGGAGGAAATCATCATACGCTTGATTACAAATCACCCCGTATACAAGGAACACGAAGAGGAAACGAAAGCTGGAAAGAGGTTGCACTGCCTACAAGAAGAGCGCCGCCATTTTTCCTGCGATGTTACACCTTTAATGTTGGCCGCGCAATACAACTATCACGAAATCATCAGATTGTTTCTTTCTCGAGGACATGTGATTTCCAAGCCCCATAACTTAAACTGCAGCTGCTCTGATTGCCTTGAGTTGTACGAGACAGGACCGCTCAGACTTGCTCAAGCTCGCCTTAACACTTACCGGGCTCTTGCCAGCCCTGCCTATATCATACTCTCCAGCAAAGACCCCATACTAACCACTTTTCAACTAAAAGAAGAACTGCGATATATTGTATCCAGGAAAAGTGAATTTATGGTCAGTATTATATAGCACTATCGTTATTATTCAACCTCGCGAACATGATGGGACTTATTTTTATGATTATAATTTTTCATCATTAGAACACGTAGTACCCCAGATGCAATATAAAGTAAAATATTAGCTCTATCGTAATGAAAAAAAACTCCCTGTTGGCCTGTATGCGTACTATTTACTCCCATAATGTCTTACGATTATTGCTTTTTCCTATCTGTTCTTTACTAGGATTCAGACAGTGAATCCCTATTGTAAGAGAGAGTGATGTTGTGTGGATAATGTTGCCTTATTTCTTGTTATTTTGCGCTTCTTTGCTTTAATCACAAATGCCAAAATCATAATCTCACGCTCTCTGAAATTTCCTTTCTTTTTTATGGGGGGGGGGGGGGTAAACTGCTGCTATTTACCATAAAATACATGTAAATTTTTAGATATATTAAAATATTGATATTTAAGAGAATGGCTATAAGATATTCGAAAATTATGACAGAAGAATCAACATTTTGTGATTATTTTTGACTTTCCAGCACGATTACAAGGTACTGATAGGACAGTGTCTTCAGTTCTCGTGTGAGCTAATGGACTTGTGTCGGTCAACAAAGGAAGTGGAGGCTATATTAGGAGACACAGACGCTGACGGCCGAGACCCACTGGCCAGGTTCAAACTAGCAATGCACTTACAAGAGAAGAAGGTGAAGACTGTATGCTTTTCTTTGTTGTCTTGTAAGAAATGTGGTTTCCAATACCTCGTCAAAATTTCATATTTTTGACAGTTAAATATTAATATGCATATATGCTAAACCGACCATTTGATAAAAGCTCTTGGTTGAACTGAAATGCTTTTGTATATTTATGATTTTGCACATTTATCAAAACGATACTCAAAGAAAGTATCTTTTCATAATATCAATCAGAAAAACAAAATTCAAAATGTTATGGATAGAATACGACATCGATTTGGGTAGAAAATAACGAAACAAAACACAGAGTCAAGAGGATACTTAATCAGCTTGGACAGTAAGAAATATAACACCTTTAAAACAACTGTAAAATAACTGTTATAAAAACATTAGCTTTTTCGATATTTAATCATATATTTCTATCGCTCGCATATCCAGAGACAGATAAAAGAATTAGAAAAGGGCCTTTTTTCTGGAATGATAAGCACGACAAAATTATAAGAAGCATTATTATAAGAGCGTGGGGGCTTGAAAATGAAGAAAAAATATGTAGACACTAATCACACGTGGTACAGAATTTATTTTTGAAATCTTTAAAAACTTTTTAAAAGATTGAGGGTTGATATTTTAGATGCCTGGAAAGAATTTTTTGTGGTGAAATAATGGCCAGTACTCTGGCAACAAACCACTCCCATAGAAATGTGGTTATTGGACATAAACATGTCTTTTATAAACCAGAGATATGACAGAGATATTAGATTTATTAACTACCTACTTTTGGACTTTGGAGAAAGCACTCAGAGATACCCATGGTATTAACACAATTTTTGTTGTGTATCACAGAATCATCTCAACCATAAAAAAGGTTGGGTGATATCCCTGAAAAAATAAGTAAAAAGCCCTCTGCCTTCATACATGTACATACTGATTACTATTAGGATGCTCAAACGTTCATTGGCGGTAAACTATTTCAATATTAAGCTGTTGATTGAAGACAAAATAACATAACACAGCTAATGAAATGTTTTTCTGGTATATTTCTCTAAGTCTGCTTTTTTATTTCTTTCAACAATTTTGTATTTGGGTAAGAGTCATTCACAGGTATTCTCTGAATAAAATGGCAGTACTGAATAAATAAATAGAGCTATGCAACCAGCTAATGATAAAAGTGTCATTTGCACCGTGAACTTGTTCTACATATCATGACCAAACTGTAATTACATTGCACGTATTGTAATGCCACAGCCGAAGTTTTAACTTAAAATCTGTAATCATGAACCAATAATCACCGCCAGTTGCGACACCAATTAAGATCGATTTATTATTAGTTCCCCTACACACAATCACATGTTAGTGTGTTGCATGTTTTATCTGTTAACGTCTGGTCGGTATCGATCAATAATCATTTTGAAAGCTTTTTTTGACATTATAGTGATGGTTTGTGTGAAACAGCCTACGGCAAAATCATTGAAAGATTGCCCTGGTGGCCTCTATTTATATATATTTATATATAGCTGATAGCCCTGTGTTTTAAGATTAATGGCCTTTTGGTCTATTTCTTGGCAATGATAATAATTTTGCTTCAAACTCTGAGCGTGCTGGCCCCATATCATATCCCATTACGCTAGTATATGCTTTTGGGCAGTCTGGTAAAGAATGGAGCTTGTATTTCAAGTTTATAAAAACTTTTCCGGTCTTTAACAATTGCACTATTATGGCCGAACGTCATTATTTAGAGGAATTAAGTTCAATTAATGAGTCTAATGCAATGTCAAAATGGGAACTCCTTTCTAAAGAACCTCTCACAGCTGAAGAGTGGAAAATCTTGAATAACATTCCTTTCCAATGTACTTTAGATACTAAACTGCGCTGGTTTCAATTTAGAGTATCAAAAAGAATTTTAGCTACAAATAATTTTTTACGAAAAATTGGGATAAAAGACACAGAGACCTGCTCCTTCTGTAACGAACACCCTGAAACTCTTCAACACTTATTTATTGAGTGCAAAGTAATTGCTCCCCTTTGGGCAAAAATACAAGACTGGATCCATTTAAAGACTGGACTTGTATTACAATTAACAGCATCTGATATAATTCTAGGAATTCCAAATTTGAAATGCAATGCGCTCAACAGTTTGCTGATCATAACAAAATTTATTATATATAAATTTAAAATGAAAAACATTACCCCGAACATAGAAAATATTAAAATAGAATGGAGACAGGCCTACATCGCAGAGAGAAATATAAGTCTGAGAAACATGACAATAGATAAATTTAATGAAAAATGGAAAAAGCTGCAGCCTCTCTTCCTGGACTGATATAGTCTATCTGCGTATGTTCCCCTGCCGATATTTGATAGTAANCATGTGATGCAATGTACAGACTTGACATTTAATATAATAGTAATAATAAGTTTATTGAGCACTAAATGATACTACAGTATGAATGCATTTGCAGGCTCACTAGACTACATTATTCACACAATTTATAAGAATATACATTTATATATGGAATTTTTTTCAAACATATTTTCTTTGATTTTTCCCCATCTGTTAGTAATGAATGAAAAGAACACTTCTTATCATGTTCGATATGCCTTTAATAAATCATCCTGTGTCAATACATTATCAAAAATTTAATTTAAATATTCAAACCAGCATTATAAACAGCACATGGGTAATTTTATAGCAGATAACAACAAGGTATGAACTCAATATTATCAAAAATATCAGGTGGTAAGGATTTTCTCTTAAACAAAAGAAACATCAAGACAAATTAAAAAAAATGGAAACAGTTAATAATGCGTGCAGCCTCCTCTAGCTGCAACCAGAGCCCTCATTCGGCGAGGCATTCCTACAGAAAGGTTTCTGAGAGTTTGATCCAGTATTGTGTTGGTGTTGCTCTGTTAATAGAGGCTTCCTTTGAGGTCGCCTAGCGTGGTAACCGGCTAAAAGTAGCCTTGCGTTCACTTGGGTTCTAGTAACAAGCTTTTGAATGGTAATTTGCCACTCATTTTGTAGAGCACTGGTGTTTTTGTCCGGTTGTTGCGACATAACTGCAGAAGCAAGCGGTCTTCCCTTCTGGTGGTGACTTTAAGACGTCCTGGTAGTGGTCTCTGTAAGACTAGAAACTGCTCCCTGGGACACATTCAGCTGTCTGGCAATAGCAGTTTGCTTCTGCCCATTCTGGCATAATGCAACAATAGTGTGGCAAGTTGCTGCCGTTAGTTCACGTACCATAAGGTCAGCTAAGATTCTGCAAAACATCAAACTCTTCTGACTGGGTATTACCGAAATATGAAGACTTATTCTGCTGAATTGATGCCTTTTATACGAATTCTGTAACCAGCCAGAGAGGACTGCTCAGAGAAACTGCCACATATTACCTAATATAACCGCGCTTCAGATAAAGCAGCCTAATGAACAATAACCGACACACCTGGCTATACATATAGCTGATCACAATTGACATATGTGATCAACTTTTCTAAAGAAAAAGTTAATTTATTAAAGAAAGGAGGCGGAATCATAGGTATCACAAAAACAACATCAGCACTTTGTTGATGGACACTTTTGTATGCAGCTGAAACGCTTGCTATGTTCAGCCACTTTCTAGCAGTGTGCGTTTTCAAAGTGAAGCTACTCAATCAGGACGAGGATGCATTGTTCTTGGTCTTCATGAGATTCAAGGTGCAGTGGCAGATTTAGGGGAGTGACAGGGGGGTCCTACGAGGCAAATGGGACAGTTGACTTGCCGTCTCTCTTTAAGCATGAACTTCTCCCGGTCCCTGCATCACTTGCTGAAATGAATGGTACACTGTGCACCGGAAACAAATCCGTATTAGCAGAAATGTTAACAGAAGACGTAGTCTGCCCTGCTGAAACTGAACTGAATGACTCTTTGCCTTGCCTAACAATTGATGAGCAAGCAATGGTAGTTTCACTGGGAAAGCCTGACAATGAAGTGACTTTTGGTGGTTTTGCTGACTCATACGTAAGAGCAGCTCTGAAGGCAGGTTCTAACTATCAGCAGATTGATGTTGTGTTTGGCAGATACAGGGAAGAAACAATCAAAGGTGCTTCTCGGACACGACGCAAAAAGTCAGTGCGACCCATCAGACAAGACATTTGATTTATCACATTCCCTGACCCTGAGAACATAGGTGTGGGCACTTCATGTGTCATGTTTGCTTGCCTAGTTGCAGAGATACAGAAGTAAAACGGCTTTTCAGTAATGGCGGTCCTAATTTGCATATTTAGGAAAATTGGGTAAACCTAATTCTAACAGAAACATCTTAATGTTGTTCCTCGACCCTGAAAATATAGGTAAGGACACTTCATTTGTCATATTTGCCTGTCTAGTTACAGAGACATTGCAGAAAATTGGAAATCTGGCGGCCATTTTGTTTTTTGCAAATTAGACCGTTAAAAACGTAAAATTTCTCTTGGGAACCGGGTAAATCGGATTCAGCATGCCAAAATTATGCTAATAAGCCTGGTTCCCAACTTTTACCCCAAAATGCCCCTTGCTTCTTATGCAGAGCCCTTTTTCAAAAATCCCACTAGACTAATATCTTCTATCTGCGTATGTTCCCCTGCCGATATTTGATAGTAAAACACATATTTGTTTGTATCTGTATTAGATCATATTATTTATTAAGTATTATTAAGTATTTTACTATTAGGTTATCAATATATCGTTGTTGACATATATATTAAATGACACAGTAACTATATATATATATATATATATATATATATATATATATATATATATATATATTGCAAATGACTGAGTGTCTCTTTGTGAGTGAGTGAGTGAGTGAGAGAGTGAGTGTGATTTTTATATAGTTATTTATAAATTTTGTATTTTTTGTTGAGATCTGTACTTATTTGAGATATGCAATAAAAAAAAAGTTCAATTAATGTTATATTATATCTCCCTGGTTGTTTTAGGCTTGTAATATTTCACATGTGCATCAAATTTTATTCTACAGTCGTGTTGTAGTGGAAACTATACAAGCCATTATGAATCATATCATATATAAAGCATAATTATTAAAATCAATATATGCACCTGTTAGTTGAGAAAAATATTTAATATATTTATATATGTCCAAGTGTATCCCAGGGCTTATTAATCTTTAAACAATACTTTTCATTATGAAGCATTCGTTTTTTTTTTCGTCAGTTTGTTGCACACCCCCACACCCAGGAGTACTTGTCCACCATCTTCTACGGCCGCTTCAACCACATGAAAAGCCTGGCATCGTGGAAGAAAATTGCAGTTATCATAGTGATCACACCGTTCTTGCCTCTCCTCTTCCTGCTTTACCTAGTTGCTCCAAATTCATATGTAAGTACCAACACTCCATATAAACGCACTACATTTGAAGATAATGAATTATATTGTGTTGAACGCTTAGCAGATTTTCAGAAACGTATATGGGGAATTATTTGAAGTCCAATAATCGGCATATTGTTGAAGGTTCTATCACAAGTTCCAAGCATCTAACCAATATCTGTAGGATATACTGTATAATACAATAAATGCGCAATGTTTTATCATACTCATCATACGTAAACGGTTGCCTCAAGGCACGTGAAAACCACAAACCTAGTAACATTTTGGAATCACTGCTAATGACTTCAGCTGGATAACAAACAACCTCTACAGATGAAAAATGATATTTTGGTTATGGTGAATCAGTGCTTACGTGATAACTGCAGCCAGCTTGTTAAAACAAAAGCGAGTTTAATCGCCTGGGCACCACAAGCAGGCATTGTATAGATCTAAGATTGGTTCGTGGCCAAAATAAAACATTCTTAGTATGCTCATTGGGGATTCCAAGAAAATCAATACAGGATTGCATGAGCATCGACAATTATTGAAAACTGGCATTAAAGGTCTCTAGGCTCGGTACAGTCATTCGTGTATTGCCTATTCCTGGATTTTCCGCAATTAACATTATATTGTTGTTTAATGTTGCATTTCGAGCATTTTTTTCAGTGCTAAGTTCATACAAACGTCGATCACGCTTTCTTGGGTTGCAACTGGTTTGTTTGTGTGTTGAATCTGCAAATTTGTTTCAGCAACGAAGCCTTCCCCCTATCCAATTAGCCTGTGCTACTTTTATGTCCACGACCCAAAGCGCCAAGCGTATAATAAAACATGTTTATTGTGCTCTATACGCTCTTAAATGTAAGCTGGAATAAATAATTTCCAAATGAGAAACCATAACACCATAATGTTACATTGTAGTTTAAAAAAAACGTTTTCATTGTGAATGTCATGAATTATGACCATTGTTTTCACACATTTCCTTCCTGGTAGGTTGGGATGGCACTGAAAACCCCAGCGGTTAAACTGGCAACAAGAACGGTCTCTTATATCTGTTTTCTACTCCTGATTGCCTTGGCAACATTCCGATTGGATTTCTACACCACTGAGAGAGACGCCTCGGGGACTTTAAAAAAAGATGCTCGTTTTCGCCACGACTTTCGACCTGCGCAAGATGCCCTTGTAACCAATATACAATGGTGTCTGGTTTTCTGGATCTTAGGTATGGGCGTATTTTCAATAAAAAATAATAATCCATAAAGCTTATGGGCCTGCAAGCAAGATTGTAAAAATTCAATTAATTTGATCTACTCTTCCGTTACCACACAGTGCACTGTGTAGTATAAAGAGAAGATTGTACAAAACGCAAAGAAATATTAACATGGACCATTTCCACTCAAAATATGCTTTTAATTCTTCCCCTTACACCCCTTCTCATTCAGTTGCCATGCATTGGCTTTGATGGTGCATAATTTTAGATGTTGATGTACCTGTTGTTTTACTCTAATTATACATGCATTTCCAAACATAAAAATGCTGTAAAATGCATGATTTCCTTGTAGACTATGTCTATACAAGTAGTTAAAATCCAGTTAAAATCCAAAGACAAACATTGCGTGAGTAGGTATGCAGGATGTCTCTGTTAGGAGGAGGTTCATTCTCCCAAACTTACAGGTATATGTACTTCACTTTTGCAAATGTAACTTGAGGCTTGCTTCCCAAATTTGCTTTATAATTGAAATATTCAGTTACAAAAATATTTAACAGACACGCAAAATATATATTACAATACATTTATCTGTTTTCCTCTAGGTTCTTTTTGGACAGAGTGCAAGCAGGTTTATTTTTCTGGTTTTAAAGATTACTTCTGGGATTTTTACAACGTCATCGACACCTTTATGATGGCCTTCTATGCTGCATCGTACGCTTTGCGGTTCGTAGCACAGATGAAAATAATGGAAACACAATACTTCTTTGACGCCGAGCTCAAGTTGGCGCGGCAGCTGCTGTTTTCAAACAGTAGTGATAGCGTGGAACAATATGTGCAATTTCGTCAGCAGTTGTTTGGAAGCAGAATACCACAGGCATATTTTCTTCGCGGTGGTAGGTTATTTATCTATTATTATTGTTCTATTGTTCTTCCTCCCTTATAAATATGATCACTCTCATATACCCTCTCTCTCGCTCACAATCACGCACTCACAAACACGCATACACATGCACTTTCAAAGGTTTAAAGCATCTCTCATGAAAGGACGGCATTTAGCAAAAGCGCCCCAGGTTCTTAATATGTGATTGATTAATAAATTGAAACTTATGTTAGACAGAATCCAGTTATAGGCAAAGAAGAATTTGTAGCTGATGCGTTCGTCTAGTTTACGTAAAGCATACTAAATACCGCACAGCATCTTAATGCACTGGTGTCGTAATTAATGGATTAATATCTCATTTATGCCCTTGCTTTATATCCTTTACATTAACGATATTGAAATGGTTTTACGACATCAATTCCTCATTGTGAGCTGTGCTTCTCAACATGGCCATCAATACATACCGATTTTTTTCAGATCGATTCTGGTGGGATCCGTATGACCCTGAAATTGTTTCGGATTGTCTTTTTGCCGTGGCCAATGTGCTCTCGTTCTCACGGCTGACTTACATTATGCCAGTCGCTGAATTCTTAGGTCCGCTGCAAATTTCGCTGGGCAGAATGTTCGGGGATATTGTCCGTTTTACTATATTGTTTGTTTTGGTAAGTTGCCATACAACGTCATACTGTGTAAACCAACTATTGTCCAATAAGCAGATAACCTTTTGATTGAAACCCCGAAAGAAACCTCACTTGTTCAACCCCACCCCACCCCCCAAATAAAGAAGAAGACGAAAAACAGAACTAAAAATATTCTGGGCGATTTATTCAAGTTTGTTTTCACAAATATAGGGCCTATACCTTTTTATTATTTCAGCTTTTTTCTTTTTTTATTAATCTATCCATATCATTTTAATTGAGTAAATGTCACCCAGCAGAATAAGGATGAGAATTATGAATAATTCTGATACATGAACTATGACAATGAATCAGGTGACCAGTCCATTCAGGTCATATTCCTATTGAGAGGTCTCAGGTTGAGACCGCAACGTCGACCAGTTGCTGAATGCAAGTTCCACTATCAGTGTTATTATTCATAATGCTCACAATTATTTTTATTATTTTGCAGATCATGTCTGCTTTTGTACTAGGCCTATGTAACCTGTACTGGTATTACGGTATGTACGTCATACAGCACGGCGATTCAACGGTCAGCAACGAGGCTTTCAGAGGGTAAGTCAAGAATAATTGGGCAATTTTTTAAGGACATTTTAATGCAATCAACTTTTTAATTAGAATGTATCTAAAGCTGTATATGGGCACTTATCAAGAAAGTCCAGAAAATAAGAAATAACATTATTGGCGGCCTGTGTTTTGAATACACAGAAAATGACCGTTGTAATAGGCCGTAGTAATAGGTTTATTACGATAAAATAGCTTTGCTCGATAAAATAACAGGTTTATTACGATAAAATAGCTTTGCTCGGTTGTCCAGTGGCTAATTCAATAACATTATAAACCCTATATATACCGGGTGGGGTTGTTTACGACGCATGTTTGTTATGGTAGTTTTTCTTATATTTATTTATTATTTATTTATTTATCTATTTATTTATTATTATTTTTTGCATGCNGATTTTTTCTTGCGCAGATGTATACGCCAACACACGCGTGCACGTGGGTACGCACGCTCGTAAGCTCGCTATAAACGAACAAACACATACACACGTTGGTTAATAATGCATTTTACTGACCGTTGCCCAGTTATCTTTTCTTATGCACTATGTCATATTGCTCATTCCAATATGTCTATGAGCTTGTGTCATCCCTTCTCTTTCTCCTGAAAGGGGTTTGTGGTCTGTGGCGTTTGGGTTTCGCAGCTTCTGCAGGCTTTTCACTGGAACCGTCTGGAAGTGGGGCCACGCCTCTTTTCTTTTGCCAAGGAAATCGAAACCTGGGCCACTTGGGGGAGCTAGGACCGGTTGGAGTTTCAGCGCGGGGTGTATCGGGTCTAGAAGCTCTCGGTAGGTACGGTGCCAAGCTGAGGTCATGGTCATATTGGGGACAGTTTGGCAAGGTTACATTAAAGAAACTTGCTGGTGACACTTTCTCACTAGACCGAGGTCTGGAAATTAACAAAAGCAAAAAGACATTGATGGTTAATTAATTTTTGTGAGCGTGAATACATGAACTGTTGTTCAGTGAATAAGTAATAATAATTAATTATAAGTACAAAAACAGATCAGGGGTAATAATAAAACATCATTTTTATTATAATTGATAAGAATGGCGACTTAGAAAGGGAAAAATATTAGAAAATTGGGTTTACTTTAAACGGGAAGTGCTCATCTCATCAGGTTCATCGTTAAGGCTAGTAGCTGGAGAACGTTGGGACTCGAGAGGCTCGAACAGGTTTCTTTCTAATCCACAACCAGAGTCATTTCTGAAAAGAATGTAGTAATTTTAAAATTAACTGCAAATTTGTGTATAACCTACCGGTAAATAGAGAAATATTATTAGAACTTGGAATAATACTTTTATCAACTGATAATACTGCAAACAAAATAAATGCACGTAACTGGAACAAAACGAACAATAATGCCATGTCCAAAAAATAAAAATAATTGTAGTAGTAGTAAATGTTTATTTGCAAGACTAAAACACCATAACTTGCTTTAGCGTTAGTATCATACCGTGTGAATTGACTAGCATTAGGAAGGTCTGGTTCCACAAGAGAATATTTCATTGTCTCGGGGACAGCACCGGGTAATGCTGGGCAGATTGCCTCGTACATCTGAGGCGTCAGTTTTGGCATTAGAATCGGAGGGAGCTCTTTGAAAACCAGGCCGTCTTCCATCCGGTCTTTCTTTTTTCCACTAGAAAGAGGGCTGAGCCGAAAGAGGTTCTTCTTCATATTTTTCAAACGCTGCTTCGCCGTTTTCTTTGTCTTGGTTGGCCGCTCAAATTCATACGGACTTACATGGACTTCATGAGAGTGTCCATCTGGTAAATGGTATACCTGTGTAGGAGCAGTTGCAGTGTCAAAAATGGTCGACAAGTTCACTGGTTTCTTCATTTTATGCCGGGCTAACTGAATTGGAGCCGGCTCCAATAACTTGCTTATGTCTGTTGTAAGCTCCTTTAGCAGAATTAAGAGTGGTTTCTTAGGTTGTGGGGCCACTAACAAATCTGGGAAGCTTGATGGCAGAGTGTTGGTCACGTTTGGTGCGTTTGGCTGACTGCTCATCTCTCCCTTATGTCCTTTGACTTTACAAGTCGCAAGTTTTGGATTCTTCGACGTGGACAATGCTGAGCTTTTGGCAGTAGACATATTTATAACTTCTTTTATACAGGCGTTTTTTTCACCTTGAGGCTGTAATGTGGCCCTATCGGCGCCAGTTGCTTGGGGCTCAAAGCTAGGAGATGCAGGTAAAGTTGGCGAAGACAGAACCTTTCCTGTCGCTTTTTCCATGGGCCCCGTGAGGTCTGGAATATCTTCCCTTCTTGAGGAAGCGGTTGAATATAGTGGGACCTTGAGGTCTATCTGCTTTACTGGACGACCACACCCAGCTGCGAACTCTCTCATAGGGTGCTTGAACATGTGCAGCGGGACCTCTCCGTCTCTACTTGGCACAGCTCGAAAAATATCCGATCTCAAAACAATGTCTTTATCTTCTCTGCTTCTTGTTGACTGTTTTTCATATATGGAATTAATCGTTCCATCATCTACTCGCATCGACTTCAGACTTTTAAAACAAAAGCATAGACAACTCATCTTGCTGCTTTACAATATCACTTAGATATATGGCAACTATAGTGACGTGGGTGACGTCACAGATGAGGTGCGTAGCGGCAAGGCATCGCAAAGATAAATGTTAAATAAATAAAATAAATTTTAACCAAAAGGATGTTTTATTACTCACTTATTACCAATAAGTATTTCAGTAAAATAATGTCTGTCAGATTGTCAAGTCATTAATTATTGAAGCCACCAATTTATACACGGATGTAATAAATAGGCGTAAGTTTCAAGATTATAGTTGATAATGACGTCATAAAGGGTCGCCTCGGTTACGCCAGAACAATTGGTTAGATGTGTTTTACGCCCCCCCCCCCCCAGCCTTTATATCATAAACTGGATTTTAATTGCATGCATGCACTTGTATAACTTTCAAGGGGTTTTGTTGTTTGACCCTAATTTCAAACATCTACCTGTTTTAATAAATGTCTGAATCTTTTTTGACAATCCATTTCAGCTTGTCGCAAACGTTCGCCACATTGTTTTGGGCTTTATTCGGACTGGTGGATAAAGGAGACACCGCCATAGCTGCCGGAGAGAAGCAAAGTAAGTGCTGTTTATGAATAACGACTTTAAAGGTACGTATGAACCAAGCGTCGGTTCGGGCATGGATTCCCAGTAACACATATAAACCACTTCTATTAGTTTAGTTATACGACTGAAATACAGTCGACATGCCAAGGGATAAACCGAATTAATCGTGTGATTAGCCTTAAAAAAAGCTTTAAAATGCACCTTCTAAAAATCTTTGGTAATTAACTTAACCTACCGTACTTACCTGACCTACTTATCTGACCCATTTATATACAACATAGAAAGCAAGCAGATAAATCCATTCAAATACCATTTTTCGGGTAATATAAAAGGATGTCTTTTATGTATTTCTGTTATAGTTATATTAAGTTATACTGTCTGAAACTACCAGCATGTGTTGACATTAGATCTACTTTTGTGGCAAAAAATTAAAGATGCATATGAGCATCTTTAATTATTTCGTTTTCTGTGCAATATATTACCTTCTTGTCACAAATCTTCGCACAGTCTTTCAGGTGCCTGGATCTCCACGCCTGGTAGAAGGGGTCGGCACCGTCCTTTTCGCGGCCTATCATGCCGCCATGATTATTATCATTCTGAATATGCTCATAGCTCTGATGAGCCACAGTTTTGAAGACGTGCAGGTAAAAACAGTGTTTTCTCATTTTTTCACACATGCATATACTCTTAATTAAACTATCAATTCATTAATGTACTACATTTCTATACGTATTGTTCAAGAAACGAGAAACGGACCCGCGATCGCACCAAATGTATTGTAGAGTAAAATTAATGTAACGTATACCGACGATAAGCCGAAATATCAAATAGCCATGGTTAAATGAAACAGTAAAATGTTAAATAGTGAAAGTGAATGAAAATGTACACGATGTTTTCCAAGTGTTGTTATTGCTGGGTTTATGCAAGACATGTTAATCATCGAGCAGATCTTCTGTAAATCACAATTAAAACGAGAGCGCAGACCTCCGCCAAGGCAGCGATTTTGATTATTATTGATTATTGATCCGGATCACCACCAAAAACTAATAACTTCTAAGTTAACACATTTCCCAACTACCTGAAAATTTCATCAAAATCGGTCCATAACTTTTTGAGTTATGTTGATGACAAACAAACAGACAGGGGTGAAAACATAACCTCCTTGGCGGAGGTAACAAGCCAGTGCAGCACAATACGCTAAGGCAACAGAGGGCAATGGAGAACAATGTAACGCAATGTCACATCAGTGTAAATGGTGAGAAAATGGCACCTCACATAATGAAGCGACAGGTTGAGAGTGGAATCACAATATCACGCCCACTGCCTATTTCTTCCTCAGGCAGACACGGATCAGGAGTGGAAGTTCGCTCGAGCCAGACTCTGGTTGGTCAGCATAGAACATGGCTACACTTTACCAGCGCCTTTCAATATCATTCCATCTCCAAAGTCGTTCCTTTACGTTTTCACGAAACTTGGTAAAACTTACCATAGATGTAAGAGGCACTCAGAAAAGGAGGTAGGGTTGTTCCCAACCAATGTTCTCGTTCTTGCATGGTGAAGGAGTACAAAGTTGTTATAAGAGTTGGGAACACGGGTTAGATGTTTTGCAATTTGATGTAGATAACTGGATCATTTCTGTTATATGAAAGCGATTAAAATTGAGATTCAGATTTAAGCTGTGAAAGAAATTATAATGAACGGATAGAGGTACAATCAAGTCCACAAGTGATCTTGAGTCGCCTCTTTTTCCTTCAGATGGCTAACAGACAGCCAAGTAGAGAGTACAAGACGACCATAAGACACATCGCGAAGAGATATCTGTTTAAACTTGAGCAAGAACGTCATAACGTTGATATATCGGAAGGTGATTTCCTTTCATGGTTTACATAAACATACATACTCATGTTTTGTGCTATTCATTAATTAGTCTCCTACTGCAGAAATGACAGCCCTACCAATACAACATCTCATATTCTTATTGTAGTATTGAAAGTTATATATATATATATATATATATATAGACAGAGAGAGAGAGAGAGAGAGAGAGAGAGAGAGAGAGAGAGGGGCTGATGAGCTCAAAGTTAAAGTATATAGTTGTCTCAGAATACGAACACAATTTTTTTTGATAATATAAAAATACAGAAATAAATTTTAGAAATAAGACAAAACAAGTAACCATACTCACTGATACATACTAGCACTTATTATTATTATTATATTTTATAAAAGGTGTCATTTTATAATCGTTCCATAATACACCTTTCTTTTCTTGTTCAAAGTGAAAGCTGTACAAGAGAATCCCAAGTCTCCGGTGACTCCACAAGGAAGCGTGCTCCCGACACCGTCTCAGTCCATGGTGATCCCCGAGGCGCTGCAGGCGTTGCGAGAGAAAATCAGCTCTAGGTTACTGGAACAGGGAGCAGAACGTAAGTTTCTTGTCACCTCTACAGTATAATGGGTAGAAATCTCAAAAATGCTGAAAATACAAGTGACTAGTTGGTTTTTCTCGTACCGCATGTATAAATATGTACACGTGTTTGCGTTTGTTGAATATATAGGACCGAATGTCTTTGCCTTTTTTTTTCACTATGGTCAACCCTTTTATGGGACTAACGTCAGCAGTGAAAAGGTGTATGTCCAGATATGTAGGAATTATTTCTTTCTGTTGTAGGCTGAATCAGTTTTAATGCGATATTTACTATTCCTATAATGATTTTGCGTTTTACTGTTTTCTTTGCAGCAGGGCTTGGCATAAAGTCAGATTACCAGTACTTTATAAAAGCTAGAATTTCTAAGATATGTTCAATTTTATTGCTCTCTCGTACTTTCTATAATGTTTATACAGTATGCATTTATTTTATGTAATCATGAATTAATACATTCACACGTTTATTTGTTTGTTTGGGGTAATCACTTTAAATCTTCGTGATATATTTCTCCTTTCCTCAAACAGTGACTGAAGATGCTAAGTCTCCAAAGCCGGCGCCCAGGTCTGGCGTACCTTCATCTGTAAGTTTACCAGCATTCCCTATAAATTCGGCGACTCCTGCATCAGTACCTGTTAGATCGGGCCAAGCCAAGGTGATCTCTAACACCAGACATCGTCCAGACGGTACTAATATAGAAACTCAAGAGGTAGCCTGGGTAAATCCGCCCCGGAGCCTCAGTCTGAATACCGCGGGCGGTGGGCGAAGCCATGCTAGAAGTTCGAGCGATGTCATTAAGGGCCTGCTTAAGCCGCCTACCCCTCAAACTCTAAGAAGAGGCTCGCTGAAGGGGCTGCTGACACAGGTTGACTCTCAGTCGTCTGATTCTTTGCGTTCTTCTGAACAAGATTTGGATAGGCTATAAAACTACAGTCATCCAACCTATTATCCCTAAATTGATTCATATAAATTATAAAATAACAAGAAGTGACTTCAGATATTGACTATTATATCATACATTGATGTCTTTAATGCATATTAACAACTGTTCAATAACGAGCTCATCCAATCGACTGAAAATGGAGTAAACGGGAGGACCATGCCCGCACCAGGCCTGACACATGATGATATCTCCATCCCACCCTCTCTTTAGAAGAATTTCTGACCTCACTCAAGCAAGCCGCATTATCAGAGGAATGAATCTTCCGTAGTAACACCCCATAAGTGTACATCAAAGGAAGCAACTGTCTTAAAATTACTACAAATCTTGGTCGTGGCGTGCAAGCTGATGAAAACTAAGTCAAAAGGTCATGGGTAGAAAACACCCTGTAGATATTTTTAAGGATGATAGATTATTTTATTTTTCTTTTACTAATGCACTTGATTAATATGTGGAAATCTCAATGATAGGGGAGACCGGGGCTAGTTGGCCCCGTTAGACACTTTTGGCCTTGTAGAGCCAACTAGGAATGGGTTAGAGTAACTAAACCGGTTTCAGAGTAAGCCCTATGAACTAAGCTACGTATGCAACGCCATTATTTTTCAAACATAATGCCAGATGGCTCACGATTTGACAAAAAACGCAGTTGACGTCAGGGGGGCCAACTTGCCCCGCCACGGGGCAAGTTGGCCCCAGGGTCGGGGCAAGTTGGCCCCCCCTATACGAAAATGAAGTATATATCCCATGTAAACGCCTTGAAATAAATTTTTATAAATTTTTAATTTATTAAATTGATTTTTGAGAGTCTTCGATGAATAAATAGTTCAAATGAGGCAGATTTTTTTTTAGGTTTCCGTACGTCACGTTGTAGGGGGGGGGGTATGTGTTGCAAGAACCAAAATATCTATCAATAAAATTTGTTTTGTTTTAATTAAGAATAAATTAATAATGGTATAAAGCAGGTTTTTAACGAATGAAAACGACTAATAAATTTCGTATGAAAGAAAGTAACAAATTCAGTTTTAAACCACTGAGTTTGTTTCAACAATTGTCTCTAGCTAGGGAGGGGTGGAAAATCCCCTTGGGGCCACATATAGGCCCCTAACACTGTAAATCCCCTTACAATGAATTAAGGCAAAATAAATGTTTTTCTAAAGAAAGTTTCGCTTTTTAATACATACAATCAACAGAATATTTCTAATATAAATTTTCAAAAAGACACCAGAGAGCAAATTAAATAAAATCAATCAGACGGTAATAGACACCGGCAAACTTTGTCAATTTCACCAACTTGTTTATTTCAAACAGCGTTGCGCGCAAAGGATTGTGGGTAATGTGAGGGTCCAACTTGCCCCGAGTCAAGGGGGCCAACTAGCCCCGGGTGCACATGATTTATTTTAAAGGATGTTAGCCATTTATGGTGCTAGAATGAGCAACGATGATACATCTCCGTGAAACTTGAAACAATGAGCTTCAGTTTGATGCCCTATACATATCTTATATTCGACCAAAAGCATGTGAAAATAGATTTTTAAATCTCTTAAACAAAATTACTTTTAGGTGGAAAAAAGTTTATTTCGACTCACCGCTTAAGTAAAACTTTTTAACGTCCGACACTTCCTTAGCATAATAGGCTACGGTCACTTTACAAGAGTATGTGGCCAATTTTTTTACATCGTAGTTACTTTTCATAAATTGACGGGGGGGGGGGGGGGGACAGGAACTTACCCCGGGGTCCAACTAGCCCCGGTCTCCCCTATTCATTCCTTTTAGTTGAAATAAATTTGACGACTGTATTTTGCTTCTCTGCATCACAGGTTCCTGGGATGTAAGCAAATACAACATTCTCTTTGAAAATTTACATCCCGTCTTATCTATCTGGCGAAAGTTAAGTGTCGTCTGCAGCACAAAGCTCACTTACTCCCTCCTGCCTCATTGCATTGCGTGGTGTTTGGAAGCCATGTACCCTCGCATGGAATTTTCATGATATTTTTTCAAGATTAGAAATGCACTCGAAAATACAGTTTAGAATTAACTAGTTTAGATATTATGTTGTCACTGTACGGGGCGAGGAAGGAGGGGCTAACCAATTAAAAAGAAAAAGGTTCGGAGAGTAATGGTAAAAATCGGTTGACTGAGGTCTCTGCCCGGAGATATAATGGGGCGTTGCGAATACAGTGATGTTTGACTGGTTTTGGATGGTCACCTGTCGCTGGCACTGGTTAATTTAAGACCAAGTACATAAACCAATATCAAACAACTCTTTTACTTCACTTTGTTCTTAATTCAGTAAAATTGCGTCAAACAAACAATCGCTGTTTTCGTCGTTCTCAATTCATGCATTTCATTGATTTTAATTGACAAAATTGTATTTTCATTTTAAAGTCTTTGGCAATCTCTGCCTCATTAAAGCCCCCTTTACATTGGACGGCGTCCTTTCTGCGTCCAGCAGTACGGCCCCATTTCAGAGTTAAAAAATTATAGTACTTTACGTGCCGACAACTGGCCGATCATTGAGCATTCATTCTGATACAAAATCAATGCTCGTGCCTCCTTATTAAGACCACAGCGATGCGATGCAGAAAGGACGCCGTCCAGTGTAAAGGGGGTATAACTACTTTATATTATCAGTGCAAATGGATAGTTATATTTTATGATGATGTTCACAACAATTGCCTGTAACCGGCATAAGCTATTCCCTCCTCCGATCTTAATTCGTGAAGTCAAGCCAAGATGATGACCTAAAACTCAATACTTTAAGCTCGTTACGAATATACATTGAACCGTGCGCACCTGTCCATTGCTCCATAAACGGCAAAAAGTCACTCCACAGGTCGTCAGGCCAATTGTTATTGTCGCAACAAACGCATTGACCTGTGAGTCTCCTGCCTTATGCAATGAAAAGCATTTTGCACGCCTCGCCATGCACTTACCTACGTGTTAATAATTTACAAAGCTTTTCCAGCATTGTATAAAAAAGAAGACTTCTTTACTACAAACCATTGTATTTTAAAGGAAACAGAGCTAAATTATTGAATTCTGTAAAAGAAATTCTCACTATGTGGGCTTGCAATTGTTCAAGGAGATCAACGCAACGTTGGTTCTTATTGAAAATAAACTTTTATTCATGCCCTGTGCTATGGTGTGGTGATTTAAAATGTTTCTTATTATAAACAATTAACTGGCAAGAGCATATGGTGCTGTTAGTATTTTAAAAATAATTTCCGTCCAGCAGCTTAGCTTACATACTAATTTTTTTGCATAATTACAGGTGCTAGGCAAAAATGAGGTTAACTTATAAATAATAATTACATTAATTTATAAAGGTACAGAGTCTAGCTCTGTTGATAACACAGATCCGCTTTACGAGACTTGATCGATGCCACGCCGTGTGTGTGTGTGTGTGTGTGTGTGTGTGTGTGTGTGTGTTACTGTTGGAGTGCATGTATTTTACTATACAAAGTTAACCAAACGTGTTGTGATAATGTGCAATCACTTCATTCAACAAGTGTTTGCTGTACATATGATAATACTGTTTCAGTAAAACTCGTGGTGGTACTTATTTGTACACAATATTGGTTATATATGTAAAATAAAAATGTCAAAATATCTAACTGAGAAGCAGTAGTGTGTTTTAAAAGCTACTTTTCTTGTTAAAGCTATCCCTATTATTACAAAAATGAATACTGACAATTATCATGAACAAAAAAACTGTAGTTACCGGAAAACTGAAAATGCCATCCAATCACAGCAAAAGCGCCAATACGAAAAGGCTTGTGTCACTGCAATGAACAAGTATGCGTAAATTAACGTAATCTCCTATGGCGTGGATTACTACATATAAAAGCACCTTTTTGGCAATTGAGCAGCTGAGTGCCAGTCTTCACTGTGCAAAATAGGTGTAAAAATATTTGTGTAAAAAAATAAGTCACATTGTTTACATGGTACGAATGAAAGCTACTTCTCAATAACACCTCAACTGTCTTACATCATTCGCAAAACAACTCTCCAACTCTCTGGTTTTTGGCTGACTTTACTGTGCCAAAGACATACAATAATGCAAATACTAATAATCCTAGTTTTCTACAATATACAATATCAACAATTTAACACTAAATTACGAAAAATCAGCCTGTCTAAGACCGTTCAGGGAATCACGCTATATAAAGACCCGCTTTCAGTTTCGAAATTCCCAGCGAAAGGGTTTTTATTTACCTATGGACCTAATGCTCATTGTGTCTTAGAATATCAATTTATAACAACAGACAATTCACAAGTTTCACCTGCCAGTTTCAACCGTAGTAATATTAACCTCTGGTTTTATTGCACTAAACTACATTACTTTGTCAAACATTGAGTTCTAATATGCTACACAGAATAGAGCACTTTTTTCTTACAACATAGAATAGAAACGAAATGCCTCCAGTATTTGTGCAGGCAAAATATACCACAAAATAATCCTATGAAAGACTTCTTTCATTGGCCTACGCTTTTGGAATCTACTTAAACATTTCAACAAATGATAGATAACTCGTCTAAGTTGTTTGTGCAAAAAATACAAAAATAATAAATGCTTTTTATGTTAGAAAAATATTGGAATCACTTAACATTTGGCCCTTTAGAGTACGAATATAAAAAACAATCCGTTACAAATACACTATATTTATACACAGATCTAACCTATTGTGCTCATGCACAGTGGCTGTGTATTACACCATACATCGATCCAAACGCCGTCATTAATTAAGGAGAATCTGACATAAATATAATACGAAAGGGTCACACTGTAGTCAAACCAATACTCAAATTGGCTTGGCATTTTTATGTGGTATATATATATCTTTCCTTCAAAACCAACACTGAGATCTGTTTAGTAAGATTAAAATAAAATAAATCTGAACGTATATATACAATACCATTAATCTACATAATCAATACGTTTTAACGGAAACCAAGCGAAATTTACCGACAACATAAGTTCCGGGCAATTTTATATGGCGTAATAGAATCTATTACTACTACGAATACCAGTGTAAAACAAAATAAATATTACACATGTAAGTATTAAATGTCTAATACTGGAACAAAAAAGAACAAACTTAAGACTCTCTCTTACTAGCTGGAAGCTTCACACCCTTAACTCTGGCCCCTTTCATGGTCCCTTTACTTGATCCCGATCTTGAATCTGACGTCGGCGGAAGAGAAAGTTTACTTGTGGTTCTGTCACTGCTCCCAGATTTTGGCTGAGATTGGGTAAGACGTGTTTTAATGAAGTTCTTATTTGTAAGTAAAGCGGCACCCACAGTATTCTTTTGCAGCTCTGTCGTAAGTCTTTCAATTTCTTCCGTATGTCCTTTGCATTCTTCCATTTGCGATTCCAAAGTCTTGTGAAGTTCCATACATTCTACTTGCAATTTTTGAATGTGATCATCTTTGTCTTTATTACCCTGTTTTAGCTCGTCTAGTTGTTTGGTAAGCTCTCGGTTTGATCGCGTGATTGTTTCTACACTTTCAGTCATGGAGGATCGAGCGCGTGACGCCTTTTCCCACCACGTGTTCTTGCTTGCAAGCTCGTTTACATGTTCTTCTAATTTACGAAGGTCTTCTCTGGCTTCCTTCAGTTTGTCGTTTAAACGGGATTTTTCGTTCTGCAGACCTTTAACAACAACTTTGTGGCATTCATTCTCTGCTAACATTTCCTTCTGAAGTCTGTCCGCCTGTGAAGCCATTTCTCCTTTAACTTTGGCCATTTCCTCCGCCAGTTGCTTGTTCTCACGATCTTTTCTATTTAGAGATTCCGTGAACGCTTTTTCTTGGTGTTTCAGTTCCGTGTTATAATCTTCCTTTAATTTCATCGTAGTTTCGTCTTTTGTGTTAAGCATGAGTTTGAGCTCACGGATTTGCGAACCTTTGAATTCAATTTTTGCGTTGGTGCTTTTCATGGCAGACTGCNCGAGCGTCGGTGGGGCATGGATTCCCAGTAACAAATATAAACCACTTCTATTAGTTTAGTTATACGACTCAAATACAGTCGACATGCCAAGGGATAAACCGAATTAATCGTGTGATTAGCCTTAAAAAAAGCTTTAAAATGCACCTTCTAAAAATCTTTGGTAATTAACTTAACCCTCCGTACTTACCTGACCTACGTATCTGACCCATTTATATACAGCATAGAAAGCAAGCAGATAAATCCATTCAAATACCATTTTTCGGGTAATATAAAAGGATGTCTTTTATGTATTTCTGTTATAGTTATATTAAGTTATATTAAGTTATACTGTCTGAAACTACCAGCATGTGTTGACATTAGATCTACTTTTGTGGCAAATAAAATTGAGCTCATATGCATCTTTAATTATTTCGTTTTCTGTGCAATATATTACCTTCTTGTCATAAATCTTCGCACAGTCTTTCAGGTGCCCGGATCTCCACGCCTGGTGGAAGGGGTGGGCACCGTCCTTTTCGCGGCCTATCATGCCGCCATGATTATTATCATTCTGAATATGCTCATAGCTCTGATGAGCCACAGTTTTGAGGACGTGCAGGTAAAAACAGCGTTTTCTCATTTTTTCACGCATGCATATACTCTTAATTGCTCAAAATTAAACTATCAATTCATTAATGTACTACATGAATATACGCATTGTTCAAGAAACGAGAAACGGACCTGCGATCGTGCTAAATGTATTGTAGAGTAAAATTAATGTAACGTATACCGACGATAAGCCGAAATATCAAACAGCCATGGTTAAATGAAACAGTAAAATGTTAAACAGTGAAAGTGAATCAAAATGTACACGATGTTTTCCAAGTGCTGTTATTGCTGGGTTTATGCAAGACATGTTTACCATCAAGCAGATCTTCTGTAAATCACAATTAAAACAAGCCAGTGCAGCACAATACCCTAAGGCAACAGAGGGCAATGGAGAACAATGTAATAGCAATATCACATCAGTGGTGAGAAAATGGCATCTCACGCAATGAATCGAAAGGTTGAGAGTGGAATCACAATATCACGTCCACTACCTATTTCTTCCTCAGGCAGATACGGATCAAGAGTGGAAGTTCGCTCGGGCCAGACTCTGGTTGGTCAGCATAGAACATGGCTACACTTTACCAGCGCCTTTCAATATCATTCCATCTCCGAAGTCGTTCCTTTACGTTTTCACGAAACTTGGTAAAACTTACCATAGATGTAAGAGGCACTCAGAAAAGGAGGTAAGGCTGTTCCCAATCAATGTTCTCGTTCTTGCATGGTGAAGGAGTACAAAGTTGTAATAAGAGTTGGGAACACGGGTTAGATGTTTTGCAATTTGATGAAGATAACTGGATCATTTCTGTTACAAAAAGTGATTAAATTGAGATTCAGACTTAAGCTGTGAAAGAAATTATAATGAACTTATATATAGTGGAGGTACAATCAAGTCCGCAAGTGATCTTGAGTCGCCTCTTTTTCCTTCAGATGGCTAACAGACAGCCAAGTAGAGAGTACAAGACGACCATAAGACACATCGCGAAGAGATATCTGTTTAAACTTGAGCAAGAACGTCATAACGTTGATATATCGGAAGGTGATTTTCTTTCATGGTTTACTCAAACATGTATACTCATGTTTTGTGCTACTCATTAATTAGTCTCCTACTGCAGAAATGACATCTCAGTTGACAGCCCTACCAATACAACATCCCATATTCTTATTGTAATAATGAAAGTTATATATAGTGAGTCGGATGGCCCAAAGTTGAAGTATATAGTTGATCTCAGAATACGGACACATTTTTTTTTTTGATGAGATAAAAATACGGAAATAAATTTTAGAAATAAGACAAAACAAGTCATCATAGTCACTGATACATGTTAGCATTTATTATTATTATTATAAAAGGAGTCATTTTATAATCGTCCCATAATACATCTTTCTTTTCTTATTCCCAGTGAAAGCTGTACAAGAGAATCCCAAGTCTCCGGTGACTCCACAAGGAAGCGTGCTCCCGACACCGTCTCAGTCCATGGTGATCCCCGAGGCGCTGCAGGCGTTGCGAGAGAAAATCAGCTCTAGGTTACTGGAACAGGGAGCAGAACGTAAGTTTCTGATCTGGGTAGATATCTCAAATATGCTGAAAATAGTTGGTTTTTCTCGTACCGCATGTATAAATATGTACACGTGTTTGCGAATATAAGTATATATAGGACCGAATGTCTTTGCCTTTTTTTTTTCACTATGGCCAACCCCTTTATGGGGCTAACGTCAGCAGTGAAAAGGTGTATGTCCAGATATGTAGGAATTATTTCTTTCTGTTGTAGGCTGAATCAGTTTTTAATGCGATATTTACGAATCATATAATGATTTTGCGTTTTACTGTTTTCTTTGCAGCAGGGTTGGGCATAATGTCAGATTACCAGTATTTTATAAAAGCTAGATTTGTTCAATTTTATTGCTCTCTCGTACTTTCTATATTGTTTATACAGAATGCATTTATTTTATGTAATCATGAATTTATACATTCACACGTTTATTTGTTTGTTTGAGGTAATCACTTTAAATCTTCGTGATATATTTCTCCTTTCCTCAAACAGTGACTGAAGATGATAAGTCTCCAAAGCCGGCGCCCAGGTCTGGCGTACCTTCATCTGTAAGTTTACCAGCATTCCCTATAAATTCGGCGACTCCTGCATCAGTACCTGTTAGATCGGGCCAAGCCAAGGTGATCTCTAACACCAGACATCATCCAGACGGTACTAATGTAGAAACTCAAGAGGTAGCCTGGGTAAATCCGCCCCGGAGCCTCAGTCTGAATACCGCGGGCGGTGGGCGAAACCATGCTAGAAGTTCGAGCGATGTCATTAAGGGCCTGCTTAAGCCGCCTACCCCTCAAACTCTAAGAAGAGGCTCGCTGAAGGGGCTGCTGACACAGGTTGACTCTCAGTCGTCTGATTCTTTGCGTTCTTCTGAACAAGATTTGGATAGGCTATAAAACTACAGTCATCCAGCCTATTATCCCTAAATTGATTCATATAAATTATAAAATAACAAGAAGTGACTTCAGATATTGACTATTATATCATACATTGATGTCTTTTATGAATATCAACAACTGTTCAATAACAAGCTCATCCAATCGACTGAAAATGGAGTAAACGGGAGGACCATGCCCGCACCAGGCCTGACACATGATGATATCTCCATCCCACCCTCTTTTTAGAAGAATTTCTGACCTCACTCAGAGCAATGAATCTTCAGTAGTAACACTCCATAAGTGTGCATCAAAGGAAGCAACTGTCTTAAAATTAGGGGAGACCGGGGCTAGTTGGACCCCGGGGTAAGTTGGCCCCCCGTCAATTTATGAAAAAGTAACTACGAGGTAAAAAAATTGGCCACATAGGCCTCTTGCAAAGTGACCGTAGCCTACAATGCTAAGGAAGTGTCGGACGTTAAAAAGTTTTACTTAAGCGGTGAGTCGAAATAAACGATTTTTGCACCTAAAAGTAATTTTGTTTAAGAGATTTAAAAATCTATTATCATAGGCTTTTGATCAAATATAAGATATGTATAGGGCATCAAACTGAAGCTCATTGTTTCAAGTTTCACAGAGATGTATCATCGTTGCTCATTCTAGCACCATAAATGGCTACCATCCTTTAAAATAGTTGGCCCCCTTGACTCGGGGCAAGTTGGACCCTCATATTACCCACAAACCTTTGCGCGCAACGCTGTTTGAAATAAACAAGTTGGTGAAATTGACAAAGCTTGCCGGTGTCTATTACCGTCTGATTGATTTTTTAAATTTTCTCTCTGGTGTCTTTTTGAGAATTTATATTAGAAATATTCTGTTGATTGTAAGTATTAAAAAGCAAATCCATTGGACTTTCCGTAGAAAAAACATTTATTTTGCCTTAATTCATTGTAAGGGGATTCCCTTTGTATTTATAGTGTTATATGTGGCCCCAAGGGGATTTTCCACCCTTCCCTAGCTAGAGACCATTGTTGAAACAAACTCATTGGTTTAAAACTGAATTTGTTACTTTCTTTTTAAAAGAAAATTTATTATTCGTTTTCATTCATTAAAACCCTCTTTATACCATTATTTATTTATTCTTAATTAAAACAAAACAACTTTTATTGATAGATATTTTGGTTCTTGCAACACATACCCCCCCAACAACGTGACGTACGGAAACCTCAATAAATCTGCCTCATTTGAACTGTTTATTCATCAAAGACTCTCAAAAATCAATTAAATAAATAAATAATTTATAAAAATGTATTTCAAGGCGTTTACATGGGATATATACTTCATTTTCGTATAGGGGGGCCAACTTGCCCCAACCCTGGGACCAACTTGCCCCATGGCGGGGCAAGTTGGCCCCCCTAACGTCAACTGCGTTTTTTGTCAAATTGTGAGCCACCTGGTATTATATTTGAAAAATAATGACGTTGCATACGTAGCTTAGTTCATGGGGCTTACTTTGAAACCGGTTTTGTAACTCTAACCCACTCCTAGTTGGCTCTACAAGGCCAAAAGTGTCTAACTGGGCCAACTTGCCCCGGTCTCCCCTACTACGAATCTTGGTCGTGGCGTGCAAGCTGATGAAAACTAAGTCAAAAGGTCATGGGTAGAAAATACCCTGTAGATATTTTTAAGGATGATAGATTATTTTATTTTTCTTTTACTAATGCACTTGATTAATATGTGGAAATCTCAATGATATTCATTCCTTTTAGTTGAAATAAATTTGACGACTGTATTTTGCTTCTCTGCATCACAGGTTCCTGGGATGTAAGCAAATACAACATTCTCTTTGAAAATCTACATCCCCTCTTATCTATCTGGCGAAAGTTATGTGTCGTCTGCAGCACAAAGCTCACTTGCTCCCTCCTGCCTCATTGCACTGCGTGGTATTTGGGAGCCATGTACCCTCGCATGGAATTTCATGATATTTTTCAAGATCAGAAATGCACTCGAAAATACAGTTTAGCATTAACTAGTTTAGATATTATGTTGTCACTATACGGGGCGAGGAAGGAGGGGCTAACCATTTAAAAAGAAAAAGGTTCGGAGAGTAATGGTAAAAATCGGTTGACTGAGGTCTCTGCCCGGGGAATGGGGCGTTGCGAATACAGTGATGTTTGACTGGTTTTGGATGGTCACCTGTCGCTGGCACTGGTTAATTTAAGACCAAGTACATAAACCAATATCAAACAACTCTTTTACTTCACTTTGTTCTTAATTCAGTAAAATTGCGTCAAACAAACAATCGCTGTTTTCGTCGTTCTCAATTCATGCATTTCATTGATTTTAATTGACAAAATTGTATTTTCATTTTAAAGTCTTTGGCAATCTCTGCCTCATTAAAGCCCCCTTTACATTGGACGGCGTCCTTTCTGCGTCCAGCAGTACGGCCCCATTTGAGAGTTAAAAAATTATAATACTTTACGTGCCGACAACTGGCCGATCATTGAGCATTCATTCTGATACAAAATCAATGCTCGTGCCTCCTTATTAAGACCACAGCGATGCGATGCAGAAAGGACGCCGTCCAGTGTAAAGGGGGTATAACTACTTTATATTATCAGTGCAAATGGATAGTTATATACCATTGCGTTCCATTGTTCACAACAATTGCCTGTAACCGGCATAAGCTATTCCCTCCTCCGATCTTACTTCGTGAAGTCAAGCCAAGATGATGACCTAAAACTCAATACTTTAAGCTCGTTACGAATATACATTGAACCGTGCGCACCTGTCCATTGCTCCATAAACGGCAAAAAGTCACTCCACAAGTCGTCAGGCCAATTGTTATTGTCGCAACAAACGCATTGACCTGTGAGTCTCCTGCCTTATGCAATGAAAAGCATTTTGCACGCCTCGCCATGCACTTACCTACGTGTTAATAATTTACAAAGCTTTTCCAGCATTGTATAAAAAAGAAGACTTCTTTACTACAAACCATTGTATTTTAAAGGAAACAGAGCTAAATTATTGAATTCTGTAAAAGAAATTCTCACTATGTGGGCTTGCAATTGTTCAAGGAGATCAACGCAACGTTGGTTCTTATTGAAAATAAACTTTTATTCATGCCCTGTGCTGTGGTGTGGTGATTTAAAATGTTTCTTATTATAAACAATTAACTGGCAAGAGCATATGGTGCTGTTAGTATTTTAAAAATAATTTCCGTCCAGCAGCTTAGCTTACATACTACTTTTTTTGCATAATTACAGGTGCTAGGCAAAAATGAGGTTAACTTATAAATAATAATTACATTAATTTATAAAGGTACAGAGTCTAGCTCTGTTGATAACACAGATCCGCTTTACGAGACTTGATCGATGCCACGCCGTGTGTGTGTGTGTGTGTGTGTGTGTGTGTGTTACTGTTGGAGTGCATGTATTTTACTATACAAAGTTAACCAAACGTGTTGTGATAATGTGCAATCACTTCATTCAACAAGTGTTTGCTGTACATATGATAATACTGTTTCAGTAAAACTCGTGGTGGTACTTATTTGTACACAATATTGGTTATATATGTAAAAGAAAAATGTCAAAATATCTAACTGAGAAGCAGTAGTGTGTTTTAAAAGCTTCTTTTCTTGTTAAAGCTATCCCTATTATTACAAAAATGAATACTGACAATTATCATGAACAAAAAAACTGTAGTTACCGGAAAACTGAAAATGCCATCCAATCACAGCAAAAGCGCCAATACGAAAAGGCTTGTGTCACTGCAATGAACAAGTATGCGTAAATTAACGTAATCTCCTATGGCGTGGATTACTACATATAAAAGCACCTTTTTGGCAATTGAGCAGCTGAGTGCCAGTTTTCACTGTGCAAAGTAGGTGTAAAAATATTTGTGTAAAAAAATAAGTCACATTGTTTACATGGTACGAATGAAAGCTACTTCTCAATAACACCTCAACTGTCTTACATCATTCGCAAAACAACTCTCCGCCTCTCTGGTTTTTGGCTGACTTAACTGTGCCAAAGACATACAATAATGCAAATACTAATAATCCTAGTTTTCTACAATATACAATATCAACAATTTAACACTAAATTACGAAAAATAAGCCTGCCTAAGACCGTTCAGGGAATCACGCTATATAAAGACCCGCTTTCAGTTTCGAAATTCCCAGCGAAAGGGTTTTTATTTACCTATGGACCTAATGCTCATTGTGTCTTAGAATATTAATTTATAACAACAGACCATTCACAAGTTTAAGTCTTCATAAACATAATGGCTCACCTGCCAGTTTCAACCGTAGTAATATTAACCTCTGGTTTTATTGCACTAAACTACATTACTTTGTCAAACATTGAGTTCTAATATGCTACACAGAATAGAGCACTTTTTTCTTACAACATAGAATAGAAACGAAATGCCTCCAGTATTTGTGCAGGCAAAATATATACCACAAAATAATCCTATGAAAGACTTCTTTCATTGGCCTACGCTTTTGGAATCTACTTAAACATTTCAACAAATGATAGATAACTCGTCTAAGTTGTTTGTGCAAAAAATACAAAAATAATAAATGCTTTTTATGTTAGAAAAATATTGGAATCACTTAACATTTGGCCCTCTAGAGTACGAATATAAAAAACAATCCGTTACAAATACACTATATTTATACACAGATCTAACCTATTGTGCTCATGCACAGTCGCTGTGTATTACACCATACATCGATCCAAACGCCGTCATTAATTAAGGAGAATCTGACATAAATATAATACGAAAGGGTCACACTGTGGTCAAACCAATACTCAAATTGGCTTGGCATTTTTATGTGGTATATATATCTTTCCTTCAAAACCAACACTGAGATCTGTTTAGTAAGATTAAAATAAAATAAGTCTGAACGTATATATACAATACCATTAATCTACATAAGCAATACGTTTTAACGGAAACCAAGCGAAATTTACCGACACCATAAGTTCCGGGCAATTTTATATGGCGTAATAGAATCTATTACTACTACGAATACCAGTGTAAAACAAAATAAATATTAAACATGTAAGTATTGAATGTGTAATACTGGAACAAAAAAGAACAAACTTAAGACTCTCTCTTACTAGCTGGAAGCTTCACACCCTTAACTCTGGCCCCTTTCATGGTCCCTTTACTTGATCCCGATCTTGAATCTGACGTTGGCGGAAGAGAAAGTTTACTTGTGGTTCTGTCACTGCTCCCAGATTTTGGCTGAGATTGGGTAAGACGTGTTTTAATGAAGTTCTTATTTGTTAGTAAAGCGGCACCCACAGTATTCTTTTGCAGCTCTGTCGTGAGTCTTTCAATTTCTTCCGTATGTCCTTTGCATTCTTCCATTTGCGATTCCAAAGTCTTGTGAAGTTCCATACATTCTACTTGCAATTTTTGAATGTGATCATCTTTGTCTTTATTACCCTGTTTTAGCTCGTCTAGTTGTTTGGTAAGCTCTCGGTTTGATCGCGTGATTGTTTCTACACTTTCAGTCATGGAGGATCGAGCGCGTGACGCCTTTTCCCACCACGTGTTCTTGCTTGCAAGCTCGTTTACATGTTCTTCTAATTTACGAAGGTCTTCTCTGGCTTCCTTCAGTTTGTCGTTTAAACGGGATTTTTCGTTCTGCAGACCTTTAACAACAACTTTGTGGCATTCATTCTCTGCTAATATTTCCTTCTGAAGTCTGTCCGCCTGTGAAGCCATTTCTCCTTTAACTTTGGCCATTTCCTCCGCCAGTTGCTTGTTCTCACGATCTTTTCTATTTAGAGATTCCGTGAACGCTTTTTCTTGGTGTTTCAGTTCCGTGTTATAATCTTCCTTTAATTTCATCGTAGTTTCGTCTTTTGTGTTAAGCATGAGTTTGAGCTCACGGATTTGCGAACCTTTGAATTCAATTTTTGCGTTGGTGCTTTTCATGGCAGACTGTAGAGTGTCTATCGCAAATTTTTGCTGAGCAATTGTGTTCTCTTTCTCAGCGATGCAAAGCTCTTTATCGTGAATTTCAGTGGCTCGTAATTCCTTTTCCTTCAAAAGCGCCTCTTCTTGTTCGCACATACGAGTCGTCATAGCTTCTAAAAGAGCATCTTTATCTTTGATCTTCTCATCGCTTTGGCGAAGTTCTGATTCCAGTTTCATTTGTTGCATTCGAAAGGTGTGCTCCAATTCGTCCTTTTGATCTTCCAACCTTTTCTGCAGCAATTTGTGCAATTCCTCCAACTCTTTTCTCGTATTTGCCAACTGCAGCTCCAGCTTTCCCATATTTCTTTCAAGAATAGCTTTCTCTTGTTCAATCTCACTGAGCATGCGTGCGTGTGCATCGGATTCATTTTGAACGTAGATCAAACGCGACTGGATGTCATCAATTTGGCGCTGTAAGGCAGCATTTTCTCTCTCCTTCTGCAGTTTCAGCTGTAGATTGCGATCGTTTTCATCTTCAACCTGGCGAAGTCGGTTCTTCAAAGCATCGTGCCTACTCTCCAGCATTGAGTAACTTTCCTGTAGCTGGATGTATTGGTTGTTCAGGCGCTCTGTTTCTTGTTGGTTAGCCCCGGGAGGACTGCTGCACTGAACAGGCGGAGGGAGGTCACTGCTGCCGGTTTCCGGAGTACCGGTAGAGGATGATGTTTCGTCAACGGTCCCTGAAATGTACGTCTCTTTGTTAATGACTGCACTGGATCACAGCAGACATGATATAACCAAAAACAAAATTCACATTTTTTTTCTTTTAATGGGGAAGATAGATACACCTAGCTTTTTCGTGTCGTAGAAAGCTAGTTATTGTATGCAATGGTTCTTAATTTGAAAATGTCGTTAATAAGAAAAAAATAATATTATTATGCATGTAAAGGCCTGCGTTACTTTCGTGTTAATCAAAATATCTTAAATCAAACGATTTTATACCTGCAAATCCTGCTAATGGACGTTTGAGCTTTATGAAAATCTTTTCGTTGTCGATCTCAATGGCAGGACTGGACAGATTCCAAATCTCTTCTTTCTCTTTCGTGGTCATATTGCTGTTTTTGTCTGAAAATTCAAGAACTAAGTTCAATGCACATGCCACATACATTTAGCTAACTTCTCATGTAGGCTACAGAGACTGAACACTCTTGCCTGGAATTTTAGTTCGTTTGTTACATTGGTTACCACTCTCAAATTTAGTTATTTTCACTTACATGTAAAGGGAAAATAATGTTTTTACGCACCCATAATCGAAAAATACAAATCTCTCTGAGTAGAAATGTTGTTGGGGTTCCAGTCCGGGTAATCCCGTCTGGCAATGGTGAAAATTGGCTTGAGTTCATCCGGTTCCGGCCCATGACCTGGCCTATCGACGAGGAAAACGTCATACTGCTTAGGTCGGGCCGGCCGTTTGCGCGACAGGAGGGACGCCATATTTTACAAGGTACGTCACCCTGAAAAAAATGCAAAATATATATACATCTACATGAGTTCTTTGCCAAGTTATTCCATGAATTAAATAGGGCCTCTTTTCACCAATTATGTTAATGTAAGACTTATCAAGGTGTGTGTGTGTGTGTGTGTGAATGTGCTTGCGTATGTTTTAAGAAACGAATTTTGAATGGTGCTCAATCTCCATTTCTTTCTGTACCAAATCTGCCATTTCAAACAGAAAATTTTATAGCAAGCCATACGACTGCAATGTATCCACCTTCTCTTAGTTTTGGTCAAAATGTGGCCCTCCAGTTAAGAGGTCCATAATTAAAAAGAAGCAGCAGCATAAAGTATCAATATTGTACAAGTTTATTATCATATTCAAGCATATCTGTTTACAAGTCTTTCATAGCTTTGCATGTTATTGGCAAAGTTTGTGGGTTTAATGACGCGACAAATCCTGTATTAATATTGCATTCCTTTGCGTTTGTATAGCGCGAGCTAATCATTTTTTCTTTCTGGTGTTTTTATTTTTGTTTCTTCTATATTCAACACCTGAGACACCTGCAGTGTTACACTAGCGACACGAGATGGTGCAGGGGGCCATAAATATTTACCCTTCTTTGTAATCCTATTAAGTTAACAATGTATGCTCTTTTAGGCAGGGGAGCTTTGTCAGAAAGTAAATATTTCACAGTGAATACGAGTATTCAGGCCAATGATGATACGTATCCTTACTCTGATTCATTACTCCCACTCCCCTGCGCTTTCTCAATGGTTCACCATGGCCTAGTCTACACATAAATATTAGTGCCTAACTTGTGGTTCTTGCAAGGTGTTTGGCAGTTGTTTCAAAGAATGTGCATTAAGAAAAAAAAAAGAATTAATCAAATAATATCTTAAGACGCACGTTGGCTTTCCCATTTACATATAAACCTATTTGAGCAATGACTCATGCATACAGGTACATAAAATTGGTGATGTTTTTAATTCGGTGTACATGTGTTATTTGAAAAGACCCGTATAGTTGACATAGATGACTTATTCTCTATTAGCCCTCTTGCGCCAAATCCTTAGGGTACAGTATTCATAAAATCACATTGTGCCCTTGTTGTCGCGTCACGTGAATATGATAAAGGCGCACTCAAAGCTGACTACTTGTTCAAAATTAATACTTCAATAATTTTATTCAGGTTCCGAAATCTAGATTTTCTGTGATTGCAGTTTCCCATGCTTTTTCACTTTTACAACGTAAGTTGCCACAATTTTTGGTTAGGAATAAACTGCAGTAAGGTCCGGGTGTAATGACAAATATATAAAATTTTGATAAAATAATCCCCTTTGCTATTAAGTGGTTGTACACGCAGATGACCTTTATTGACCTTCTTCACGGCTCCTTGTTTCTCAAAGAATGGGTTTGACCCGTTCGCAGTGAACCATGTAAAAGACAATAGAGGGCGCCATCGTTTGCGTCATTCTCAATGTTGGACTTTCGACACGATTGGAAAATCCACCCTTTTACCTTGCACAAAAAAAACAGTTGTATCGTTATATGTATGTATTATGAGCTACATGTCGATAGAAAGAGATGAGAGAAGATGCACTATTTGTCACAGACTTTTCTTTTAATTCTTTCCGTTGTTAAATTTTTTAAAAATATAGTGCACGTGTAAAACTGTTATGTGAAACCCAAACTTTTGTACACATTTTCCACGGTACAGATTAAAAAGCGAAAGTATAATATAATCCATGTCTGCAAATATTGTTTTGATTTCAGCTAGCCACGCCAAAAGAAGAATACCCGTTTCATATTTTACTAAATGTTTCGTCCGGGAGGTAGGTCTACTGGAGGCTGTTTCTGGTGGATTGTTTCACTTTGGCCCGAAAATTGGTCTACACTTTTAGACAAAAAGATTTGAGTACTTTGACCCAAGATAAATCAGGGATAGCGCAAGTAAATAAATAAATAAATAATTAAATAAATAAATAAATGACATGAAGAAGGCAAAATGTTGAGCATTAAAGTTTGTGCCAATTTTTGACCGAAATTCCACAGTGATGCCCATTAACAAGTCCTGCATGTTTAGAAAAGAACGTATGTGTGAAGCAATAAGTAGCGTTGACCTGCCGCCATCGACCTCAGGGAATCGCCTAAGGTAGAGTGCAAGAGATTTTGATATATTCACGGACCGTCTCTCTTGGTTTGTATCACTCTCTGCAGCCTGGGGTTTTACTGGTGGGTGAAACTGTTCAAAACAAAGTCATGCGGACCGTGACCTGTGAGGTATCAGCATGGTATGACAAGGTACGTCTCATATAGTTTATGTTACTTGTATGTTTTAGGGGTTGTAATAGACTACGATGTCGATCCACATCCAATAGTGTGGGGCCACATTACTATTGAGGAATATTTCACTTGCAAGCACTACGGAGAGCTTGAGGTTTGGTGGTGACGTGGACAGGCAACCAAAGCAGAGAACGGTCAAGACTGTGACAGTAGCTAAAATTTCGTGATCGCATTGGTCATGGAAGGGTCGCAGCCCGGTCTTAACGGAACATTAGCTTTACTTATCTTATTGAGACTATTCAGTTAATTTGTCCATTTTGAAATAAGTGCTTCACCCCATCTCCCTCACCAAGAGGAAGGGATAGTTAATGGTGGATTGCAATGAGCACCAGCGAAGCACCAAAGCATGACAATCACGGCGAATGAATTACACTTAATTAAAACACATTCGTATCTGGAAGTCGAAAGAAAAATGAGGCTTAAAACATGCAAAAACCTACCTCACAGCGACTCCGAAACTACCCAGGACCCTACTCCAGCCCCGCCATTTCCCTTGTAGCGAAAGGCGAGAGCGCGTTTAAAGATCCAGATTCAATTGAAAATCAGTGATCGAGAAATATCTGATTTCAGAGTAGATCAACTGCATTGGGTACCGTTCTATTGTCTGAACCTGAAATGCGTTCACTAAGTAAATTTAGTTGTATAAGGGAAAACATAAAAGTAACTGTAGCAATTGTTAGACCCCACAAAACCCACAAAACATGGATATTGTTATGGTTTACCATTCGTTCGTGTAAGAAATCTCAGACCCGTAGATGGGTAGACAATGAACTCAAACCAACACGAAGTGGCTGACAGCCAAAGATTGTGACCAGCGATAAAAACCCACGGGGGTGTTATCAAAATATGTTAAGTAATACATCATTCTATCAAATTGGGTAACTCGCACGAGGCAAACTGGGCGGTATTTTTATTGTTGAGATTAATTTTCAACAATATGACACTTCATCATGCATTTCCTATTGCTATATGTATTGATTATGGTAAATTTGCAATAATTTGGGCTTGTGATGTAACCGTAGACACATCAAATGTATTTCCATGAGAAAGACCTGCACCACTAAAATTTCGAACTAGGATAAAATATCACAATCATTTCACTCGCTTTGTTTTTATTACGTCCAGCTTTTTTATTTCCTCATTTGTAAAGCAAAATTAACAAAAGGAAACCTAATTAATGTGTAATAACTATAAAAGCCCAAATAGACTCTGAATATATCCTTCACAGCCGGTGACATTTATATTGTGACATTATCTGGCCAGTGCCTCCTGCAACGCCACTAACATTAACATAAAAAAGAATTCATGTAGATGTAACTTTTTGAAAGGTCCCCCAACACTGAAAAGAAATCCAGCCCGTATTGCTGACTTGTGTAGTGTTAACGCGTATCAAACAGGTGAACGCGAGGTTGATTTGATTTTCATTCTGCGCACAAACAATGTCGTTATAATACAATGTAAAGGTTAATTGTCATGTTCAACTACCAACCTAGTTGACTGGAAAAAGTGCAAATATCTCCATTTTAATTAGGTGTCAGATGTGGGTCAGACTGTATTCTATGGCTCTTTACCCTGACAGAAACAACGAGCAAACACATTTATCTGGATGCTTATCAAATGCCAATGTGATTGAGTAATTCTGTGGAAAAAAACTAAAACTGCGATTCACGTCTCAGCGTGAATAGAGAAAGGTGGTATGAATGGTTATCGCTGAAAACCTGCTTATAACATATTTAGAAAACTTATTACGCCCCTGAAGCACGTTTTTTTTTAACCTATACATGATAAGCATGACTAACAGTAGTACCGTTGCTACTTTCATCATGCATAGCTAAACCCAGGCCCGTAGCCAGCAATTTCAAAAGGGGGTTCTTTTTCTGAAAAAGTGAACCTTTCCCCATTAAAACTTCATGTACCTAGATCAAATTTTACCCACAGTGCACCTTTTCCCAGCAAAAGGGGCGGTTCTTTCAAACCCCCCCCCCCCCTGGCTACAGGCCAGTAAACCAGTTTTTATCTTTTGCAATGGATGACACTATAGGTATGCATGAAAAATATTTACCTATATTTAATAATTTCTTACACCAAACAACAGAAATTAAAAACCAATTTTATTTTGAAACTACACTGCACTATGGTGCAGAATCATGGCCCTGTTAATATTGTTCAATGATTTGTAATGCACAATTTCAAATTAAAATTATTTTATTCAATGATTTGTGTCAGGATGATATAGAAACAGTCGACAGCATGTAGTGACAGGAAATTGAACAATTATTTCTTACGTTTATTGAAACATTTCTGAATACGTACAAAAAATAGTTCACTTAAACATAGTGATGATAAACGATAAAAGTAAAACTATGAAAGATGCATATACATGAAACCAGGATTCTTCAAACCCTTAATGCAAGGAACTATGTAAAGCTGAAAATGTACAGTTCACTCAGTAACTGTCAATATCTCCCATTATCTACTTCTGAAGGCTCCCCTTTCAAACTGGTGTGATTTCTATTCCATTAGGCATATTACAAAAAATGTAATAAATTTTAATTTTTCTTCAAAGATGAATTAAATTGATTTATCGGAATACTATGAATCAAACCACGGACACAAACGTGGGAGTGATCATGCCACTTTTGGGCAGGCACCTCTTTTCAAGTTCAGTGACTCATTTTTGTCATGTATTTTGTGTACCAAATTTTCCATGAAATCCGTACTGATGACGTCTGCTCAAATCACCCTGGTGTTAAAATGGTATTTATAATTGTTTGAGAGACATATGATGTACACAAAGAAACAGCTAATTTTCCAGAAGCAGACACATTTAATAGATGATAATGGATCTATTAACATGTACAATACTGCAACCTCTTGCCAATATCAGAATGCATTATGCATGAACTTCTTAAGTAGATGTAGGATAATGATAAAATGAAGTTAGCCATCTTTAAACTGGAGCATCTGTTATCTGACTGCTGAAGTTAGTTAAAATATATCCAAAATATGGCTTTAACCAGTCAAATCCTACTATATTTGCTATCTTTTGTGCAAATACACATGGCTCTTGATATAATTACTTTCTTGCAAACATAAACCTTGTGTTCAGCCTTATCATGAACTGCAAGATCTTTCATTAATAATCTACAGTTAACTTTGTTTTAGACACTGTAAGAGATACAATACAAATAAATATTCATAATATTACTTATTAATAAATAAGCCCTCAGTAGTAATAGGAATGTAATTAACAACTAATTTTCTTTTCTTTCGCTCAATTTGATGACCAGTCCAGATCACGTATTATATTGGTCTTGGTATGTGTAGTCCATACACTTCTTGTGTTAAAGTAGGGACATGGCTGACATTAGGTTCTGCCCAGTCCCCGAGTCCTGGGTGACTGGATACTCTATGGACAAGTCTGTGTGCTATGGAATAACCTCCACTTCCTTCCAGTTGAGACAATACAATAACAACTTGCCTGTAGAAAAGAATATAATTATATATATATATATATATATATTTTTTTTTTTTTTAAATGTACTGTAAAATTAACACTAGTGTATGAAGGCATAATGGTTTCTAGCAATTTATCAACAGTTTTAAGCAGCCCTCACTAGCAAATAACTTCCCATTATGGATTTTATCTGATTGATTTCTAATATCAAGCACTGGAGAATAAAGAGAAATATTGTGATGATCATCATTAGCTCCTGAAGCTGGTTCCTGAATTTCTGAACTGGGACAAATAATAATTACCAAATTAAAATTTTATCTATTGCTAAGTTTGTGACATACTTGAAAACATTTATTCAAGACAGGTATATACCACATTTACCTATAATAAATTTTAACATATACAAACATTTTACACACTTATCTTATCTTTAAGTTAGACAAGAGACGACAATAACTTGTCAGTGAAGAAAGATTGTAATAATATTCACCAAAAAAGTGAATAGCAATTTAAAATTGGTGACGTAACTTTTGTCCAAAAAATTAACAAATGTAAAATGTATCCCTTGCCCATCCTTTGATACTGCTTCACCATGCTCCTTACCTGTGTAGTGGAGGGACACTGTCCTGTGTAATGAGAGAGCCCCTGGTGGAGACCACATTATAACTCTCTGTACAGTCACATTGTACTTGTAAACACCTGTCTGGAAACCTGTTCTCTATCACTACTACAATGCCAGCCCAACCATGGGTTAAATAGTACGCTGTCATGCCCTCTCGACCCTGGAACAATACAGACAAAACAAATAAGTTCATCACCATAACACAAGTCCAACTGTGGGTTGAATAGTGGGACTTCAAGCTTCTCTTGCTTGATGAAATTTAGACCCATTATAAGTAATCTGCAACTTTATCAAAATGTCACAGATGCATAACAACAGCCCAACCTTGGCGTGGATTTTGTCTCCTACGGTCTGAGAGCCAGAGGTCAGCATCATACTTTTTTCTACAACTTGCAATCATCTCATTGACAAGGTAAATTATGAGCTTCGGTTGTACCACTATCAATTATTTCTCAGGCTTTAAGAAATGGTTTGTTTATGTTCATGTGTTGCAAGGAAACAAGAATTGTGACATAAATAACATCAGAAATGTACCTACCTCATGTCTGGACCCCTTGGCCAGTGTCATCTGTATCAGTGTGTCTGCAATGACGGTCTTAGGGGCTTCAACTTGTTCTACCAACACTGAACGTGTGCTGCTATGGTGGACTGTCATCACATAGTTAGTATGGAGGCTAGCACCTGGAGATAAAACATACTACTTTGTCACATGGAATCTTCCATATTTTGAATCAGTTGAAGTACAAGTGGGAAGTTCAAGTGGGGTAACAAAAAGTGTAAAATCCACAAAAGGTTGAAAAACTTTCATTACTGTTGTAAGCACCAACACCATCCAAAAAGTCAGAAATCCACTGACAGTTGGAAAAATCTCATCTTTGGATAAGTGTGTGCATGTGTGTGTTTGTGCTTGCACACACATGCCCACATGATTGTGATCTAAGCATGATCTGTTCTTTGTGTTCTCTCAACTGTTAAATAGCTCCTCAACTGTGTACAGACTGTTTAGAAAATAAATACACAAAATCCTGTAATCGAAAATATGTGAGTGTTTCCAAAAAAAAAAGCTAAAAATTCCACTAGATAAAATCAGTTTGATTAATAACAAACATCCCATTATAATCAGGTAAATATTTTATCACAAAAGCCTCCATGAGGACAGTCTCATTCTGCAGAGCATGCCTACCTGGTCCCCAGTGGTTGAAGGCCATTCCCACCACTACATACTGCCCTTCCTCCAGCATGGCATGACAGCCAGTAAAACTACGGACTTGCCGCCTGCTGTGGGACTTGAGGACCCCCACAGGATGGTGAATATTACTGGAAGCTCTAAGTACTGCCAGACACAGGTCTACAGGACTCCTGGATGAACGCTCTGAGCCTCTGGAATGTAGTATTTAGTAGATAAAGTAATCTATACATGGCCGTAGCCTGAGCAAAATGCCAGGGGGGGCAGTAAGCGGACACGAGGGGGCGAAGCCCCCCAGGTGGGAGGGGGTGTCCATTTTTAAAAACTGTATGTATAATACTGCAATATGGTGCATTTTAACTGTTATTTATTCGTCAATCAGAAGTGAGAAATTGTGGGCGAAGCCTCCGAGGGGGGACACCCCCTCCCACGGTGTGGAAAATTAAAAAAAACTGTATGTATAATACTGCATTCTGGTGCATTTTCACAGAAAATGATACCAACTTTGCAATTTTTTTTTTTACCTTTGCGATTATTTTTTTTGCACCTCAAATCCCAGAGGGGGGCAGCAGCCCCCCCCCCCCCCCCCCCCCGAGGCTACGGCCCTGCTATTTATCTCCCTGCCTGTCTATGTGATAGTTAACTTTCCAAAAGAAGTCCATGTTATTATTTGCTGAATAACATAAACTTACAACCAACAAAGTTTGTGACCAACATATTTTACAGAGTTTATGTTATAATAAATAAGCGCAATCCAAGATTCCTTTGTAAATTGTAGCACTGTTTCTTGAGAGCCAATACAGTAAGTTGCCTCTCACCATTGCATTAGCTGTGAAACTATGAAAATTACATACAGTTTCACTGTGCTTGTACTGTTTGATACACAAGCAATTTGGTTGTACAAGTAAGACAGTATAAAATGAGGACAAAATTGGCAGAACTTGTACTGTAACAATGGCACATACCTTGAACCTTCTTGAAAAAGACCAAATTCTATTTCAGTTGGTTGGTACACTGTAACCATAGCAACCTGCATTGGTCCTTTAGCATTTGGTGGGAAACTTCCCTGTAGTCTCATCTCTCTCCAGTCTCTCTTGACTTTGCATATATCAACGCTGTCAAAATAGCTGAAATATTTAAAACAAATATGAAAAACACCCCAATGAACACTGAACAGGTATGTAGGACTGTGACAGCCATGATAACAATGATGGTGACATGGACAGGCACAGAATATTTACACAGACATAGCAAATCTTTGTATTTTTAAATGTAACAAATAAATAAATAGTGTTTGAATTATTTCCATATCAATAACTCCCAAAAAGAAAAACCTAGCGAGTCAAACCACTATGTATTGAATGAAGGGATTTGATTTCATTCCTGTGCTTTTGCAGTAACATAGTCTCCTTACAATCTAAAACTAAAGGAAAACCTATACCTGAGAAAATCTTCCAGTGACATCCAGAATATTCCTTCCTGTCCTCCATGAACCAGTAGTTGGTTTTTTCGTGTTTTTTCAATTTCTTGCCACCTGGGGGATCTGTCTGACCAGTCGCCCTTCCAAGAAAATCTCCCCCATGGGTTACGAATTTTCAGAAGTCTGAAAAAGATTTTGATATTCATATGTATTCTTTTATACAAAATAAAAAAAAATAATTTTCAAACTCTGTGTATCAGGATTCATTTAAAGTAACATTCAACAAAGTCTTTAAAAGATTTTTACACAATAAATACAGATCTTATCCCATCTTATATCAGGAAATTAAAGGTCTGATAAAATATATTATTTACCACTGACATAACTGACTTTTATACCAATAAGGTTAAAGGTAATATATCATCAATCAGATATAATTATGTCTGATGACAGACATGATGCAACTTTCAGGTTGACATTTAGGTATTATATTATATAATAAAATAATTACTGACATTCCCTTCTGGTCAATATTAATGTTGTTTTGAAGACCTCATCCAAAGTCAATTATTTTATGATATTATACCAGTAAATTATACATATGTATAGATATGGAACATTTTGTTGACACAATTGAATATCGTAGCATTTGATGATAAAATGGATCTTTTTATCTGTCTAACCAATTATCATCTTTTGGTTTCTTACCTGTTCCCAATAACATTCTGCACATCAAGGATGGAATATGCATGTCTAGCACGAAGACCTAAGTCTTGGTAAAGTTCCTCATTGGCATTCATGTTGCCTCCACCACAAGATGCACCCATGAGAAAGCTGGAAATAAAACAAGATGAAAATGCATCTTCAGTAAATATGAAATCATGTAATCATGCCTGTGTTGAAAGACTCAATATTGCCCCATGGTGAGTTAAGTTTGTGGTTGTTATGGTAATATTAGCCCCTGACTCGGCTCAATTTATATCTCGGGCCAAAATGTGTGTATTTCTACTTTATTTTTACATCTAAAGTAATGACCTAAATGTGAATATTTTATTACTGTAACATTTTAAAGTCCAATTTCCTTATATTGTTGATAACATCTGGATTAAGAGACAGGGAAGTAAATAACAGGGAATGTTAACAAGCACTGATAACAAACACAGCAGCCTCACACACTTATTATGTATAGACCAGGAAGTTCTGTAGGGGTGAAACATGTACTTTGATGGCTTTATTCCAACAGGATATCCAGGCCAAATTTATAAAGAATGTCAAGTCATTTCAGTTCACAGAACTTCTCAAATGAGATACCATATGCTTATTCTAATAAGATAACAACATCCAATTCAGTACAAAAGACTAAGTCACAAATTCTTTTAAAATAAAATGCAAAGTATACATGGAAAGGAATATGATAATGATATTGATTGATTTTACCCTGATTCTCTGGAGCTGAGTAGTTGTGCCCATATGAAGTCAGCATCCACTGGATCTTCATGGGGACTTCCACTGTCTGGAGAAAATAACAACAATAACAGAATCTTTATCACAAAGTACAGTATGAATATGCTATATTTTGCATTACAATTATTGATTATTACGGACTTCATAAGGCTATTTCAATTGGTATCCATCAGTTATAATTTTTCTAGTTGATGGAAAAACTAAATCAGAATATCAGTATCCTGACAAGAAAAACTGAGATATGAAATTTCACTCCCTGGAGATACAACTATTATGCAGTTTTCACAAATATCAGAAATATTGCCCTTTGACAATAACTATGATATAAAGGTTGTTCACCCAGGAATTTTTATGGACTGCCATATATAACTAGAATATTCGAATAACTGTACTGCACTGTAAAGGGGTATTTTCAGTGATAAGAACTCCAATGACTTGAAGATCCATACAATGTTTCACAGCTCTATGTCTGATTCTAGTATTAAAATGACAATAACTGACCCAGACAGATGTTGACTCTTCTCCATTTATTCAGAGCTTGCTATCAATACAATGTAATTGGGATAACAGTGAAAATGCACAAGATTAAGATCAGATAATTCCTTCCTTTCATCATCCATTTTAGGGCCAGCAAAAGACTGTAATCTGAGCTTTTGGATTCTTCAAAATAACTATTAATGTTGGAATTGCATAAGGAAACACAAAACATATTCATAAAATGCATGCAAATCTTAAATTTGTGGTAGGGTTTTTTCCTGGGGGGGGGTTCCCTATAATCCCATACTTACTATGCAGTGCTATACTCTCACAAGGCGCCCCAGTCAGTGTGGACAAGCCCTCTATACATCTTCCTGCTATGAGGGCTTCATAACAGCCATGTACCTTGGCTAGGGCTTTCTCTATTAAAGGAACCCACAGCTGGCGCCTCTTAGCCTACAATTAGAATTTTTATATAAGTGGAATACACAAATACATTAAAGTCATATTTTGCCACAAAACCTGGCCAAATGCCACCATATAGTATCAAATAGCATAACTAAAAGAAATGCCCAAGGGCATTGTTTTATATTTTTCAAAAACTGATATTTAAACAGACATTTCTGCTTTTTTCTGTGCTATATATAACCCTTGGCCATTTTGACTACTTATTTGTCTACTTGTGCTATTGCACACCCAGCAGTAACAAAAACTTAGGCATTCAAAATTGTTCTTTCAAAGCAGAAACATCTATATTAGTTACACTGTCATATGAAAGAAAAGAAAAATATATTGCAGTGTCGAGGAAAAAATTACCATACCACTGTGTAAAAAAAATGTATATTCAACAATCTATATCCTAACAATAACAAAAACAGAATAGATCAAGTACCCAGACTTTTCCCCACCTGAGAGTAGACTAGCCTTCCAGAGGCATCACACGGGAAGAGGTCATCCACCAGGACAGTGGTCCACAGGCCATCTTTACACAGCCTTATCTGGTATGCTCCCTCTGGACACACCTCACGCGTAATGACCACTTTCTCCACCAGGTCTGGCCTCTCTGCTAGCACTGCCAAGGCACTGAGAAACCTGAAATGTCAGGAGGGGCACATAGACACACCATCTGCTTCTATTTAAATATCCCCATGGACATACCTGCATGGGTAGTTTGCACTTGTATATACATGTAGTTGAATGTGGAGTGACATCCTTAAAATGGGTTTGAAAATTATGGCATATGCAAAAGTAGGAGATTTAGGTTCTTTTTGCACTATCTGTAACCACATAAACATGGCTCTGTTTAAGTGTCTCTGTTAGGTTCATGAAAAAGAAAGATTGTATACAAACACATACATATGAACCTACATATGAATACACAAGGACACATATATTATTAGAATATACAGATTTATACTAGAAGATACTGCAAATAAAAGCGAATTCAAAAAGGAATACCAGCAATTCCCTAGGACACCCTGTGATATATCTGATGGCATAGGACTTCTCCTGAATACAGTCCAGTTGGTCATTCTCTCCTGCATACTATTGCAGGCCACTTCCTGTGGTCTTAACCACTGCATCACTGGGGAATCAGGGTGATCTTGGGGCTTGTAGTTGAGAGACTGTGGACCCGGTCGAAACTGATCATCAACAAACCTATCTTTATTCTGAAATATCATACAATTTGGTAAAAATGATAATCTATTTCATTAACTTTTTTGTGATCTTATTGGTAACAAATTATGCATTCCTCACTTCTATTGTTTTCATTTTAAAGACTCTAAACCAAAAGATTACTAATACCACATGCACATTTCTTTAGCTCTCCTTTGAGATGTTCAATATTATCAAATATTTCACACACAAATCTGTAAACTTGCAATTAAGAAAAGTATTTATCATCTACAGGCTTATCTCTACTCTGAAATGTTCAGTTCAATTAATGAAATATTTCACAAACCCAGTTCCAGTTTTAATCATACTTCCTGTGATAAGAAGCAGAACAATTTCCTGATAACTGATATCAACATGATCAATGCCAGGCAGTGAAAGCCAATGTCATTCTAATTTGATAAGACAGGAAAAGACCAAAAGCTACTGAATTAAAATTTGCTTATCTAAATCAGTAAAGTGAAGTGTAGACAATGTCATATGGACCACTAAACTGGGTAGTTTGATGGGTGGAAAGATGGATAATTTACATAAATGAGAGTTAAGGAAAAATATATGTATTCAGCACAAAGCTAGAAAGGCTGCAACTGACATCTACAATTATAAGGACTCTAAACTCATTAGCTCCATCTAAAAATGGTGATGATTTTCATGTTTTACAGACATGCAATAGTATTAAGTACCTGTTTACAATATGCAATGATTCCTTCCCAAATTTCCTTAGCTTTCTCTTCTTCCTTATGCCTCACAGTTTCCATCAGTTTACTCTCCTGTCTCAGCAAGGAAGAGAGTGGTACTGATGGTGGAGGAGAGGTAGGGGCTGGTCCAGGAGACTGGCAAAACAACAATATACCATACAATAAAATTATCACATTTTCATATCTTAATCAGACTTTACATATAAAATTTAAAATAATCATCGAATACTGTAATATTCACTGAATTTTTCATTATAAAATGCAAATGCTTAATACAACAACAAAATTCAAATCACACAAAAGCTATTGAAGTAAAAATTGGGTCACATCGTGTGTTAATTTAGCAATATATTTAAATTCATTTTTATTTCAGAGTGTGATGAGACTGGTTAAAATATTTAATTGAAAATTACCACATGATTTGTCTGGGACTGAGAGACACCACTTACTTTAGCAGCTGTATGTACTGAAATCCCACAAACATGGCACGTCTTTGCACTGAGGTCATTGACATAGGTACAGACAGTACATGTCCATTGTGGTCGTGAGAAGTGGTTTGAACTTGACAATGGTGACAGAGGTAGAGGAGGCAACTCAGACTCCACAGGTTCTTTGTGCTTTGACACTGACTGCTCACTGTCAGTCATTTTGGTTGTACTTGATTGTAAATATGTGTTCGTTGCTGATGTTTTAGCATTTGCTGCTGTTGCAGGCAAAGCTGCAATCGCCTTATTCTGTGGTGTTGTCACTAATGCTGCTGTTTTGTATCTTGCCACTGATGTTGATGCAGGGGATGTGATTGGCACTGGTGAACTGTTCAGAGGAGATACATCGTAATCTAAAGGTATATCATCTGCATTAGGTAACAAGACTTCCTTCTTGGATTGACAGGCACCACACACTGGTGCAGTCACTGGGTTCTGTAGTGTACATCTACGGCACTCCCACATTTCCCCATGTGATAATTTGTCTTCTTTCACATCTTGGGGTCTCGGGAAGTCACACATTTCACACTTGGTATTAAATGCTGTGTTATTAAAAGTGCACATTGTGCATGTCCATGTAGAAGCCTTCTCAGAATCAGTTCCTGGATCAGGCTGTGAGGGATCTCGTTGAAAATCCTCCTCCATCTCAACATCTTCCGATGTGAGATCAACAACAGGCTCTTGGTATTTTTCATGAGAAAACAAGTGATAAGAGCCCCTGGTTAGATCAATGGGGTTCTGTCTGGAACTACCTAAAGCACTGGTCTTGGTAGTTGTAGGATCATTACAAATATCACATTGTTTCTGCCACGGGGGATTGCATGAATATGAGCAGTGCTTACAAGTCCACTCTTTCTCTTCTCCGACACGAAGGGACTCTTGTGATGTGTTTTTTTCTTTAGACTTTGGTATCTGCTTAGGAAGACTACATAAAGTTTGGGGTACAGCAGAGTCAGAACTACTTTTTTCCAGATGGCGGTGCTTGTTCTGAACTGCCAATGCTGAGCTGGAAGGAAAGGTCACTGGGGTACTTGATGTTCTACGGGAGTCACATGCAGTACACTGCTTTACAGTCACTGGATTATCTAATGTACATTTCTTACACTTCCAAGTTGCAAAAGCAAAGCCGCCTTCAGAATTTTGCATTGGGACAATATTGTCATTAGTGGTCACAGGTCTCGCAGTATTAGGAACTGGAGGCTTATAGTTTGTGCTAGGGGGATATAAGATTGAGCCAATGGAAGTACAAGTGGTATCACTCTGTATGTTTGTACTATTTACAAATGTTGGAGATATTTTTTGAGCTCCATTCCTTCCCTGTAGGTCCTCTTTGTCATGTACCTGTATAATTACAGGGTTGAGTGCACAGTCCATTTCAACATCATTTTCTTCCAATTTGCAAGGAGCATAATGTATCTTTTGAGTTGTATAATCAGGTAAAGTGGAGCTGTTTTCGTCACTTCTTTCATATTCTTTGCTACTGGTAACTGAAGCAGATTTTAGAGTGTTTTCTTTATCCTGAATTTTTTCCTCAGTTGTACCTGGCAAAGGTTTATCTGAAGAAGCTGTTGCCACCTTTTCATCCTTCTTATTTTCCTTTAATGAACCATCAGGATTATTTGAGGAAACACTCTGAGGGACAATCAAGTCTCTCTGGTAGCTACACTTCTGGCATACTTGTACTGTAAGTGTATTGATGAAGCGACAGTATTTGCAGCACCATTCCTTGGTGATTATTTGACTGTTTCTGACAATCAGGTGTCCTTCTGCAGCTCTCTCCATCTTTTGTCTGAAGACAGTGAAAAGAAGAAGTAAACAGTAGTAAATATGTATAAGCCTGTAGTTCAGTGTCAGCATAAAAGATATAGAAAAAAATCTGACAGTAGTTCAATGTGGCCTTCTACATGAGTCATTGTCACATGATAACAACATTACCAGTATAAAGATAGATCTATATTTTGGTAGCAGTTTCAACGAGGGTTCTCTTTCTGAAAATGTATGCTCTTTAAACATCATTAGTTGACAAAACGTAAGAAAGGGGTAGAATCTACATCAAATTTCGATTCAGAGCGGGCATCCTGGGCATGAGAGGGCGGTCCTTTTCACACCCCAACACTCCTGCCCACGGACCTAAAAGAAAGCACTCGATTTAATAAGATTATCATGTAGTACAGTATTCGCCCACCAGTTTTCATACAGGCATCAAACCAAATTTACCCATCAGTAACGCTTTCCTGGCCCTGGTAATTCCCAACTGCTTTCTCTTTCAACCCATTGTCGACAAGGTGAGAGTTACAGTCCGTACAGTGCTCTGCTGATCGAACCTTGAGGCAGCGGTAGCAGACATCAGCGTCCTTACTATTGAGGTAATTACAGTCATTGCACCTCCACTGAAGTACAGAGGCAGTTGAACCCATAAATATGGTTAAAATTTGTAAAATCGTGGCCACTGCTATTCACTCCACCGATTGTAAACATAGCCTTTCCCGATATCAAAAAATCCCCTTCCTTAGATTAAAAAACTTTTTTCATTGGTAGTTACCATGTAACTTGCCCATATTGACCAACCAGCAGGCGCGTTACGAAATTCTGGTGACGTCAGGGATACTTAATCGACTCGCCGCCATTAAACTTCCTGTTTAGTCCCGAAGTTAGTTTCCTGTTCATTTCTCAAAGAATGACAAATCAGAAGAAGGGACGAAGTCATCGATGCAGCAGTGAAGGCCGCAGCTAGTATGGATATCATTTATTCTGGCTGGTTAACTAAATCCCCCCCAGAAAAGAAGTTAAACGGACCCATAAAGTTTCTGAAGGCGGTAAGTGCCTTAAATTCGAGATCATTCATTTATTTGTTTACGCTTGTTTTTGTCATGATAAATTTTTGAATTAGTGCCAGGGTTAAAATGGTCCTGTTTTAATATCACATATTTCACACTACAAGGTGATTATCTAGTGGCAGTCCTTTGTGTTATTGCATTTAACTGCATTAAAAGTGTTGCGTATGAAGTATAGGCAACTTCTCCCCGCAGAGAACCGAGCGCAAGGGAGGCAAAAAAGTGCCACTTGTTGAGGTGGCGACCCACTGTCGACCACAGCTCTCCCTGTGAGGATATTAATGATGCCGTGACCAGATGGTCAGTTGAGATAGCGAGGCTCTCTCTCTACATGCAGTTGTTGAGAATTTGTTGAGGATTTCCAGTGTAATACTACGATATATACATCAAGTGTTTTACCATATGAAATATGTGAAATCAAAACAACAGGCATTTTGCTTGTGGTGTGCCTAATGTAGTAATGGTGCATTCTTTTAGCAGTGAGGGGGTTGGGCTTGTATCACATGCAGCTTAAATTGGCCATACTCGAAGTGCACAGTCCATGTTCTGTAGTAAAACAGTGTTTTCAACTGGTTATTCACCCTTTTATATGTCTTCAACTTTTTATTTGAGGATCAGGGTACATATGCATTAAATAATCTGTCTGTGGTATTGAAGAAGTTGTTGTTGGCTGTGCATTAAACTATTGTTGGAATTCCAACTTGCTCATCATCTTATTTCCTGACACCTGGGCTCGTTTTACTCTAGTTTGGTGTTCACAACTGATATGTAGCTATGCTGTGTATGACATGCCCCTTTGTTTTGTGTACCCTAGATGCCAGTGTCTTACCTCATGTCACATTTGATACTATCAAGAATGTATTACCACATTCTTAATATTATGCACATCAGTGGCACATTATGCAGTGAGCAAAATTAAGTGTGGAATTTAGATGAAAAAGTCTGTCAACATTTCAGGAAAGTAGTTTTTGTGAAATAGCAGTCATAATATTATGTGAATGTCTTTATGATAATAGTCATATTCATATGCTCATCTTGACCCCTGACTATTATCATAAAGACATTCACATAAGATTATGACTGCTATTTCACAAAAACTACTTCAAGATTAATATGACTTTTTTTCCTACAGCATTGATGTAAACAAGATGCAAATGTTGATTTTCTGTACTTAGCCCAAGTTACCTTGGTGACATTGGTTGCCTTATAGCAGAAGACCAGTTTATAAGGTCAGATCTTGCTACTCAGCTCCACAGTGCATGTTTGTTGAGAATGTCTTGGACAGTTTCCATTATTGTGTTCCTGTGCCCAGATGAGGTTGTCAAGATGAGCATATGAATATGACAAAAGGCAGGGATTTTGCAAAATGCTTTAATTGGTATTCTTTAACGTGAAATTGAAACATATGTTCTTTATTTTTTTCCTGATATCTTTTATATAAGTTTTGATGCTTCTGATTCTTGGACTGGAGTTTGACATTTTCATCAAGCCTAAACTACAGATTAAGCCAATAAAAGTAGTTTGACTTCCTTCATTGAAGAGCATTTTATGGAGAGTCAGCTTTTTGTAGCTGAAAGATAACATGCTTTTAATGCATAACTGTTAGATTCAAGTATTGATTAGTGTAGTGCCGACCAGAAGCCAAAACCATTAACTCATCCGTTATCTCACAACCAAAGTACTTGGACTGATGAAGCATTTGCATCATGTCTGTCACGATAAATAAAAAATGAAATTTTAATTGTAAACTAATGTGTGTGCATCCATTGGAACCACGCGTTTGCTTTAGAAGAAGTGACTCTTCTTAAAACACTATATTTATCCTTTAAGTGGATAATTTTTGTTATGTCTTGAATGTTTAGGGCACTATTTCTACTTTACACATTTTAATAATTTGGCTGAACAAAATTACTGGATGTGTTTGTTAGAACTCCTTAAAGCTTTTCAGTAAGTTTGAAACTAAAACTTACCTGATTGAGTTAATTGGAAAATATGCTGGATTTGATTTGACATGCTGTAACTAGCATTAGTAGATTACAGTGTACTCAATATCTGATAGTAAGCACAATGCGAGACTGTATCTTTATAGTATGCAATATACACTATATCTCTGTGGTCATGTCATGAGTACAGAGGAATGAAAGAAATCCACTCCACATATGCTGACTCAAGTGGAATAAAATTTGAATGATAATTTTTACAGTAATCCATCATATTGCTGACTCAGCTGACTAATGTTTGAATGATAGATATTTGATAATGAAGTGATTTGAAGGCAAAATGGACAAATGGGTCTAGAGTGAAAATAAAACTTCAAAGTTTTATGTAAATTCTGCTGACTCAAACTACTTGTCATATATTTGAATTCTTATTTTCAGAGTGATGTGTAAAGGTAAAATTATACAGGTGAGAACTGACTCACTGCCATGCATACTGCAAATAGGTACTGATGAGGACTTAATGTGAAATGACTGTATACCTTCCTTTTTATGGAAACGGAAGTGTCACTGAACTAATCTGTCACAACTTAAAAGTAGGTCATGAACCATTCAACAATAGTAAACTACTGGTACGTTACTTCTTTTCCACACAGTAAAATGTTTTTGTTATATGTTGAAATCTGAGGAAGGTAGAGTTGTAGTAGCATCTGTACTCCATCTCCAATTTTTTTATGTACAGACACAGATGTGTCTGTACATATAGCCATCATCTGCGTCTGTCGTCGCCGTCGTCGCTGTCGCCGTCGTCGCCGTCGCCGTGCACTTCTACCGATAACACGATAAGTGGAAAACCATTTTACCTTTTGACTTGAAACTTGCAGAACTGATGAATATTCATAATACGCAGGTCAAGTTCGAAAATCAGCATGATCGGGTCACTTTTAGGGAATTTATGCAGTTTTTTCACTTTTTTCAGCATATATGCAGCACCGATAACACGATAAGTGGAAAACTATTTTACCTTTTGACTTGAAACTTACAGAACTGATGAATATTCATAATACGCAGGTCAAGTTCGAAAATCAGCATGATCGGGTCACTTTTAGGGAATTTATGCTGTTTTTTTCACTTTTTTCAGCATATATGCAGCATCGATAACACGATAAGTGGAAAACCATTTTACCTTTTGACTTGAAACTTACAGAACTGATGAATATTCATAAT
>NW_019775726.1:0-19823 GCF_001039355.2 Lingula anatina | reverse complement strand
AATTGAGTTTAAGCAATGAGTTTAAGAAATTTTCACTTTATCTCATTCTGGCATTTCCAAAGTTTAACTCTTATCAGCCTCAAGCCTTAGGGACTATTTCCACACCCTATCACGCTAACTGTGGATCGATGTATCTCCAAGGGAATTCTCGCTAAATTGCAATCAATGTAAGTGGCTTAGCTGTCTGTCACGCCTACTGAAACTGGCATGCCAGAATCCTAAGCCGCTTAAACTGAAAGCAATTTAGTGAGAAACCCCTTGGAGTTGGATTGATCCTGTTAGATTGATCTAGGTATGGGAACTCAGTCTAATGCTTGTTACACATTTTACTTTCATCCTAATTCAATGTTATGCAGAATTAGAATTTGATGTTGGCTATGCAGTTACAGTAAGCATAATACATTAATGCATCAAAATTGACAGTATCCTATTTCCTGCGCTTTTTTTCTGTTTTTTGTCTGTACATTTGACAGCTTTGCTGCCTTGTTTTGTAGTAAATATAGGTAGAAAAGTGCATAAAATTCATACAGATAAAGGTTGTTACAGAGGGTGAGATACTGTTGTGTTCAGTTTTTATGTAAATGGAATAATTAAGTCTGAGTATAACAGTTACATGAACTTATTATTCTCTCATAGCACACATTATTTCATTATTATCTGTTTATTTGATTCCATTTTATGTGAATCCCTTCTATTTCATGTGAGTTTGAGAGGATGATATGCATTTTAAACCAGGAAGTATGCTCTTGGGATAAATTAATGAAATTATCTCAGATTTATTTATAGGAATTAGAAAAGATATACAACTTCCTGCCAACTGGAGCCATATTGAGCAAGTTTTTGTTTGGGAAGTCCTGTGAGTTTTCTTCTCATAGTTATTCTCTGTTTGTCTATTAACAGCAAGTCAGTCTACACATAAATTCTCCTGACAGCAAAAATATAAATTGTTTAAAATGTCTGTAGGTTGTAAGCTAACCACCTCGTCACAATGCTAAACCTCTGGCACAGGGACATGTTCTTGCTTAACAAGAATAGCAGCTGCAAAAAAGTATTTGCTGCTGCATTATATATATATAGAGAGAGAGAGAGAGAGAGAGAGCATAAACAATTTCACACTGTATCTTCAGCACTGAAGAAGATGACCAAAAAATTCTACAAAATGTCAAATGAACATTATCACAAAGAATTACTGATATTACAGGAGGACTAATGGAAACCTGCATTAAAAATACAAAGCAGGATTGATTTTAATGTCATTTACAAATGTAAAAAAGATCTGTATTTGTGGCTTAAGAAGTGTACACATGTTATGCACTTGAAGTGTCAAGAAGCCAGTTGTTTGGCAATGTGTTTTTGATATTTTCTGTGGTCTTTGGTTCCATTCATAATATTCCCATGCACTCAGCTCTAAGACCCCATAACCTGTTGTATATTTGTACTCAATTAACTTGTTGATGTTATGAAAAGTTGAAGTGAAAATCTTTCCATGTAGGATTGGGGCAAGGAGGTTGTGAGCATGTCCAGGTTTCTTTAATTTTGGTATTATTTTGTGTTTTAGCCCATGGGTGTTGTGTAAGGATTTGTGTATATGATTATTTTTAAGAAAACAATTACAGGAAAATAATTTTTGAAGAGTCTTTTTAAAATGTTGAACTGTCTTGAAAGCTAAGTGGAAGATTTATTATTCTCATAAAAAAGCATTACAGTAAATTATAAAAAGGATGCAATATAAAATAGGGCAAAATGTGTAATGGTGACAACTGGTGTTTACCAGTGCTGCCAATAAATATTTACATTTGTAATGCTATTCTCATTCTATTGCACAGAGTTGAAATGTAAACAACTGTTTTACAGCTTAGCATCTTGGCAATGTGAGAACGCACACATTTGTCATACAATTATGGTATTATCTTTAAATTTTTACTATAACTTATGACTCTAGGAACGGGGAAACACCTGCTTGTTTACATGTCTTGACAAAAAGGATAACAAAAAGGATAACAAATAGGCATAGGTATGTTGAAATTCAGTATTCACATTGCCTAGCATTCAATGGCAGTTGAAGAGAAAAATGCTTGGCCTAGAAAGCATTGTATCTGGGAGCCATTTTCATGTCATGTGTCATGGAACATACAAAAAGCTGCAGAAAAAGGGAGCAGTTTATGACCAAAACGTTTTACAATGATGTTGAGCTGACTTTGGAGCAAGGAAAGGAAAATAATTTCCAATCGCCCATTAGTTTTAAAATTTTCACTTTGATCAAATTGATTCAGCTGCAAAATTGACAAATACTAGTCTAGTAGTTCAAGAGATAGAGATAATTAGATATATGTGACATATGACATGGTTTTGATGAAGTTTTTGGGTATGTAATTAAGTTCATCAAGCCAAGCAGCTGGTGCCCATAGATAAGAGCAGATAGATGGCAGAGTAGCCCCATAAACTACCCAAGAGGTGGCTTGGTGAAGCCTCTGCCAGAAAGGACTTCCAGGTATTCAGGGACCCATCTTGTTGAAATTCCTCAGGTGGTCTTTCCTGGGGTTTTGCAAGTGGTTGATAAAGTGATGGACTGCTGTTTTCTGTTCCCTCAGTTCAGCTTGATTGTATGTGTCTTACTCTTATTATTGTAAAAGCAGTCCAAGCCAGGGTTTGTGTGAAATGCTCCTTGTTGAATTAACCTGAGGACCAGTAAAACTTTTAAAGCATATATTGATAGATAATTGGCCTTAATCAATAATGCAGTAATTTTCACTGTTACCTGTCAAACCTCGGTAGTCAGTCATTTTGACACAGTTTGGTACTGGCACAAGATTCTCTCGATATCTGGAAGTCAAGTCATGGAATGAATGAGGTATCTGGAAATCATGCACTTAAGTGTGGGTTTAGATCTTTTGCTGGAGTAGTGCTAGCAATTTTTACTGCTTAGCCAAATCAAAATTTTTTTCACAAAATGATTTAAATTTGACTAAAACAAGTCAAATCAACCCTATTTTGTTTAGCCAATCATTTCTTCTTGATTCAATGCAATCATTTCTGACATATTGCAGTTAGATTGTGGATGATCCATTTTCTTGAAAAAGAATTTAGCCAATTGTTTTACCTTGTGTTATGTTGTTTTGATAACCAAGTCCCACTCTGCACAAAAGTGCCATTATTTTTTGGGCTATATGCATTCCATTCCTGTGCTTGACTAGGTGTGTTTTATTAGGCTGTGGAAACTGAATATATGTATAAATGTGATTTTACTTTGATGGTATTCTCCGGTATCATGTCTATATTATAAAAGATCATATTTGAAAAAAATGATGTTTATTCGTTTTATGGGGAAATATGTTATAATTTGGGGGTAATTATGGTATTAATCTTGTTATATTTGTTGAGTGTTAGGTCTGACTGACTGTCTGTCAGTACATTTGTGTCAGTTTTAGGAACATGTAGATTTCTTTCAGTTTGCAAAAGAAGAATATAAAAATGTACACCATACCGCATTTTTTTGGACCACTGGTATTTTTTGCGTATTTTTGTGTATCTGTATGATAGATAAAACCACAAATGTCTATGAAACCACATACCTTATCATTGGCTTATGTAAGCGTACAACATGTTCGTTTGCACGTAACTATTGTAATTTGTTACAAGTGCTTTTTTTCCTGGTCTTAGGGTTGAAATCTAAGAATTCCAAGTGTTGCGTTACATCACATTACATTGTGCTAGTAGTTTTAATTTTTTGTATGGAATCTCATTCGCCTCCATTGTTATATTTGTGCATTAAAGACGATGGTGATGGTAGAAAGTATGTATATATATATATTTATAAATGCAACTTATCACTGCTACAGTGATGTATTTGTTAACAGTCAAGGTTTCTTGTGAATATTACACAAAGTGAAAGCTTATTTTTTTCTTTTTGAAAGAAGTATTTGGTTTTATATGATATTTCTTATTTAAACTGAAGAGATGTCATTTCTAAGAGATAATAAATATCATCTCCAGTGATTTGGAGATTCCAGCAACTAGAACTGAATGTGTCATGTAGCAGAGGTCCTGCTCTCCTTACCTGACCACTCTCACCTGCTGCAATCTTATAGTCCTTGGCAATACTGGGGGTCCAGGTCCAGGGGCGAAAGATAACTTTTTCTAGTACAAAAGAATTTATTTTCCAAGTTGATATTTTTCTATTTTGATAAGTTATTGACTAGGTGAAGCACTTCTCTACTCTAAATTTATTACTTGGATGGCTACTCAGTGCAATTACTGTGTTGACTTTTTGTGAAAAAAATGGTGATATTTTGTGGCAGAACTTTGATATTTACTAGAACAAATACAGTACTGGGGATTTTTGGTTTAAGACTGCTGCCCTGGTTGTGAGAAACCTGGTGAAAGTTATTGCTTATTTATTTTAAAATTTGCAAAAGAACCTCTCTGCACATGTCATTACATACATGTACATTTAATGAAGACATACTTTCCTTCTGTGCAAGACATGAAATTCGATCAGTTTAAAAGAAAAAGTGAAGCTGGTGTTGTGGAAGGGACATAAACTCAAGAAAATGATTACTGCATGTGAAAATGTTGGTCCTAGAAGTACAAAGGGAATCAGATGGTGATGTGTTCTGTGTGAGAGATTCTAGGTCCTGGAGCTTGGTCAAGCTTAACATTATTTTATTTTCTTGAAGAGACAGTTTTATGATTTTTTAATTCAGGCTGTTAGCAGTTAGCTGGTTATAACCTTTCATTTCTCCCCAGAGCTGTTTTCTTCATTATTTTATGCCAGGCATGTAGAGTGCTGATTTAAAGGGTGAAATACTGAAAATAGAAAATGTCAGCATTAACTGACTCACCACTTGATACTTGCTGGTTAACTCCAGCTGTCTGCTTATGCAGTGCTGCTCTGGACCCCAGTAGCTACATTTTCTGTTTCTGTATACAAATTCAGAAAACTACAAAGTTGTCATTGAGGTTGGGTGATGCAATTGTCTTGAAGTAGGATTGTCAGTTATCACAATGGCTAGAAATGTGCGTGAAGGATGCTTTTGAATTTATGGCATGGCTGTCTAGAAGCTGTCTGAAGCAGTTATTGGCCTCACAGTGAAGAAGCTTCATGCATTAACTTTATTGGGAACTTGCTATATGGGTGTTGCAATTAGCATTGGCAGGTAAGCTTTTATTTTTGGCTTTCTGAAACTACAGTAGAATTTTTTTTAAATGTAAATACATGTAAGGACAAGTCTTGTGCTGCTTTTCAAGCTAGAGATATAAATTGTAGAAATAATCCATAAATTCTCAGTAATATTACGTTTAAATTGTTAAAATGCAGCTCTGCACAAATGCTGTATTTTGCTTCTTTCCACTGTGATTTTCTCCAGTGTTTGCTCTGCCATTGCCAGTGATGTGCTGTTAAGTGGCCTCTTAGTAGAATTGTGTGATAGTTGACATGATGATGTATCAGACTGATCACGGCTCTTAAGTTCCCCAATCAATAACCCATGAACAATTATAAACCCATAGTGATACCATATGTCTTAGTGATACCATATGTCTTATTTGTGCAAAATTCACCACCTATTCCATAAGAAAAGCAAAACCTGCTTTGTATCTATCACAAAATTATGGAATTGATATTCTGTCTGTCATACTGACACAAAGCATTCAACCTCAGAAACTAGAATTTAATAGCTAGGTGACAACAAGGCTTTTCCCAGTGAACCGTCCATCATTTAGATGGCCGCTGGCATCAACGGATGGCTTACATTTTTAAAGATGGCTGGACAGCTTACTGGCTGGATGGCTTGGCTTGTCATAACGGCTGTAGACAACTTAGGCCCCATTCAGAATGAAAGATCCTAGTACTAAGAGAGCATTCACATTGAGAAGAGCCGAGGTCTAGCAAGGCCAAGACCTAAATATGGCGGACCTACATGAAAGGAAGACCAAGTAATCCTTTAATGGTCTCACAATGACATTACGCGGTCTTCCTTTCATGTAGGTCCGCTATATTTAGGTCTCCGCCTTGCTAGACCTCTTCTCTTCTTGATGTGAATGCTCTCTAACTGGTCCAAAGCTCAATTATGGCAGACCCTACATGAAAGGAAGACTGTTTGATCCTGTAATGGTCTCTATGCCTCTGATCGAATAGAGCCGATATTTAATGACCGTGCCCCTGCAGGGACGACGCGTGGGGAGGCATGTGAGGGGCGGAGATTAAGTGATTAAATTATCTTCCTTTCATGTAGGGCCCACCATATTTGAGCCTTGGACCTGTTAGTACTCAGATCTTTCATTCTGAATTGGGCCTTACAAAATTCTTATTAAGTGATTAGATGTACCTTCATGATGTGTCCCAGTTGAATAATACTACTTTGTAGTACATGCTGTATTTCAATGAAGACCTAAGTACCACCTTATTATAAAACATCATTAAATGTTTCAAAGACATAATGCATACGGAGTGCAGCAGTGACAAGAGTGGCCTACATCCAGAACAAAACGAAGGTCCTAAACAAAATCTAAGCAAATTTACCACCAAATTATGGGTGTTGGTGTGAAATTGCCACCACTGACAACCTCAAAGGGAATGTCTGGCAAAGAACGCATACCTGTTTATTAATTGAAGTTAGAGAGTAGTGGTCAGAGAGTAGTCCGTTAATCTTATTGCATTCAGCTTAGTCCCTGTGGATTAAGTGGCATTAGCTAGGTTGGTAATAGCCATTGTGGATGCTCCCTTGGACTTAATTAGTTCACTTTCAGCTCCCACATCCCAAATCGCACCACTAAATAGCTTTTCTTTGTCAACTTGATTAGAAAGGTGTTCATTTCTCCTGCCGATTGGCAAGTTTGAGTATTGGAAGACTGTATACTACAGTAAGCTGATAATATGGCTATGTGCAGTGGTAGGCTTCTGAAAGATGTTAGTTTAATGTAACAGAAATAATGAAAATGTTCTTAGAAATACTCATTCTGTAAAAGTGTTAGAATGTCATAACATTGATAGAGTATGTAAACATGTTTTCTTGATAAAGTATGATAAATATCAGTTGGGGATTTTAGCCAGTTTATTTTATTCTAAAAGAAAAACACTGACAAGTTGTAATGCTTGTAAACTAAAGGAGAATTTGATGTTTATCTATCAGAGTCGAGTCTCAGTAGTTGCTTATCTTTTAGTGTAAATGGGCCTGGACAGTAGTATGTCCTACAATCCTGCACATGTCATCTATCTTCAATTTGAATACAGTTTTTCCCATGTGACTGTTGAGGAAATTGGATTAAAACTTGGAGCCAACTGTTTTCTTTTTGATCAAGGCTGACAGCTTGTTTACAAGGAATGTGTATAGGTACAGTGGAGATGCAGTGTTCACAATGATGTTGGATTCCTTTCCAGGAGCATGACTGAGTTTTACTTAGGATGGTTTTGTGCACTGTATCAGGACAGGTAGGGTAAGCTATATTATTATTATTAGATAAGTTCTATTCACCTCAGCATGGGAGTTTACTAATATAATACAGGTATGGAAAAGCACAAACTATTAGATTAAAAGGGATGTCACTTTGGTTTAAACTTGTACACAAAGAAGATGCAATACAGTGATGTTGATGTTTATATGGAGATTTTTTTGCTGGAAGGTTTGTAGATTTTTTCTAGATGAATGGCAGTTTGATTTTCTAAAACTCATGAATATGAGATTGCAAAGACAAGACAGTGATGGGGAACCACTGCCGTGTATAAGTGGAAGTAGTTGGAAGTTTCAAAATCTACTGGAAAGGCAAAAAAAAATGCAAACTGCATATAGTGTACTAATGCTGCTTAGTGTTTGCAGATACTTGGGACAACATATGCTGTTAGGGAAGGGGCAAGTGCTTGCCTTTCTTTAATATGAGCACATTTTTTAAATGCCAAGCAAGCCTTCAACATATGACTATGGTGTATCTTGCAAGGAAGTATTTTATTATGGTTGGCAAGTAAATTAAAGCACTGACTGTGAGTCTTACCTCTGTCACATTAAACCTAAGTATTTTGGGTAGGTTTGTTGTTGATTTATTAATTTGACATTTTGACTATGGTGTACTCACTGTCTCAAGGTCGTTTTCAAGTCTAAAAAGTGAAGAATTGAGTTGTCTCCAGATGTTTTCCTGTAAATCATACTGAACGGCCCTATTGGATGACAACATATCCTAATGCTGCCCGTGGCATGCAAATTTTTGGAAGTTGTCTAAGACCCCATTTCTATACATGTGCCATCAGTCTAACTCTGCAGGGACTCTTGCATAGTGCAATCATCTAGACCGAATGTTAGCCTCCTTTTGTTTCCACATAATCATATAATCACCAGCTTTTCTGTATTGTACTTGATGCCAGGAGGAGGCATCTTAAGCTGATTGCACTCAGCGAGAATCCCCCGTAGCATTTGGTCAATTCGTGTAGACTAGTGTATCTATGAGAATGGGGCCCAAGGTTGCAATAAAACAATTTAGAGCATATTACTTGGTTTAAACCTAAACTCATTACATTACAGTCACTTAGGCTTCGTTCACATGCAATGTCTATTTTCTAAAAATCTATTTTCTATTCGCGCTATCTTATGATCACGGTCTGTGCCCTGAATATCCCGCCGCGTAATTACTGGCAGCGCGAGCCAGTTACTTATAGTAACTTATAGTAACTGGCACGCGCTGCCAGTAATTACGCCGCGGTATATTCAGGGCACAGACCGTGATCATAAGACATACCGCTAATAGAAAATAGAATTTAGAAAATAAACATAGCATGTGAATGAAGCCTTAGTATCTAAATGTTGTGATTAAACTGGAGAAGGAAATGTTCACATATGGTTGATGACAACAGGATATAGAGTACCAGTTGCCAGCTCCAGAAATCTCCAGTGAATTCCAGTGGTCTGGTCACAGTGTGGAGGCGTCATGGATATTGCATGCATCATTAGTTATGTGTTAGTTTAGGAAAGAGACTGTGGTTGGTAGCCTTCATGCTTGAGTTCCGTGTTGTCATTATTTCTGTACTCAATCTCATGTTGTCATGGGAGTGTTTGTCAAGTGAGGTTTGTCTCCTGTTAAAGTGGATCTAAATAAATGAAAATGCCAACATTAATATAAAAAAAAAAAACAGCAATAGCCTCCATAGTAACTTTTTGATGGCAAGAGAAAAGTGGTTTAAAAACAGAAGTTGGTTTGGAACTTTAAAAAGTGAAACTAAAGAAACAAAAAGTACTTCGGGAATTTTTACTCACACTTCCTGGATTTGTAGCCTTATATTTATTCCATTCAGTTTCACTTTCAATTTTTCTGCTCATGAATTTGTTTTCATTTTCCAGTTGTAAAGTTTCTCAAATGTTTTGTTGTAGCTGTTTTTAATAGATAGATATATATATACAATCATTCTCTGAATATGAAAATAAAGTTTTAAACATTGGAATATGCCATTCCTGTATAATAAAATATCCACATGAAAGTTCTTCCTGTGTCTGCACATTGTTAACCATAGTGAAATGATGTGCATGTATATATGTGTACGCACACACGGTGCTTGCACATGCACACACACACACACACGTAAAGTTAAAGCATTCTACTGTCATAGTTGTCAATATTGGCAGCTAAACAATTCTATTTATTTGTTTAAAATGTACAATTATCCACAAGGAGGTTTTCCCAATATTGTGAAATATATTGTATGCTTAGTTAATCTCCTAAACTTGGCATAAATTAAGAGCTGATGCTAAGATAACATGTAAAGCATGCCTGCAGGCTGCACATAATACATTATCTAGTCCATTCACTAGATGTGATATTAATGTCTTTATCACAATTTCATACAAACAACCAAAAAAAGACAGTACATATCATAACTTTTCTTTGATATGCTGACATGGTGCCCTCTGTTTTAAGTACAAATAAAGACAGCGTCAACAGATTTTTGAGACTTGTTGAGGTCAGCATCATAAAGTAAGAGAACTTTATTCTATTCGCATGCTCCTTTGAAATATTAGAACTGTGCGCCACTGGATTCAGGGCTTGACCTGTGTGTTGATACTGGCATGGGCACAGGCTGATCTGTTGTGATGATGTAATCTTGCTCTTTGAACTGTAGGATGTTTGAGATGTGGATGTTGGATACTTTTAACCTGAAGTGTCAGTGTCAGCTCAGGAAACTTTGTGCTGGTGTCTGTTAGTGTCCTTAGGTAAGGAGATGAAAGGGAAGCCTGGGGGAACTGGTTTTTCAGGGCATTACTTGTTTGTGGAAGGATGCCTTCTACTTCGAATTTAGAGATCAACTTATATTGGAACTCTATGTGAAATTTCATTTACTCTTTTGATATAAGCTAGAGAGCAGGAAAGAGTATATGCAACATTGTATAGATAAGTGTATGTATTCTGAGTGGTGTAATGAACATATAAAGCATGGCAGTGCACCAAGAAGACTAATGTCTGTCTGAGTAGCTAATAGTGGTACTTCTGTCCTTTCTATATTGATACATAAATGACATGCACAGATTATACAAAACTTGTGTCTGTCTTAATGCACTGCTAAGATNTTATGGGACATCTGGAGTACATTGATAAGAAATCCAAATTGGAAGAATATCTAGACAGATGCTGGATATTGTTTCTTAAGGTTGTGAAGTTTCCATGAATTTATCACAATGTTTTGACTGATAACTTCACAATTTTAAAAATATGTAACATAGGTGATAAAAAAGAAACATATCAGGCATGATCATGTAAAGATAAACAGGGTCGTATCAGTTCATACTGTTCCAGGCCATGAAATCAAATGCCAGACACTTGCCAGGAGTATGTTATCAACTACAATTATTTCATCTGATTGTTGAATGTTTAATCTTAATCCCAATTCAACACTAGTCTGCATTATATTCAACTTTTGTTCCCTTATAATTTGTTCCCGTATAATTTTGTCACATGTATGTATTTGATATACAAACTCGATGCCTGCTGAAGAATCAGGTAAGATGGAAAGTTCAGATACTGTTTATTAATACTGACAAGCAACTGACTGAAGTATGAACAAACTGCTTTCCATATATGATATAGTCTTTGACCTTAACAAAATAGTAATACAAAGGAAATAATACAAAAATGAGCATTCTTGCAGTTGTTTTAAAGATATATATGAGTACTAGTTTATCTAAAATTATAAATCGATAAACATTATCAAAAATTATACGAATCAGTTGATGCACATAATATCTCCTGATCTTCTCATCAGACATATAAATCATATATGACAGCAGCATCAGACAGGGATAGTACCCAAGCAGGTAGAATTTTGTGTGATCTTATCTAACATCTATATACCAGCCATTACTTACCTCAGAAGGTGGTTTGGCAAATAAGCCGCAGGGTTTTTTTTACATTGGGTACGTCTTTTTTGCAGTAGATGGGCTAGAAGCCACGTACACATAGATGAAGATAACCATTGTTTACTGAATGCAAAAGCTATGTATAATAAGTTTTTTATATGTCAGATACAAGACCATTAATTTTCACCTAGTCCAATTCTAATAAGATTTGAATGTTTTTTTTTTTAGAAAATCTAGTCCAATTCTAATGAGATTTGAATAGTTTTAGAAAATTGAAATCAAAGATTTTCATTGTTTTTTTAATCACTGAATAGGAGGCATTTTGACCATTTGTTTCTATTGTTTTTGTCATGTAGACATTTTCTCCAGTAGTTTGAAATGTTTCAACACAGTAGGAGTGTACATGCATTATTGTTCATTCATTGATAACTTAATAAGTATTTTAAGCGCTTTATTCAGGAGGAGAATAATTTACCAGCAGTCTATTTATAAATAAGTTGCAGGCAGAAAACAGATGTGTTTGAATTGCATGAATTGCAACAAGACAATATAAGTCACTTAATAGAAATTGGTACTATACAGCACCTTAAAATAATCATTTGTTTTTGGCTATTTTTTGCATATAAATGTATGACTTGATCATAGAACTATAAATCCTTATACTGTAGTACTGTGACCATCAGAACAGAACCCTGAAAACTGCCATTATATGAGTGCTCTGACATATCTTGCCACCTGATCTGGAAAACTAAGGACCTAATGTCGCCACCTGTTGTTGGCAATGTTTTATAACACATGCTGCCCCCTGTTGAAAGAATGTGTCATGACCTTTGTGCTGACACCTGTTGTTGAAAATATTAAGGTATTCATTACCTTTTGATTATAAACAAATAATTGTCAGATACATTTTAATGCATAGCAAGAATCCCTGCATAGATAGATAGATCCTGCTAGTACAAGAACTTTATTCTGAAAGCTCCCAAAGTCTCCTTTGTATGAAGGTATTTACTAGTGATAAATCTTGCCATAAAACAATAGATTCTGCTCAGAATATGAGATACTATGGTACTGTACTTTGCCACACAATAGTATTTTGTATTGACAGAAATGCATTCTCTATAAATGAAAATGTAAGCTTCAATATTAAATCTGATGAGGTGAAATAGGCTGCTAAGATTACAAAATAATTACTTCCTGGTATAAACTTAATTCAATTATTTTTTCTTCAACATTCACATTGGGGGAAAAAAAGAAAGCACCCAGTGATTCCTTTTTATTAAATGGCTGGCAACATGTGTTATAATATTAGAAGTTAACAAAGAAATAATTGAGTGTACCCCACAGTGCCCTAACAATTCCTTGGCTTAATGTCTTGTCATTTAGAATTATGTGATTGACAAGTGTCAAAGGAGCCATTCAGCATGAGTTTGGTCAACCTAGCTAGTGCACTAACACTACTTTCTACTGGTGTAATCACTGGCTTTTCTGTATTCTACCCAATGGAAGGAGATGTGTGTTAGCCTGCTAATCTGATTGCATTCAGCGAGAGTCCCCGTGGTCTTGGTGCGCACTAACTAGTGTGCATTAATTCTGAATGCAGTCTAAGTCGCACTAGGTTGCGTCTGAAGATGCGCCATAGACTGTTGTGGTGGGTGATTGTCTTTGATAAGCTTGATATAGATATTGTGAGTATTCTGTTAACTTTAAGTACTGTGTAGCTTTATTGTATGTTCCTGCTAACGATATGTTTTTTTACTGTACGGGAAAAGTCTAGTACTGGTAGCTGGTATGAGCTGAAAACATGGCTTACACATATATTATGCACATATTGTTTGGAGCTTAATATTGTTACTAGTAAACTTTTATCAGGATTGTTGCTGTGTTGTGACCAGTTCCTCTTGATAATGGCTTATTTTCAAAATTGCTGGGTTGTGAGTTTTCAGTACAGTTGCAACATCTCTTCCTTAGTACAAGTCGTCTCAGAATTGATCAACTTTACCACAGAGAACCAACCCAAGCCAGTTCACAGGCTTTATGGAATCACCAGACTGTTGGACATGCCTGACAATTTTGATCTCTGTTCCATGAAAAATTCCATATCCCTAGTCCTTATGTCTGATAAGTTTTCAAAGTGACTCAGAATGTGTAACTCTAAGGGGTACATTTTCATTTCTTATCTGGGAGGGTTAATTTACATCACAGGTGATTTTTTTTATAGAAGATTTTTTATGGACAGACATTAGATATTATTAGCTACACATGCTTCATTCTTTTATTGAATTTAGCTCTGTTGCCTCTCATCAGTCTTATTTTCTGTTTAGCATGTGCATCATAGATCTCAGTAGAAAGTGATGATATAACAATATGGCTGGAGTCTAAGTAGCAATTTAAAAAAAGAAAAATTTACCTAAAAAAAACACAAATCACGTGACAGTAATGTGAATAATCCACAAGACATGGTAAATTGTCTACTTGTGTCCATACATTCCAAATGTAAAAATCTGGTCAGTCTTGATGGCAATTTTGAGTTAACTCTGATAGAAACTAGTCCAGATCTGCGTTTCTTTGGACTGTGTTCACATTAGAAAAGTTAACCAGATGGGACCATGATCAGGCCTTAACAGTGGTCAAAATTGCCAGTGTGAATGGCCTAAATGTTAAGCAGCAGCACTGTGTTGACATTGAACAGTAACCTTGAAAATAATGTGGCACTGTTTAGCCCTTCTGTTTTTGTGTTTGGTTAATGACTAGATGTTCTTGAGACAAATAAATTGTATCTGTGTATAAACACAGCTAGGAAACAGGGTTGTCTGGAGTTGTTTTATCCTGTGGGAACACACTCCAGAAATAGTTCTTCAGACCCCTTTATCTTTTGTATTTTAGGCTTAAAATATCTATGGTGGCTTTTTATCTGGTGTGTTCACACTTAGGAATAAGAAGGTTTCAGAGCCCTTCTTACCTGTGAGCGTGTGAACCCAACCTGAGAGTTGCTTTGATGATATCAGGTGTATTATATGTGCAAGGTGATTAATAGGCCCATACCTGCATGTCACACCTGACCTACATACATGGAGTTGACAAGACCATAAAACTCCTCTGGCCTGGGTGAATTACCCAGTGAGTGTTCGAATAACTTGCATTAAGGGAAGGAGTGTGCTTTGATGTCTTAACCTAGTGTTATGATGTGGTTGGAGATGGCAGAGGTGGACAATGAAGGTGCCGTGTAATGCTATGTAAGCTGAAGCAGTGAGGATAATTTCTGGATACGGGGCCCACTGGATACTGGCAGAAGGACGCTAATCTGTGATAGTCTACTGTAATAAGGTAAAGTGGGCTCCACTAGTATAAAGTACAGTAATGTGGGATTCAATGCAGATTGCTTGATAATTTTGAATAATGGTTAAATTGGAATGATGATGGTTTAACAAAATGATTGCATGTGCAGTGTAGGCAGTGATAAAGCATTTGTGTGGGATGGTATAGACACTTACAAAAGGAAAGGGAGACCCAAGGGAAACTGAACTTGTTATCACACATCCACTTGCAAATATCAGCAGTGTTTGAAGACACAGTGAAGTGTCACGGACCTACGTCATTCAGTGGGACGTACAGCAGTGATTGAGTAGAGCACTTATTTAAATGACATTGCCGCTGTACACTGATGAAATATGTCATCTGATCTGATGGTATGCTTATCTAGATAGAGGAACTTATTTTTGTATAGCCTTCGTCATCAAACCATTGTGAGGGTACTGGTAAAGTCATGTCTGTCAACTAGGTCCCACGGATCTGTGTTGCTGTATTTACATGCAACCTAGTTAACAGTTCTGGGAACTTGATCAGGATATATCTGCTGAGAATTTCAACCACTGAAGTGGGACAGTTACCAAGATGCGATGTTATGAAAAGGTTTTATAACTAACAGGTGATTTCTATATATATATGCATGTAATGAAGAAGAAGAGCCAGGCTACTGAAGTGGAACTGATATATAGGTAATGAGTAGAACAGAGTATACTATACAGTGCAAATGCATGCATCGGCACACACACAGTTTTGTTGATATATAGCTTATTATGGAGAAAAAATCTCATTTTGTGGCTTTGGAAGGAAGCAGCAGGTGTCCTAATAAACTCCACCAATTTAAGTTAATTACTAAGTTAATTACTAAACGAAAGCACCAGATGTAATATGCTTTTGATATATTTTAGCTCAGGTCCAGTGCATTGAAGAGATTTCTGTAGAATTTGGTTTGTAAGGAATGTTACATGATTATATTGGTATTAATGCAATATCTTTGAGAACTAGCATTCGTCACCTGATGTTATGTAAACTTTGTCTACTCAGTTGTTATCATGTTTGGTAGAGAGATGGTTGAACAGATAATACAAATTTTTTATGTTGACCGAGTGTGGCATGTCGACTTTTAATATATTTCTTTTTTCCCCATTTCTACGCGTGTATAGTTATGAAAGTGTCTGTTTGGTAAGTTTTAGACTTAAAAATAAAGCCTTCCCAGTATTGGAATTTTCACTTTTATTATGCCTTTTAAACTTTAGGGAACTTTGCCTTTGACAACAGAACATGAAAGGTCTGGTTTTGAAACATGTTCACCCTGAATAGAGTAGCTGCTATCTCCCAGGTCATGTTCTATTTGGCAAACAGGTATATAAAAGACAGTGATAATAAGGTCTTGGATTTCCTTCAGAGCTAGACAGTGACATGCTTATAGTAGGTCTGAGAAAGTTGGTGTGAGGTCATGTTGAACTTAATGGATCTGATGTAGAAAATAATTCACATAGTAATACATTTTATATTGGGGCATATTGGAATTCGTGAAGGGAATGCAGTGCTTGCTCATACAAGTACATATCAAACGTGCATGCGTGCACACACACACACACACACACACACACACACACACATTTAAGGTAATGCAATGCATATATACTAGTAATATATAGAATAGAATTCTGCAGATGTGAAATCTGTCATATAACTCTTGGCACTAGGCATGGAAGTCTGTGTTTAGTCAATTAAAAAAATAATTAAACTTCAGGAAGCATCCATTTGATTGCCCCTCCCCCTTCCATCATTTTCTTTCTTCCTGACACTTGTTTTGCCAACTGTTCAGCTTTGGCATCAATACAAGGAAATCTCTGGTGGAAGGTTACAACCAAAATACCTACTTCCTGGATTTGAAGCCAAACTTTTTTGTTAGACTTAGTTAGTTTAGATTTGAAATTAATTTTTTAAAAGTTTATTTGAACACGGCCTACTATATTTTAACTGTGACAAAGGCAGTGTAATGTATAAAATCATACTGGACCTGTTGATAGAGCAACTAAAGTGTTTGGAGGGCATGTTAAAACTTTTTGAAGGCCATTTATAGAGGACAATTTGATGCATATTTAAATGCATGCTGGTTGTGATTTTTAGAAAGAGAAACTAGCTGAAGTGTATCTGGTTGATGACTTAGTTGAACATGATCTGATATGATAACATCATGTGAAACACCATGTTGTGTCAGCTCATGGAACCAGGCAAAATAACAATGAATGATAGAAAGAGATACGGGAGAGTGATACCCTGTTCACGCAACAGGCATTTATTCGGATAAATATTAATTAGGTCAGGATTCTGATATAAATGTGGATGTGTGAATGCATGAAAATTTCTGTTAACTGTTTTCTCAAAATACTGCAAGTTGGTTGGATTTCTGACAGTAATTGGAATAACTCACCACAACTATCAGTAGGTCAAGGTCTTACTGTGCATTTGCACACAAATGAGCAGGGAAACAAACTACTTTTGCAATCTTTTGCTCTTTAAGTATGAGTGCCGAGATTGCTTAAATGTCTTTTGAGTTGTATTTCATGTTTCAAATAAAAACAGATGGCCAAAAAGCAGTACAAGTAGGGCAGTAAATGGAACCATATTTTTGTGTGCACTGTTGTCCCATGCAGTGCAGATGGGACTGTTCAATCAGGAAGTGGAACCTGGATTTTCAGCGTGGGATTCAGTTTTGCTTTGCTGTGTGTGCACAGGGAAATGAATCAAATTTTTCATCTGAAATTTCAAATTTGAAAAATCCTCTGATAAAGATGATAGTGTGAATGAGGTATGAGAGGGTATAGTGCTTTGCAACACAAGTGACTTCGTAAATTTGCAAGTGAACCAACTGGACCCAGTCATACTGTTTCTTCCAGTGAACTCTGTAAATTAATCCCACAGATGAAGCTACCTGTCTACAGCATTGTCCCCCTCTCCATTGAGCCTTTCATGACACTACATACCTGCTGAGCCCTGGAGACAGACATGGCTGAAAGAAAGGACTCATTTTCAAGTACAATTAGCTCCTTTAGGCCGCGTTAAATGCTATTAGGATACAAAAATGACAGATTTGTTGCAGTCTCAGCACAAGATTTTTCTCCTGAGATTCTAGTTGAAAATTGAAGCAGTTAAAATTTTGATTTCAGCAATTGTAGGAATTTCAATTGCACTTAAATATCTTTTATTTTGACCTTGAAGGGAATAATTTCCAATAACAGCTGTGTTTTATTTAGTTTACTTATTTATTTTTTAATGTATCCAGAGTTCTGTTGAGAGACATTATGTGGAAACCTGAAGACATGCCATAATGCAGCACATATTTCTACTGCTGTTTTTTTTACTTCTTTATTTAATCACATTATGCAATGTGTGTGTCAGAATTTATGCTGAGGGTGAGGTGAAAGTAGGAAAGGGAAAACTTTTCACCACTGCAGTATTTTTATAGAAATATCCTAAAGCTATGTCATTGCACCTGGTTGTTAGCTACATAACAAAGTATCTTAATGATGTATTCTACAGGTTTTTAAGTACCAGGTAGTCATATTGGTTTGACACATGTATAAGCAGTACCAGGTACAATGTGAAGAAAGTAGAAGATGAGTGTTACAATTTGCCACAGTCCGAGGCACATACTTATGGTGGTTGAAGTTTTGTGTTTTTATAAGTTGGGCTTGAATGATTCCCTATATTGTGTTAGTTTCTTGGTTGAATTTTTAGTTTTAACTGAGAATGTGTTGATTTCTTATTTTGTCCTAGCACCTGTGAAATATAATACTGCTGATCTGCAAACCCCTTTTGTTTGTTTGTTTGTTTCTTCTTTTAATTTATGATTGGTGTGCTTTTGCAAACTTTTAAGAGAAGTTCCATGAGAGCCCCCCCCCCCCCCACACACACACACACACACACATGCACACATTACAGGAGATGTGTAACTGAATAGGTGTCAACAGAGATAAGAGCCCCCCTTGTGTTTGTGTCTGACTTTATTACTGTGTCAGACTTAGTGGGATTTTATGAGATATCTGCCAAAGGACACCCACATGCATTGGAACATCGCACACACTCATCTTTTAAAAGCTTTAAAATTCGTTAAACACTGAAATGAAGCTTAAGTATAGGTAACTTGAACTTTATTCCACTTATGTGAAATATTGATCACAAAAAAGTTGGTAACACCATAAATAGTCTTAATTATAGCATGTATGTAAGTGCTATTCTTCCGTGATCTAGGAAGAGTTGTAATAGGATAAAACGTAGAAAAGGTTATACATGTGTTCTAGGTTTGGCAGAGATGTGGCTTCCTGGTCACTGTTAATGATTGAGACAGGTACAGCAATGGCTTTTTTAAAACAAGGTTAAAATTTCAATAACTGATGGCAAGTACACTTTTTTGTTTGCTGTCAACTCTGAGTCTCATTATAACAAGCACTGAAAGAATCTACAACAGCTGGATCTCATTTTAGTAAGGCTCTCACATGGAAATTTAGCTTTCTTTCTGTCCTGATGTAGTGGTTGTTCAATCGTATAAGAGTCCAAATACCAGTTGTATGGGGGAAGTGAATCAATTCAGTACAAAATTTGAGTAACCACTTAAATAATTTTCTTCTTGGCAAGGATCTATTCACAATGTTTAAATTTTTCCAGATTGCCAGTATTTTGTCAGAAGATACATTAACAGTTTGGCAATTACAAATATGAAAGTGGCGAAACAATAAAATCATGGTTGCTACTTACAGATCAGATTACAAGGATGTAGAATTAAGTTTGTTCTAAGAAAGATGTCTGTAAGCATTTTCTTTCTTTTTTTAATTCCTTTATCCTTGAATTTGTTTTATTTCCATGAGAAGGTTATGTCAGATGGTTATTTTAATGCTTTAAATCTTCTATTGTATAAATGTGTATATATTTTCAAAGTTAAACTGCTTGTTTGACTGTTGTAATGTAGATAAATATTTTCTTAAGTACTTATAAAAATAATAATTATTATTATTATTATTATTATTATTATTATTATTATTATTATTATTAGCCTATTACACAACTTCATAACTTGTATGATGCAATATGTATTCTAAATCCAAATTCAAATTTATCTCAGGCATAATTTGATGGAATTCAAAACATTTTTATCTTATCGAATTTACTGTTGGTTTGTACAAG
>NW_019775725.1:82689-229624 GCF_001039355.2 Lingula anatina | reverse complement strand
TTGTAAATATTTCGAAAACTTTTTTCATCAAAACCCAATTTTTCCCCGGGCTACCCCCCCCCCCCCCCCCCCCCCCCCCCCCGGAATTAGGGAGGCAACATTTTAACGTATTTCACCCAAGAATTGATCATAATTGATACTTTATAATTGATACAATACAGATTGATGACTTTGCCTTAGAATTGCTAATTTTAAATAACAGCACGCAAGGTTCAAACTTAAGCATCCTAAATAGGGGGTGCTCTTTTTAAAGTAAAAACTTCTTTTGAGCAGTATATAATTCCATTTGGAGCAAGTTGTTTTGGAGCGGCATGTTCATGTAAACGCTGTATAAGAACATACCTATTGCGCTGGGATTATACTACATTTCAGGTTTGATGGGCCGTTGGTATGATGCCTGCACCGGCTGGTTTCGTACCTTAGAGAGAATCCAGGTGTTCAGTTTTTCTTCGTCATTCCTAAAGCCCCTGATCTGTTACTTATATGTCAAAACAGGGAACGCTGTTTTGTTTCCTCCTAGAAATTTAGCTAACAAGAAAATAGGTAAATTGCAATTACTGGTGAAAGTATATTAATTTGCGTATCGAAAAACGGGCTATGTTAAGATCTTTAATTGATGATAATATTCATTTTTCAAATATAGAAAATTATCAATACACAATGTTACGCACTCAAAATTACAACTAAGTATATTAAGGTAAAGGTGTTATAGCACACTTGTTAGGTACTAGAACATTAGAGTAGTGGTGTGAAGAATTAAATCTTGGTTAGTTTATTATTTGAGAAATATTGTTCAACAAACAACATTATCAGTATACACTGCAATGCACTTAAAGTTACAATAATTGATTGCCCAAACAATTAACAGATTTACTGAATCAATTCAAGTAGAAGTCGCTATAGCGCCTGTATATTCCCTGATGCTGTTGTCTTGTTGGTCTTTATTGGTTTAGTCCGTTTATCAGTTCTGTACCATCTACAGTAGGTTAACTTTAGTGTATTATAATGTGTTACGACGTAGGGAGGTTCGACCAATAATACGAAAATACAAATAAAATTGTAAATTAATGAGGGCTACGTGGAAGATAAAATTTACATTAACCGTGTTTTGACCCTGATAAAGTTTTATGTAAATAAATGAATAAATAAACAAATTAATTAATTAATTTGATAATAATAAAAATTAATGAAAAAAACCTGGATTATTGAAGGTCTCGTTGATGGATGGATTACTGATGAAAAATGTCTGGCCAGATGGACCGACGTCACGAATCAGGACAATATGACCGTCGTCCACGCTCCATCTGCTGGAGATATCGTTGCCAACTTGAAAAGTGGTGAAGTAAGATGTTATTCCATTAATACAGTATTTTACCGTTGCGTCATACGTAGTAGTCATTTACCTTGAAAATTTCCATATTACATTAATAAGTATGATCTATTGTTCTGTTAAGTATGCTGCAAATTATATATAACCCATTTTCACAAACAGATGGATGTAGCATTTTTACCTGCCATCACAATGGCGGGCTATGCATCTGGAGCCAATCCCGGGGTTGAAAAAGTCCCTGGGGACGGTTTTTATTGCACGCTGGCTGGGAATGGAATGATGACACGGAAAGATAACGACTTCAACTCCCATTGGAACGTAGGATTCAGCAAACTGGTCTCCAGTGGGAAGTTTAAGAAATTATGTGACGCAGCAGCTACTAAACACGGTGAATCATATGCATATATTTAATATTTACTCCTCTATCACAAAAGTGCCACCCTAGGGTAATGGGAAAATTGATGTAAAAAATCAATTCAGAAAACAATGTTTTATTCAGCTTCTAAACGGATTTTTTTATACAAATTAACTGATTGTACAACCAATGAATAAGCTTCCAATAATAAAAAATGAAAGTCACAATTTAGTTTATATTTTATTTACAGTATCCGCTGGATTAGAGGATGCACGTGACGTGCACGGAGTTAAAAAGTCAAATGTGGTAGGGGTGGCACTTTTTTCATGAGGGAGTATATACTGTACATGTATGAATATACTATATCAATATGAAAATAGACCGAAGAGCCATTTTTCTTCAAACTTCGGATATCAACTTGGGTATGTTGAATGTGAGGAAAGGACGGACGATGACAGGCTGGGAAATAAGTGATAAAGGCAAATAAGATTTAATCAAAATTACGTTTGGTCTATTCTAAATAGAAATTGAAAAGCAACCACTAGATTTACTAGATATAAACGTTTCGTTAAATGCAGACAAAGTGTAATGCAATAAATAATGAAGATAATTTATTAACAGTTGCAAATTTTAGTGCAACATTAGGAGACACTTTATCTTGAGCAATTATAATTGTCTTATCTAAGTTTTAAAACTTTTTGTAGGTTTTCGTGGTCCCGTGGACTGCGTCGACGGCTAACAATATCATTAAGTCCGGAGATTGAAAATTAAAAGAGAAAGAAGCCAATATTGGAACAAACTTCCTGTCAAAAACAAAACTCAGTTTCAAGTGTTAATTGGTTTCCAAACGAGAGGAATACCTTGTTCACATCTGACGCAATATCTACCCTCTCTGAAGCCTTGGGATTATCGACCCGTGAACATTTCTGTTGTTTCAAATATGAGAATGGACTCTTCCTCAAAGTGAACAATTCAGTTACGTCGTTGACATATACATGTATATTGTGTTATAGGCCTATTTGCATATTTTTTATTTGCTTCGATAGTTTCACCGTGTGTACCATATATTCCTCTGCTATATCCCAGTAGTAGTTGTTATACATCCGTTTATGTTGCTCTCAGTCTAAACGCCTTAAATCAAATGTAGATATGTTATAGTTCTTGGATATTTATAAAAAAGAATATACACCATATCCATCTTGTGTTTGTAAGAGGTATACTCCAACACGTATTTTTATTGGTTTAACATTAGAATTTATGTGCACTGTCTAGCAAAAGAAAATTTAAATGAGTGCATTGATAATTTTTTATTTGGTCACCAATTTTTCCTTTTATGAAAATAATATTTATACTTTTCTGTGATAGATAGCCAAATTACATGCGATTTGAACAACCCTTTTATAAACAACAGTAGTTCAAAAATTGGATTTTTGTTTTGATGCCTGGAATGCCTCCATCTTGAACTTTTTATACAATTAGAACAGAAGTCAGTTTTGAGTCTATTATGCAAAAGTTTTACTTTTAAGTATCTGAATAACATAAATGATAATAGAAATAACCTTTATTGAAAGGCAAGGTTGAGTAAATAGCTGGTTTGACAGGAATGGTTAAATAAGCAAATGTTGAAACTGACCTTCTGGTTGATTAAAATTTGATTTAATTTGCTTTCTGGTGTCGTTTTGAGAAAGTATATTGGAATTTTTCTGTTGATTGTATACATTAAAGGTAAATCCACTTGGCAGATTGAAATGCTTCATTTGGCAGACTGAAAATGATATTGCAAAATGCGTTTAAATCGTAGGAAGGTTAATTGCAGGTTGTATATATGCTGTGATGATATGCTAATATGATAGCGAAATTGACCCATCTTTAAATCTTTACGTCTACTTCCGTATTTTGATCAAGAAGAAATACCTGTAAGTTTAAAGAATTTCACGTTTTCTTTCGTCCATGTTCTGTGGTCAGAAATGTGAAGGGTGGTCTTTTCGGCAATTTCTGCCTTTGTATAAAAACGCATAGGTTTGGCCAATCTTTGGAGTTTTATTTCGAGAAGCAACAAAGGCATCGCTCTGAAACTTGACAGAATCTCAGCAACGCAGCTTACTATAGGATTCTTGCTCTCAGAGAAAATGCCAGAAAATTGCCAGAAACAACCATTGCCAGGCTACACGAACCATGCTACAACAGGGACACCTACCAAATACCTCGACCTGGGTGCCCGCGTAATCACATCAGGAAGACAGGATCGCCTTCTACTTAGAGTGTGCTGTGCTGGTCGTACAAAGACAACCAGTGTCCTCAGAAAAGAGTGGCAGAATGTCATTCAAACGCCCGTTTCAGGTACCGGTTATTTTGCGCGAAGGCCAGTACGGAAACCACTGTTAATAGGAGATTAAATACAGCAACGTTTGCATTGGGCTGGGGACCACGTGCGTTTGCAGCCATACCACTGTAATCACATCATTTTCATTGATGAGGCCAGATATGTAGTATTTAGGATTGACGACCGAATCCCTATCCGCTGACGTGTACGAGACCCATAAAACTATGATTGTATAACGCCTGGGGAGCAAGCAGGGGGTGGTAACGTCTCTGTTTAAGGAGCATTTCATGCCGGTGCCCAGAACCAATTGGTTTTTCTAGAAGGCAACCTGAGACAGGATTCCTACAGAGACATTTTAGAGCAAACTATGCTTCCCTTTGTAAAAGTCATCTTCAGGAACAACTAAGCGTACCAAGACGACTACGCACCCCCACATCGAGCGCGCAGAATCATTGTTTTTTCTTCCAAACCAATTCGTTCAGCAACTGCCCTGGCCTGCAAACTCCCGAGATATGAACCCAATTGAAAATCTGTGGATGGAAGTAACTCACAGAATTAATAACTATGGTCATCGGCCCGTAACTTTGAATGTAGGAATGGATTCATTTACCATTGGTAAGTATGGGGAAAATTGTCCTTCGCCCCAGTAAAAATTTTTTTTTTTTTTGCCAAAATGAACAGTCGTTATCCCTTTAACGATTACATTGTAAAGCCTGTGCATTTATTCTTTGGATTCAGTCTGGTCGAGCTGGTTGAATCGGTGCTTATTGTCCTTTTGTACTTATCGCCTGCATAGGTATTTTTACCTCGCTTTTCCCTTTCCTTTTTTATTTTTATTTATTTGTTTATTTTATTATTATTTTCAGGCGCTTTGCTACCTACAGGGACGCATATAAATTGACACTATTTTCGTGTGCTTAATTGTTATTCCAAACATTTAATTCGTGGTTACATATACATAGTCATTTTCTAACGCATTTACCTCTGTCTCGAATGGCGTTATTTGTTTTCACTACTCGCAAGTCAATATTAAAACATCTTTTTTTGTGAATGTTTTAAACCGCCAACTTGGCTGTAGCTTTCCCTATTTTTATCTCCAGTACATGTTACTACATTGGACAGGGAGGTAATGAAATTATCAAAAATGTTTTTTCCAGGACCTACATTAAATATCATTAACAGCTATGACAACCAAAGAATAACCGAGTGAATGTCTACTCGTCCAAATGTTTTCGACTCTAATTCGCGAGAATCAGCCTGCATAAATTTATTCCAAATTATGTGCGGATACACAGTGTATTGTTTTTCGTATTTGTACATCGTCTCCCACTTATTTTCAGTCATACACATTTGTGAATAGTCTTTTCGTCAAGCGTTCAAATACCTGTGTAAGAGGTGCTTAAGATACTAAAACGTAGCGCCAATGTATGTATTTTAAGAACTGGTGAATATGCTAGGCTTCGTTAAACACCAACGTTAACAAAAGTACGCATTATTCTCATTTATTATGGTATGATGCAATGTTTAGTTAAATGGTTACCTAATGTGATAAGTAAGCAAAACCTTGCTATGATGGCGTTTTCCTTGTCGTATCCCGACCTCTCCCATCACCCCTACACTTCAACACGACTAATACCACATACTAAAAATATTTATATTCTCCTTGTGAACTATTATCAGCCAAGGTCGCGATTTTTTAAAACCTTGTTTGTGAAATGTTTAAATGACAATACCGCAGTAGGTAAGAGAGAAAGATAGGGAGTGTGCGTGAGTATCTGCATGTTTTTGTTTTTTAACCCTTCGTTTTGTTATGTGCTTGTCTTTCCCTGCCTGGTTAACTTAATTTCTAGTCTTCTTAACATGCAGTGGTTCTCATAATATTTAATAACATGTACATGTGCTTAAAATAATTAAGTGAAGTTCAGTGCCTGGAGGCACTGCTATACTTAAGGTCAACGTGCACCCTCCCTCGTGCACACTTTTATTTACCATGGATTCGAATTATTTAGAATGCATGCCGCCTCCTTCACTGTAAACATTTCCTGGTTCAGTGACTTCCAATGAACCCATGGATGTCTTTTAGTGATCAGCTCTATTATTATAATAATTATTATTATTGACCAATTTGTTGAAAAAGTATGATCGTATAACCCTTCCATTTCTCTAAACTAGAGTAATTCTTCAACTGAGACCACGAGTGTACCAAATTAGCTGCTATGTTAACCACCAACGCCAGAAAAAGGGTACAGTATTTTAAGGCAACAACCAGTTCTACTTTCAACTGTTTTGTATAGAAACTGCACATTTCTAGTTACTCAAATTTTAACAAATTTATCATTTTTTTACAGAGTGATGCAGAAATTTGAAATCATGGAAAGTAGCACTGCTCCTGCAGGTAACTTAAATATACCAAAGTGTAAAAAAGAACACTACGTTAATCCGGTACATTTTTAACCACATTATCATTATCATTATAATCATCATGTTCCCTGCTCTATAACGCTGCTCTATAAGTACGTCCCATGCACTGTGGGCGAATGTCCAGTATCTGTAATAGCTCTCAGGATGTCTGTGATAGACAGTACAGGGTGACCAAAAAAAGAAAGAAACCATAAAAAAATTTATGAAATCCTACAAAGGTCCATCAAAATTCAAGAAATTTGCTGGACTGTTACTTCAATATGAGTATGATCATTGCCCAAAGTTTCAATTATCTTGGTCACTTTGGATAAAAGTTCTTTTTAAGAATTTGCTCCAAATGGATGCACACTTGCATACGCCACAAAAAATTGTCAATTTCTCAAACACATTCCTCCTTCGAGATTTTCCTTATCTTTGCTGTGATTGCTCCCCACAGTTCACCGATAATTTGGGTGTTGTTCTGGTACAAATTGTCTGTGAGCAAGTTTTAATTTAATAATGTTTGTATACATGCTACAGACCAGAGCTAAACTGTTTCTTTACTGAGCATTATCTTTGTCTTAATACTATTCAGGCCCAGATCATTCTCTCTATGCTCTCTGATATAACTATATGCAGTAGGAGTTACAGGTTGTTATCATTATCTGCTACATGTATTGACACCGTGTCACCAGTATGTTCTTTTTATTATTGACCACATGGGAAAGAAGAGAAGAACCGTCATTTGGGTAGTAAAAATTGCCAGCCATATAGTGAAGTATAACATTATTATCTATCCATCTACCTTATCTAACCGTAATATATTTTTGTTTGTTTATTTTATTTTTGAGTTTGAAATAATTATTAATGTCAACAAAGTGTCAATCAAAAATGTTGTTTTTTAAGTTGGTCCTTCAGGAAACCGCATTTTGACAGCACTGGTAGCAATGTGTGCAATCGTCACTGTAGTAGCAATAGTTATAGCTGTAGTGGCAGTGTCGAGATCCTCGACCACTCCAAACATCACCATCCAAGGCGACCAAACGACAATAGGTGGCAGCACCTCTGGACAAGGTTCGTCTGCTGGGAGTTCTGTTGGGAGTTCAGGCTCAGCAGTCTCATCATCATCAGGAAGAAGGATATTCACGATTGCTCTAGGACATGATATTGGCCCTTTTGAATATATGTAGGTAGATTTCTGTGTGTTGTAGATATTACGTGTATTCAAATTCTAATTTCAAGAGGGGACCAGTGGTGTGATTTAGGCCTACTAAGAAATCGAAGGAGGGTCAGGACCCCCCTGACCCCCCCCCCCCCCCCCCCCCCCCCCAAAAAAAAAAAATCCGCCACTGAGGAAATTGTAATAAACATAGTGTGGTTTCTCTAAAATCAGTAATAAGAGGCTACGAGGTTGTAAAACTATATCGAATACTGTCACTTCTGCTGACATTCATATGTGTTGAGAAAAATTCTAATGTGTTTAATATACCCGTGATGTTTTCATTTTCAGGGACTCCTCCGGCTACTTGACAGGCTTTAATTTGGATTTAATTGACGCGGGTAAATAGACATTTCATTTTAACTTTTTTATTGCAGAATTTTATCACAGATTTATTCCCATTTCCTCTCTACCAGTCCATATGTTTGAAAGATGTACAAATAAGCATATGAATACATTTAATTTTCCAAGATGGAAAACAAATGTAATATACATGTATGATATTACTGCTAAATTTGATTTTGGATCAAAGTCTGAAAGGAAAACAAGGAAATAAAATCTGAAAGAATACACACACACATATCGACAAAAAGAAACAGAAAGGTTTGAATTTCAAATAACAATTTCTCTTTAGTGTGTAAAGAGGCCGGCATGGTCTGTCGCACCGTAAGGGACAAGTACAGCAATTGCTGGGACACCACCCCAGGACAACCCTCACACGGCGGGCATGGTACGTCGGTTGTTTTAGTATTGTCTCATAGACTACACCATTTCAGAATTGTTTTATTATTAAGGTGATAAACATCTTAATCCCCTCCCTCGAGTATAAGCCTAAGGAAATGACCCGAGGGACTTCATCAAAGGTTGAACTAAACTGGAGGCTATGTTTTTCTTCGGTACAGTGTTAATGAATAAATGTGCACCAATTTAATCAAATTTAAAAACGATTGCATATACCCCCACCCCCCTCTTTCCTCCAGTAACAAAACACGGTGTTTAGTTGGGTATAAAAATGTGTCGGTTAAAGCTTATCCCAATGGCTATTCACATGGTGATCGCAAACATGCTATCTATTCATCAGAACCCCAAGTTCTTCTCAGTCAGTGCCCCAGGAATTTTGGAGGCAACATACCTTTTTCTAATTTTACATTTACCAAGTATTTCACTCCCTGAAATGATCATAATTGATAGTGTTAATGAGCGCAAAGTGTTTTTTTTTTTTTTTCATTGTATAAACACAGTTAATGCAAAAATGTCATCCAGATTGATGGTTTTGTCTTAGAATTGATTACGTTAAATAACAGTACACAAGGTTCAAACTTTAGCATCGTAAATTTTAGAGCAGTATATTACCATTTGGAGCAAGTTATTTTTAAACAGCATTGTTCATTTAAACGCTGTATACAAACATGCCTAAAGCGTTGGAATTGTACTGCATTTCAGGTTTGATAGGCCGTTGGTACGATGCCTGCACCGGCTGGTCTGGTACCGTACAGAGGCTTCAGGTCTTCAGTTTTTCTTCGTCATACGTTAAGCCCCTGACCATTTCTTTATTTGTCAAAGCAGGGCACGCTGTTTTGTTAACGTCCAGAAATTTAGCTAACAAGAAAACAGGTAAAGTGCAGTTACTGGTGAAAGTATATAAATTTGATAAGCGTTCGTGTATCAAAAAGAAAAAAGTAGGGGAAAACAATTTTAGGATCTTAGGTTGATGATGGTACTCGTTTTTCAACTATAGAAAATTATCAGTACACTGTTACATGTAGGTACTTAAGTTACAATAATGGTTACTTCAAACTGCAGACTAGGTAAATTAAGGTGAAGGTGGTGTAGCACATCTTGGTGTCTTACAAGTTAATAGAATTTTAGAGTGGTGGTTTGAAAAAAAATTATTATTAAATCTTGGTTGGTTTATTATTTGAGAAATTCTTTTTAACAATGAACATTATCAGTATACACTATAATGCACTCAAAGTTACAAGAATCGTTTCTTCAATCAATTATGAGATTTAATCAGTAAATTCAGGTAGAAGCTGCTGCAGCACCTGTACGTGTATATTCCCTGATGATGTCTTGTTCGTCTGTATTGGGAGATTTGACTAATAATACGAAGATACATATAAAATGATAAATTAATGAGGATCGTGGAGAAGATAAAATTTACATTAACCGTCCTTTGACCGTCATAAAGTTTGATATGTAGATATATATTTGATAATAATAAAAATAATTAATTAAAAATAATTTGAAAAATATCTGAATTATTCAAGGCTTCGTTGATGGCTGGGTTTGTGACGAGAACTGTCTGGCCAGATGGACCGACGTCACGGGTCAGGACAATATGACCGTCGTCCACGCTCCGAATGCTGGAGATATCTTTGCCAAGTTGAAAAGTGGCGAGGTAAGATATTAATCCATTAATACAGTATTTTACCGTTGCATCATAAGTAGTAGTCATTTACTTTGAGACGTTCCATATTACGTTAATAAGTAAGATCTAGTAAGTTTTAGTAAGTATACTGCAAATAATATATAACCCATTTTCACAAACAGATAGATGTAGCATTTTTACCTGTCCTGGCTATGGCAGGCCATACATCAGGAGCCAACCCCGAGTTTGAACAAGTCCCTGTCGGTGGTTTTTATTGCTCGGAGGCTGGACACGGGATGATGACACGGAAAGATAACGACTTCAACTCCCATTGGAACGTAGGGTTCAACAAACTGGTCTCCAGTGGGAAGTTTAAGAAATTATGCGACGCAGCGGCTACTAAACACGGTGAATCATGCGCATATATTTAATATTTACTCCCCTATCACAAAAGTGCCACCCTAAGGTAATGCAAAAATCGATATAAAAATCAAGTAATAAACCAATGTTTTATTCTGCTTCTAAGCGGATTTTTTTTCACACAAATTTACAGATTGTTCAACCAATGAATAAGCTTTCGATAATAAAAAACAAAGTCACAATTTAATTTTGTACAGTGTCACATGGATTAGATGATGCACGTGACGCGTATGGAGTCAAAAAGTCAAATGCAATAGGGGTGGCACTATTTTCGTGAGGGAGTATTTATTAATATAAAAATAGACCGAAGAGGGAATTTTTTTCAAACTTTGGGTATGTTAAATAAGAGGAAAGGACGGACGGTGACAGAAAGTGATGGCGGCAAAATAAGGTTTCAACAAAATTAAGTTTGGTCTTCTCTGATTAGAAATTGAAAAGCTACTACTAGATTCACTAGAGAGAAAGTTTTCGTTAAATACAGACAGAGTGTAATGCAATAAATTATTAGCATCAATTATAAAAAATTCAAAATAAATTTTAGTGCTACATCAGGAGACACTTTATCTTGAACAACAATATTCACTTCATCTATTCTAAGATTCAAAACTTTTTGTAGGTTTTCGTGGTCCTGTGGACTGCGTAGACGGCTAACAATATCATTAAGACCGGAGATGAGAAACAACAGAGAAAGAAGCCTATATTGGAACCCAAGTATCAACTCCCCGTCGAAAACAAAACTCAGTTTCAAGTGTTAATTGGTTTCCAAACAAGAGGAATACCTTGTTCACATCTGACGCAATATCAACCCTCTCTGAAGGCTTAGGATGATCGACCCGTGAACATTTCTGTTCAAACATGAAAATGGACTCTTCCTCAAAGTGAACAATTCAGTTACATCAGTGACACATACATGTATATTGTGTTATAGGTCTATTTGCATTATTTTGACTTCCCTCGATGTTTCACTGTTTTGTACCGTGGATTCCTCTGCTGTATTCCAGTAGTAGATGTTTTACATCCGTTTAGGTTGTTCTCAGCATATCTGTCTAAACGCCTTAAGTCGAATGAAGAGATATTATAGTTTTTGGAAATCTATATAATTTAAAAAAGAATGCACACCACATCCAGCTTATTTTTATGGGAGGTCTACTCCAACAGATATTTTTATTGGTTAAACATTATAATTTATGCGCACTGTCTAGCACAAGTAAATTTAAATTAGTGCATAAAATTTTTTAATTTGGCCACCCATTTTTTACTTTTATGAAAATAATATTTATATTATTCAGCGGCAGTTTGCCAAATTCTATGCAATTTGAACAACCCTTTTATAAAAAATTTGGATTTTTTGTTTTGATGCCTCGAATGCCTGTATCTTGGACTTTTTATACAATAAGAAGTCATTTTTGAGTATGTTAGGGAAAGTTTTGACTTGAAAAAGTATCTGAATAACACAATTGATAACAGAAGTAACCACAAAGGGTATTAAAGGCGAGGTCGTGTAAATTACTGGTTTGACAAGAATGGTAGTCCTAGGAATGGGAATCCAGGGTCCAATATGATTAGTACAGGTTAGGTTTAACTGAAGTTAGTATATGGGACGAATAGACTGCAGTTCCTAGCGGACCTCCATTCCTGTCGCAATTATCAAAATTATCAAAAATTTTTACTTTCTAAATCACCATATTTCTCAAATTTGTGTTTCAAACTTAAGATAAACATAATAATAATAATAAATGGAATTAAAAACTGAGAAAGAGTGACTATGCAAGCAACGGAGCCGAAAAGTTAAAACTGACAACATTTTACGGAAACTGATAACGTACCTATAATATCAAGAATGTATTACCAAGAATATTCAACCAAAACGCCAAAAATCAGAAAAATGCACCCTAAAGTGAATTTATTCTCTGCAGATCACATGAGGAAGTGGCGGATTTAAGGAGGGGGCAGGGGGATCCGGACCCCCTTCGATTTCTGAAGAAAATCACACCAATGGTCCCCTCCTGAAAGTCTAATTTTGACTAGCTGAATCATAGTTTTAACCCATAGAAAATGGAACCGTTCGCCCTCTAAAATACCAAAAATTTTAAGATCCCAAACCCCACGTGAGGCTCGGCTTTGTATCCGCGCCCCCGCCCCCTTCAAATAATCCTGGATCTGCCTCTGTGAGGTATATGGTTTGTTTACGTACATGATCCTCACATCAAGCTGACATAATACAACACGCCATCAGAATGTTAAAAAGCCTTGATACGGGTTGTCTCGTAAAGTATAGTCTATTTTTATGTCAAAAGCAGCCGGGCGTGCGATACCCAGCAGAGAAGGGTAGGTCATACTGCTTTAATGAATAGGGAATTATATTTAAAATAATATCTACAATGTATGTGTTACTTTTGCAAAGCAGAAAAAATTGTGAGACCAGGGGCGGATCCAGCATTTTTTGAAGGGGGATCCGGAACGCCAGTCCTCGGACGCGAAGCCGACCATTGCCCCCTTGGCGTGGGGTTTGGGGCCTGCTCAAGCGCAGTGAAGGGCTCCAAAATATTTTGGTGTTTTGGAGGGCAAAGGGTGCCTCTGGTACGGTTTAGAACTACATGTATGATTCAGCTTGTCAAAATTCTAATTTCAAGAGGGAAATATTGGTGTGATATATTTTTAGAAAGCGAAGGGGGGGTCCTCTTAAAGTAAATCCGTCAGTGGGTGAGACACGGGCAGTAAATAAGCGAAAGAAAACAAGTAACATTTACATCGCGAAGCACATTCCTATTTCTATTCATCCGGGTGAATCTGTGCGTGTCATCCTTTCTTGTATGGTCTATCGCCTGCTTAGGGCACTTGTATCGATATTTTGCCTCGCTTCTCCATCCTCTTCGCCATCTTTGCTTTGAGGCGCTTTTAGATACCGACAGGGACCCATGTATATCGGCACTGTTAATGTGTGCTAAATTAGTCTTTCTTCATGCGTTTGCATACCCGGTGTAAAAGGTGCCTGAGATACTAAAAAGTAACGCCAATATTTTTGTAGCAGTAAAGATGCTTAGTGATAGACCAGCGTTAGCAGAAGTATGCATGCTTCTTGTGTGCATGCTTTCATGGTACTTTAATGGTTACCTAAGGTGACAATTAAGCAAAACGTTCTTTTCCTTGTCTCATCCCGACCTTTCCATCACCCCTACGGTAAATTACATTTTGTACAACACATTTTATATAACCCTTCGATTTGTTTTACCCTCTCTGGTTTCTTTAATCTCTTGTCTTTTTAGCGTTCACTGGTTCTCATAATGTTTCAGAACATGTATATGTACATATAAAGATTAAGTGAAACTCTTTCTACGTGGCCTGGAGGCATTGCCATAGTTAAGGTCAACGTGCACCCTCCCTCGTGCACATTTTCATTTAACATGGGTTTGAATTATTTAGAATGCATGCCGCCTCCTTCACTGTAAAACATTTTCTGACTTCAAATGAACCGATGTCCTCTGGCAATTAGCTTTATTATTATTATTATTATTATTATTATTATTAGTGATCAATTTGTTGAAAAAGTGTGATCGAATAACCCATCAGTATCTTTTATCTAGAGGTTTTCTTTAACTACAGAGTGTGTCAAATTCGACTAACTAGACACATGCAGTTTCTACATAAAATAAAGATAGAAGTAGGCCTACTGGTTGTTGTCTTACATTGCTTCACCATTTATCTTTCGTTGGCGGTTTACATACAACCTAATTTGGTAACCTAATTTGATAAATTTATCTCATTTTCTTCTTCAGAATGATGCAGAAATTTGAAATAACGGAAGGTGGCACTGCCCCTGCAGGTAACTTAATATATCAAGGCATTTAAAAAACAACATTATTTCATAAATCCGGATAGATTTTTATATTCATACATTTAATCATCATTATCATTAGCATGTGCCCTGCTCTATAACGTTGTTGATCAGTCCCTTCCACACCCTTGGCTTTACCAGCTCTCATGATGTCTATCATCTTAGTATGTCCCATCCACTGTGGACATCTGTCTAGTATCTTTACTAGCTCTCATGATGTCTATCATCTTAGTATGTCCCATCCACTGTGGGCAGCTGTCCAGTATCTTTACTAGCTCTCAGGATGTCTATCATCTTAGTAGGCTATGTCCCATCCACTGTGGACATCTGTCTAGTAGCCTATCTTTACTAGCTCTCATGATGTCTATCATCTTAGTATGTCCCATCCACTGTGGGCAGCTGTCCAGTATCTTTACTAGCTCTCATGATGTATAACGTCTTAGTATGTTCCATCCACTGTGGGCAGCTGTCCAGTATCTTTACTAGCTCTCAGGATGTCTATCATCTTAGTATGTCCCATCCACTGTGGAGAGCTGTCCAGTATCTTTACTAGCTCTCAGGATGTCTAACATCTTAGTATGTTCTATCCACTGTGGACAGCTGTGCAGTTTTTTTCTGTTTGCATTACATTACCTTGCTAATTTTCTTCACAAATGTTCCGTTACCAATTGCTCTACACTACCACTGTATCATAAGAAAATGTATGACATACATGTATGCAACTTCAATGTGGGAAGAATCAAGACTAAACATTTCTGTATCACTTAAAACCCTTTTTTAAGGAACTTTTAGAGATATATGCCTATGTGCTTATTTTTAACTATGTAGTTTGGTCTTACTTAGGCCTACTAACTTATCATCTTCGAGCCATGTAATATAATCATTATTAATGACAACAAATGTTGGTTTGTTAGAAGGTCCTTCAGGTAACCGCATTTTGATAGCACTGGCAGCAGTGTGTGCAATCGTCACCGTAGTAGCCATAGTTGTAGCTGTAGTGGCAGTGTCGAGATCCTCGACCACACCAAACATCACCATCCGAGGCGACCAAACGACAATAGGTGGCAGCACCTCTGGACAAGGATCGTCTGCTGGGAGTTCTGCTGGGATCTCAGGCTCTGCAGTCTCATCATCATCTGGAGGACGGATCTTCACGATTGCTGTAGGGCATGATTTAGGCCCATTTGAATATGTGTAAGTAGATTTTTTTTTGTATTATAGTTCTTACATCTCTGCATATGAAAATAAGTTGGCGAAAAGATATTATGTGAACCTACAACTTTTGCGGCATGCCCAAAAACACACAAACTATTTTATTAGAAACCAGAAGAAACGGCCATAGTCACGACATAAATGAATTTAGATAAGCATTGAGAATCAAGAGTTGGGACTTACTGCATAAGTACTTTAATTTGTGCAACAATTACATTTTTATAAGATGTTTCAGACTTGTACTTTAGAATCTATAGGCTACTCTGCCTCTACATGTAGTCATTGTCATATCTAAATGTTTCATAGTCTACTTTGTCGTTTCATCTTGGGAGAAATTTTAATAAATATGGTGTGGTTTCTCTAAAATCAGCAAAATGGGGCTACAGGGTGGTAAAACTATATCGAATACTGTCACTTCTGCTGACGTTCATATTTGTGAAGATAAATTCTATCATGTTATACCTGTGGTGTTTTCACTTTCAGAGACACCTCTGGCTACTTGACAGGCTTCCATCATGATTTAATCGAAGCGGGTAAATAGATATTTCATTTCACCTGTACGTTATTATTATGAAATTTCATCGCTGATTTTTCCCCAGTTCATATCACTGAAATATGTGGTTAGCATATCAATACATGTAATTTTCCAAGATGAATAATAAATGTAATATATATTATTAATATATTTCTCATGAATTTGATTTTGGATGAAATTCTGAAAGGGAAACTAGAAAATCTAAAAGAACACACACACACACACACACACACACACACACACACGTATATATTGACAAAAAAAGTAGACACGTGTTTCAATTTCAAATAACAATTTCTCTACAGTTTGCACCGAGGCCGGAATGGATTGTCGTACTATATGGGACAAGCATACCAACTGCTGGGATTCCACCCCAGGACAACCCTCACACGGTGGCCAGGGTACGTGGTTTGTTTCAGTGTTGCCTCATAGACTACACCATTTCAGAATTAATACCCCTCCCTCAGGCTTAAGGTTTAAAATGACTTAAGGACCTTCATCCAAGGTTGATCTAAACTGAAAGCTATGTTTTTATTCGAGCTGGACTCGCCTGTTCATGCGAGTTTTGCAATTGCTGTACTGCGTTGTAAATATGAAACGCTATATACAAACATGCCTATAGCGTTGGAATTATAGCCTACTGCATTTCAGGTTTGATGGGCCGTTGGTATGATGCCTGCACCGGCTGGTTTCGTACCTTAGAGAGGATTCAGGTGTTCAGTTTTTCTTCCCCTTTCCTGAAGCCCCCGAGCGTGCATTTATTTGTCAAAAAAGGGAACGCTGTTATGTTTCCTTCCAAAAATCTAGCTAACAAGACAATAGGTAAAGTGCAATTACTGGTGAAATAATTATAAATTTGATAAGCATTTGTGTATCAAAAAATAAAAAAACAAGGGGACAACGTTAGTTACAATAATGATTACTTCAAATTGCAGACTAAGTAAATTAAGGTAAAGGTGTTAAAGCACGTTTAAGGGTCTTGTTAGAAACTAGAATTTTAGAGTGGCTGCTTTAAAAACCATTATTTAATCTTGGTTAGTTTATTAATTGAGAAATGCTTTTTCAACAAAAAAAACATTATCAGTATACACTGTAAGGCACTCAAAGTTACAATAATTGTTACTTCAATCAATTAACAGATTTATTCAGTAAATTCAGGGAGAAGCTGCTGCAGAAACTGTATATTCCCTGATGATGTTGTCTTGTTCGTCTTGTTTGGTTGGTCCGTGTATCAGTTCTGTACCATCTAGATTTCTAGATTTAATAATTTCAGTGTATATTTATGTGTTACAGCATTCAGGGAAATTTGACTAATAATACGAAGATACAAATAAAATGATATATTAATGAGGACCACGGGGAAGATAAAATATGCATTAACCGACTTTTAGCCCTCATAAAGTTTGATAAATAAATTAATTTGAAGATATTCATAATTAAATAAATATATCATTTAAAAAGTATCTGGATTATTCAAGGTTTCGTTGATGGCTGGGCTTGTGACGAGAGGTGTCTGGCCAGATGGACTGACGTAACAGGTCAGGACAATATGACCGTCGTTCACGCTCCGACTCCTGGAGATATCTTTGCCAAGTTGAAAAGTGGTGAAGTAAGATATAAATCCATTAATACAGTATTTTACCGTAGCATCATAAGCAGCAGTGAAAAGTTCCATATTACATTAATAATTATGTTGTATTGTTTTATTAAGTATGCTACAAATGGTATATTTTAACCCTTTCACTACTAATAGATGGATGCAGCATTTTTGCCTTTCCTCGCCATGGCGGGCCATGCATCAGGAGCCAACCCCGAGTTTGAACAAGTCCCTTGGGGTGGTTTTTATTGCACGGAGGCTGGGAATGGTATGATGACACGGAAAGACAACGACTTCACCTCCCATTGGAACGTAGGATTCAGCAAACTGGTCTCCAGCGGGAAGTTTAAGAAATTATGCGACGCAGCGGCTGCCAAACATGGTAAATCATATGCATATGTTTAATATTTACTCCCCTATCAAAAAAGTGCCACCCTAAGGTAATGCGAAAATTGATTTAAAAATCAAGTCATAATCCAATAAGCTTTCGATACAAAATCAAAGTCACAAATTAGTTTATATTTTGTACAATATCCCCTGGATTAGAGGGTGCACCTGACGCGTCTGTGTATGGAGTCAGAAAATCAAATGCGGTACTTTTTCGTGAGGGAGTAAATATGAGTATAAAAATAGACCGAAAAGGCATTTTTCTTCAAACCCCGGATATCAACTCTGGTATATATGAGGAAAGGACGGACGGGGACAGGCTGGGAAGTGATGAAGGCAAAATAAGGTTTTAACAAATTTACGTTTGGTCTATTGCAATTAGAAATTGAAAAGCAACCACTAGATTTACTAGATATAAATGTATCGTTACATTATTACAGGCATTATTACAGGCAGAGTGTAATGCAATAAATTATGATCGTCATTTATAAACAGTTGAAAATAAAATTAGTGCAATATTAGGAGACACTTTATCTTGAACAATAATAATCATTTTATCTTTTCTAAGTTTTAAAACTTTTTGTAGGTTTTCGTGGTCCCGTGGACTGCGTAGACGGCTAACACTATCATTAAGACCGGAGATGAAAAACAACAGAGAGAAAAGCCAATATTGGAACCCAAGTATCAACTTCAAAACTTAACCCGTCAAAAACAAAACTCTGTTTCAAGTGTTTATTGGTTTTCAAACAGATGTCCGCCATACCATATTTGGACAAAGTGTGATTGAGGGACCGCTCACAGTATTGCATTCAGCGAAAGTCCCCGCATTGGCTAGGTCGACATAACTCTACGTTATGAACGGCCCCTAAGGGTGCATTCCCAGAGATTTAGATCGATCCAGAGATTTAGATTAAGATCGACCTAACTCCCTGGGGGTTCACGCTAAATTGCAGTCAGCCGAGCGCGCACCATAGTTAATTACCCCCTTACAGCTTTTAGTAGGCGGGACAGACGCTTAAGCCGGCTAAGCTGACAGTAATCTAGTGAGACTCCCCACAGGGATAGATCGATCTAAAATCTATGGGAATGGGGTCTAAGAGGCATATTTAGTATGTATCGTCGCCATTATTGAGTTCATGTACAATTACCATTTGTAAAATAAAAAGATTATTGAAAAAAAATTATAAACAGCATATCTGTCTAATCACCTTAAATCGAATGTACATATGTTATAGTTCTTGGAAATTTATAAAAAGAATATACACCATATCCAGCTTGTTTTTGTGAGAGGTCTACTCCAACACGTATTTTTATTAGTTTAACATTAGAATTTATGTGCACTGTCCAGCAATAGGGGCCTAGTAACTTTTTATGAGTGCATCAATAATTTTTAATTTGGTCACCCAGTTTTCCTTCTATGAAAATTATATTTTTACATTTCTGCTACAGCTAGCCAACTTCTGTGCAAATTGAACAACCCCATTATAAAAAATGGGAGTTCAAATATTGGATTTTTTGTTTAGATGCCTGGAATGCCTCTTTTTTTTTGGACTTTTTATACAATAAGAAGTCCATTTTGAGTTTGTTAAGGAAAGTTTTTACTTTAAAATAACACAATTGATAATAGAAGTAACCTTAATTGGGCATTAAAAAGTGAGGTCTTGTAAATCGCTGGTTTGACAGGAATGGCAGTTTCTTCTAGGAATGGTAGTCCAGGGTTCCATATTATGATTAGTAAAGGTAAGGGTTAGTTGGGGTTATTATGTGGGAAGAATGTCAACAGTATAAAGTAAAGACTTCGGTTGTTAGCCAACCTCCATTCCTGTCATATCGGTTCCATGCAGAAAAAAAGTTATCATAAAAATTGTCCTTTCTAAGTCACTATTTCTCTCAAATTTGTGTTTCAAACTTAAGATTATTATTTTTGTGCCTCTTTTGAAAATAAATTAATTTTTAAAATAAAATTCTTTTTTCACTTATACATCTCTGTGACATATCGGTACTGGTACCTATTTTGGCAGGGCGCAATTCCGATATTTGGATAATTGACCCGGGAGTTGTAAATTGCAATGTTACTGCACTATTACAAACTCAAATCAATAAGAATTCAAGGTGACTTCAGCGACACAACTAATAAGAATGTACTCAATTCTAAACAGAGTATGTCGTAACAATTTTAAATTCTGTATATGCCAGTGCTTTTTGTATAAGTCTTAATATTTTTATCCATCCATATATCTGTGCTGGTACTTGTGAAAATCTTGCAGGTTACGTGAGCATAGTGTAGTTCTTTTTTTTTTTCAAAATGCAGCTGGCTGTCACCATTGATGGCCTATCATGCACAGCACACTGCAGCTATCAATGCGGTCCCAACCACCATCTTCACCAAACAAAATGAAATATATGGAAGTGGATTAAGATGCAAAAGTACAAAAAAAAAATGAATTGGATATATCTTTATTTAAAATATTTACATACTGTTACAGGTACATGTTGGTCCACTGATGAGTCATGAATGCAGAAATGTGACTGTAATTTTCTAAAAGACCTGCTATAACATGTTGCATTCAATAAATTACAATGTATCATAAATCAGATAATGAGGTATTGCTTAGTGGCAGAATTTCTGTTTCGAGAAATTCAGCTGTCATGGTTTGTGACACTTCTCAAAAGTAAATGGTTGATTTTCAACATTTAAACTCCAAATTAAAACCCAAGTTTAAAATACCCATGTTTAAATCACAATCACAGTATTTGTATGTGTGCATGTGTCTGCGTGTAACATTATTTGAAATTATTAAACTTACAAAAAAGTCTGTGGAAGGAACTAAAATATAATCAGAGATTCTTCAACAAATAACTTACAAGTATAAACATCAGCACAGACATGGTAGATAAAAAAAGTGCTAATCCAGTGGTCCCTTGTTACAAGTAACATATAAAGTGAAAATCATATGCGCTGATTGATAAAATGTTGACGAGTGATAAGTATGATGATCATATAAAATATAGCCCCAAACAGAAAAATTACCCATTCTATCTTCCAGAATTGGAAAATTCTTATCTCACAATACTTCATTGTTCCTCTTGATAAAACCTCCTTTTATTTCACAATAAAAGATGCCGGCAAGTGTAGCAGTGTGGTTTTGACGTAGCAAGAAGTCTTTAAAATAAAATTATCTTATCAGTCTTTGTTTTACTCTGCCTGCTGTTCCCCCTCTTCTGCAGCACCTGTTCCTTCTTCCTCAGCCTGCTCCTCTGTCCCCTCTCCCTCACCTTCCTCTGCTGCCATCTCTGCTTCTTCCTCCTAAAATATCACAATAATATATCTAATGTAGAATGACAGTATCTTGAATAATATCTTTAAAATATATTTTTGTCTGGAATAACAGTGTCTATCAGTAGCTGATTATTATGTCTATGATGCATTTGCGTCCTCCTCACAAGAGCCTTTGCAGGTCACTGGTGGTTCACCTGAGCCATTATGATATGATCAGGGACACAACACTGTCATGGTCATAGTTGCCTAATGTCTAATGACAGACACTGTACAGATCTATACAGATATACAACGGTGGGTTGTAAAAATATTTTTATGCATAAGCTTAAATATCTCTGTATCCAGGTAGGGATGTATCTAGAAAAGCCTGACTGTCTTATGTTTGAACAGTAGAAAGTGTGGTAGTGTGATAAGACTGCAGTCAGTGTCACACAAGAAATCTGGTTGTAAACTGGCCCTCTCTAAATAATTTAGTGCACTTTGATCCATGATAAACCACTGAGATGAGCTTATGGGACTTGTTTTACAATAAGTAAAAAATACCTATAGTATAGACCTGTGGCTTCTTTATTTGAGATTTATATTGGGTTAAGGTAAGCTGTAATGTGTTAAAGTTATCCCAACATTAAACATATGATAATTACTAAATCTCATCAATGGGCAAAATTTATCAAACTTTCAGATTCATAATTTTATAATCACAAAGATTATATTTCTAAATACCATTTGATGTATTTTTACTGCACATGAACTATAGAGCGTCCTTTTTTTAAATTTTGTTGCTACCACTCAATAACTAATTTTAAGAAAAGATTACAGTATCTGTAAAATTCACAATTTTCCCCATTGAAAAGACCGAGTAATTACAGTGAAATCCATTATAAAACAAGACCCTGGACTCCCTAATTGTTAAATCAATGTAATGTCTGATTACTTACTTTCTTTTCTTCTGCCACTGGTTCTGCTGTGGCTGCACCCTCTGCTTCTGCAGCTGCTGCCTTCTGTTCCTCCGTGGGCTCGTCTCCCTCCATCACAGTGGGGAGATTGGGGGCCCCAGGGACAGCTGTTGCACTCTTAGATTTTTCTTCTGATGTATCACTAGCTGCTGCTGCCTGAAGAGTGAAGGGGACACAATTTAAAAACATTGATATTGAACACACATATAGTATAGTTACTAGTAGTAATCAATACTCTTTATCAACTATCTTATCACCTTCATGATTTACCTGAAGATACATACAGTTAGAGCTCAAAATCTCTGGGTGACCATAATACCAAACAAGTATTGAAAGATGAACAATTATTATTATTATTATTATTATTATTATTATTATTATTATTATGCCCTTACCTTTTGAGCTCGTTCCTGTGCAAATTTCTCTGCTTCTTCTTCTCTGATTGCTTGTCTTTCTAACTCTAGCTGATATTCAATTTCTTCCTTTTTTATTTGTTTTGCCTCTAGATCTTTCTGTTAAAAACATAAATGAATTGTAAATTCTCCAGAGTAATTTGTAGTACTTTTCTTTCACATAACATTATGTACACAAAGTAATGCTTCTTAAAAATATAATAAAATAAAATGAAAAAAAAACTCGATTAGGAGTCAATGTCCATTTTTGTTTCTCATTTTCTCTGCACTTATATCCAAAAAAATGTTTCACCATAAGAAAATAATGTAAATCAAAATTACACGTCAAAATCTGCATCTTAATGAAAAGTAAAATATAAGAACATGTATGCAATTGGGAAAAAAGTGATCTTAAAAAACATACCGATCCACTGTTGTGATATTTATGAGGTTGGAATTAAATAAACTGACGGGTTCTCACATTTTAATTTTAAGTCAGATTATGAAAATTATATATTTTTGGTAACAGTAAAATTATTTTACATCACTTTATAAATATTTGTAAATCAAACCTTACCTGCTGATAATATTTTAAGTTATCTACATGTTTATATAATCTTTGTGCGATGAATTCTATGGGATCATGTGGCCTCTTCTCACACACCTCTGCCAAGCAATCAGACAGGCAGGGGCCAAGCTGCTGTTTTAGATATTCTGTGTCCATTTTAAGACTTCTGGAAAAGGTGATAACCATTATTACAAAATAATAATACTAGTAATTTTAATTAATTTTAATTATTTAATTAATCTTAAAAGAATATTCAAGGTATAAATAACCTGTGCAAAATACAAAAAAAAAAAAATTATAATAATAATACAGTAATAATAATAAAATAAATCAAAACAACCTACCTTGCGAGCGCTTTAAGATATCAAATGTTATCAAATAGCAAAATAAATTGGATAATTATCACAGAAAATACGCTAGAAAACATTTTCATTGAGAATTAATCACTGAAAATTAAGAAAATACATTTTAAATCATTGGAAGTTGTACATATCTAATCCTTTGGCATAGGTTCGTGGAAACAAGTTAGCTTAATTCCATCAGTCCTTAGATACCTAGTTTGTGATAAAAGATAGGAATTAACGTAAATAATTCTTAAACTTGTTAGATTATCTTACCTTTGCCTCAGCGAATCTCCAGTCGGTGTTATGTTGCTAAGTGGGTCAATATTGAATCTCGTTGTGAAATCAAATAATTTGTTATAGATGGCGCGCTAAACAATATTTCTTAGCAAACTTTGGCCTTACGCGAACATCTTGTAGATGAAAATATCAATGAATATGAAAACCCAAAGTCGTTGTGTTAAATATATTCAAACATTTTGAAATTAATATGTAGATCCATTTTCTTATTTGCATAGATTTCTTTCACCACATGCATATTGTAGGCTTATCTTGCCGTCATGCTTCTCTATCGTACAAACGAATCAAAAAGTAGGTCGGAATCCCCTTGGTTACGACGCGGCGCGTCACGTTACCATGCTGGTGTGAGTTGGAACAACAACCATGTGCGTGTAGAGTTTCTGGAGTAAATCAATAATGGCCTGCCCGGATTATCTACCGCAATTACCCCAGCGAAGTTACAGTTCCAACGACCTTCACGACTATGGAGAGAATTATTGGAAATATTCTATCTATGGACACGGAAGGCTGGGGCCAGGCGGTCCCATGCTGTTTACAGGTGAGGTGCCCAGGTGCAACGTGACACCACAAGCATTTCCCGAAACATGAGACATGATCTACAAACAAAGCCCGTTCAATATTGAATAAAACTTTGTCGCAGGTTATTTTTTAAAGACTTTTATAACCAAATGACAGGTACATGGTCTTATATTTTGTACGAAATGCAAATTACGCTATTTTAAATTATATGTGTTGAGAGTAGTAGATTAGAATTTTTATTTTTGAGTATGGCGCAATAAATGGGGTTGTGCTCAGGTTGTCATGCAACTGACTAATGCCACATGTGTTTGACAAGCTTAATTGTCCAGACAGACATTATATGTACATTAATATATATAACTTAGAATATTTCATATATGTAAAGAAATTACGATGGAAAATTAAATCGTTTAGACATCAAAAGATGAATGTCACTGAATCAGTTCTTTTCAACCATAAAGCAATCGGCCGGGCAAAAAAAGAGAGGGACAATGGTTATAATATAAAATTTTATAATGGACTACTCTTGAAAGATAACAATTATAATCATATATTGAAAAGACTCTTAAGTGACCAAAGCTTGACTGAAAGAACGGGGGGTTTAACTGTTCTTGAATGAAGAGAAAAGACGTACTTAGCGCTTTATAATTGAAAGGGAAATGTGACGAAAATCCCTTTGAAATATATTTCAATGAAGTAAATCGTGCCACTAAATGCGTCACCTTTATCCACAGAGTTATGTTTTAATTTAACATTTAAGCATCTAAATTAAGACAATTTAAGGGTTTTCTGTTTTATTTTAACAATGTTTTCTTTACCAAAAATAAAAAAACTAAAAAATTAAAACATTGCGTGCAGGTTTTTAAATTTTTCCCATAGTAGATCTATCATACCTAAAATAGATTTGAAAATCTTATCTACCAATGGATATCAGTAGTGTACCTTGTGCCGCCATCGAATATTTTATGATGATACTTAAAGGTGTACTGCATGTGTTCCGAATTATTTTTCATGTCTAAATGTCCTGCAAAGCTACTGATCATGTCCAACCTTGAGTTACGAACCATGAAACCCTCAAATAAAAGTGCCAGGTGTCAATATTGATTTCTGATATGTCATAAAGAATAAATCTCGATTCATTTAAAACAAAGATATTCAATCAGAAATATTATAAAACATCAAATACAGGAGCTTGGGCGGTCTACAAATGATTCATGAGTAGATATTATTTTCGCGGAAAACTAGATTTGACTTGAAAATCCTGTAGATCTTTAATCTGTAGATATTTCATGAGAGTTTTTAGGCGTAAAATTTTTTCTGGTGACTGAATATCAATCTAAATCGCACCTACTTGACATTTTTATTCGATATACATTTCCTGGTATTATTTTACCTTGCCAGCACGAACCCTTTGATTGCAGAGTATAAAGGTTATTCGCATTTTATTTAAATCTCAATTACCTAGTCTCATTACGGCTGAACTACACAGCATTAAGAGTGACCCCTTTCTCACCAGCACGCCCAGAGAGCTGGTCATTTTACATTTCAGCGTAACTATATCCATGTGCAAACCACAGCGCACCATTAGGCTGGGCTAACAAAATATTGAATCAACCGATCCTACTTATTCCTTTTATTGCAGTCAGCTCTTTAAAATAAGGAAATGAACTCCGATGTGAAAGAAAGCTAATCGATTCTCCAAATAAAAGTTGACATTTCTCGCCCTTACAAGTAGAAATGTACAATCAATGCTAAGCACAATAAATATTAGATAAGATCCGATTGGCAGATTAGAAGTGGTTCCTCCATCGAACAGTTATAGTGTTTTATTGCCTCACGACGGATTCGGGCAAACAGAAACCAATTCATCGCACTGTTGAATTCAGTGTTACTTTTTCAACGTCGACCAACCTGAAACAAATTAGATATCTAATGAGGAATACTTCAACGTTTTCTACCTACGGGCTAATTTCATTGCGATTTTCATGTTAAGTGACAAGAAATCACAGCGCCTGCCTAATAATTATAAACGGCAAACAAACGAAGGATAATACACCAAGACAGTTGAATCCCGTCTAGTATCCAGTTCAGCGGATATCTGTATAGGATATATTCCGGACTAATTGAGCTCATTAACAAGCAAATGTGAAAAGATACTGACTGATTTACTAACGGATCACCCGCATCACAGGAATATAAGAAAACTGTTTGCTTCACATTAGAGAAGAATTACACAATAAATTACTATTATGTCTAGTATGTCGTATCTCCCCTTCTCAGGTCCAGACGGCCTTTGGGATCACAGGGTCCGCGTGCAGGACGAGTACCGCTACGTGGGGGAGGGCACCATGTCCCCCCTAGGAACCAGCGAGGCAGCGTACCTGTGGCGGGCCCCCAGGGACTCCCCCCACCCCAAGCCTAAGTCTGCCCGTGTGGGAGAAGTTGGTTGGGGTGTGCCCATGTTTACGGACTGGGGGGTGCCCCAGTCAGGCAGGCAAATACAGGTAAATTTTATTTATTTATTTTTATTATTTATTTATTTATTTATTTATTTATTTATTTATTTATTTTAGGGAGACAAGTCAAATACATTTGTTATCGATTCACCTAAATGCCTTTGATACTGAAAAACTTCATCAATCTGATATCGTGTTACACTGTTTACGGATAAAAATGTATAAATATTGGGAAACATCAGTTTTGATATTAGTAAAAAAGAAAATGAAGCCTAAACGATCGATTTTTAGATTAATCACAGCGTTTTATATCTATTTACTTTATCGTCGAAACTGTTGACATCTCTTAATTTGCGGTGACTATGATATCAAGTACATACCTTTTTCTACCGATACGATTCCTTGTAAGACCGCACAGTTCAATATACAGATCAAACATTCTATAGGGTTCCCACGGTTGCCAAACACTCCAACGTTTTACTGTGCACATTTGAATGGCGATGATTACATTTCTAGTTAAATCGTTGTAAAGAAAAAAAGGCGATTTTTTTTCTGATGTAGGCCTTTTCTATCAAATTAAGTAAAAAAAGACAAAATGTTTTTTCAAGAACGGGCCTAAGAATGAAAATGGTTATAAAGTTATCCTACAGCGTTTGGTAAATGGTTCCCAGTCTTGATTCGATCGTAGGTGCGCAGTAGGTCGCAGGTGCATCGATTCTGTGAAATACTCTCAGCTGAAAGTAAAAATTAATTGCATAGATTATTTTTCTTTCTTTCAGTTGGGTGAATTCCGTCAGTGGTGCGAAGACAGGCATACACACTTATTCCAAAACCCATGGTGAGAGAAATACTTGATTGATCACTGTCGCTCAATCAATCTGACTTGTTAGATTAATATTTCATGTCACTAAATAAACGAGATTGATTTGGGGCCCAGAAGAGTTTATCACTCAGCGGGTTACCCCGAAGGAAGATAATTAATGTAGAGTACCCGCACTGTCGAATTATAAAAAAGATAATTTACATACAGGTCCATATCTTCTTGTAGTCATCAAATAAATACCTTCTAATCACTGACTATTGCTTATTAAAATGCCATCAAGTTGGCCTTGGACAGAGCTATAAGTAACTTCTGTTAAACTGAATACAATAATCATGGAAAAGATAACAAACTGTGACAAATGCCAGCAAGGTTAATGTGATGTGTAAATAACGCATATTCTGCAAAATGACTCCTTCAAGTAAAATCATTTTCACCAATTATTATAAAGACAACAATGCGACAAGTTTCAAAAGTATTTATTCATTATCTATTGATTTAATGGTTTATTGGTTAATTTATTTTTATTCCACAGGTACCCTGGTCCAAACGATCCCATAGATCAGGACCCGGATGATGTGATGGTTATGAACGTGTACAGATCACCTACCAGAACGCGGTCATCAGCCTCGATACGGAGGACGCGGAGACCCATGGTGCCAGCAGCCACGCCTTTATATTCTAGTGGATATGGTAGTCAGGTAAGTCTTAATACGACAAGATTTTGTTTATTTATCGTTTAATTATGGTTGGATGGATTAAGCCCCTGAAACTTATTTCTTATTGATTTGTTTATCTTTATTATTATTATTATTATTATTATTAGTTTGTTTTTATTTTTTCATTTTTATCTGTTTTATTTTTTTATTTATTTGCCTATCCGAGCGTGTCTCTGATACATGTATATATAATATATTCTACAACTGAAAGAAATAACTGTCGACAAAGGACATATGTACTCACTCAGGTTACGAGATTCCAGGTATCGATTTATAATTATTTAGTTATCTATTCGTGCGTGTTTCTTCTCCAGATGCATTCGGGTCGCTCTCGGCCTCTTAGACTGTCTCAGTCGTCGGAACGGTCCACTGAAAAGGACGGTTATTCTGAACAGTCGGAGAGCAACTATGGTCGGGTGGACTCGGGCAGACCAGACACTAGCGCAGACAGGCCTTTGGGCAGATCTCACAGTAGAGGTAACAGGCCCGTAGCCAGCAATTTCAAAAGGGGGGTTCTTTTTCTGAAAAAGTGGACCTTTTCCCATAAAAACTTCATGTATCTAGATCAAATTTTACCCAGAGTGGACCTTTTCCCAGCAAAAGGGGTGGTTCTTTCGAACCCCCCGAACCCCCCCTGGCTACGGGCCTGGGTAACAATATAACATAATATAATATTAGAGGTAGACCAATGCTATAATATCTGTTAGCAACAGGTCTGAATTTTGTACTTCGTGATATAACTACCCAACTTGAAAAGTTTTTCTGAATCTTTACCGACCTGTTATGCATTTCAAATCGGTCTGATAGCACCGCAGTTTCAGATATGAAATTTACAGTGAAGTCGCTCTAAAAAAGCAACGTCAAATATTGATGACACTTGAGACCGACGATTTTGTGAAGTCTCCGTCTCACAATGTATTCGTATTCCTTGCTAAGTGCTTTTGGTGTTTTTTAAGATTAAAAAAAGTTAAAACACTAATAAGATTATTTTATGTGATACTTTTTATCCTTTTTCGTTTTGTCATTTTTTGGTTAATTAATCAATTCATTTTCAGGTGAATTAGAGCAGGAAGACTCGTCATATTCCAGACCCTCTAGCAGCCAGCGAGGCAGCCATAGTCGCACAAGTTCTGCAGGCAGAAAAGGCGCGAGGTAAGTTGTACAGGAATGCGCTAGGTGCGACAAAAACAGAAGGCAATCTCATTGTCTGGGTTTCATTTTCAACGTCTGCTTGTTCTAGGCATTTGTTTTGTGGGACAATACCAGCAAAACTACCACAATTACGTTCAATTTTTGATGTGCTTTTGGCATCGTTCTTGAAAGTGACCGTACAGGGTATTGGTTCAATACACATGAAGGACGTATATAACATTGTATATGTGCGTTCTTGTTTTTTTGTATCGATGATTTCTTATTCCAGGTCTTCACTACCAGACTATTAGGAACTCTGTCTTCAAAAAAAGTAATGTAAGAAGAATTGCTACAAAAGAAGAGCACAAAACGATTATGCAGGGATCCTGAGAGAATAACAGATGTTGAAACAGGAAAGAAATTGACTTGCTCAATCCCACCGCTTCATGCCAGCTAAGGCATTTCTTTAAAAATTGCTCAAAGCACAGTCTTTTGCATTGTTGAGCCTAATCAAAATTAGTTTGAGATACAAATGATTGTAATTAATAGCACATTCCCGATTTCAGATTGCACACTGTGATTTTAAATATTTTTTATATAACTGCCAGTGTAGTGGATAACAATTGGGTCTTTTTATTGAAAGAAACGACTTGGCATTGTGTGTGTGTGTGTGTGTGTGCACGGACGTGTAGGTTTATTTACATGAATGTGTGTGTATGTGTGTTTGTCTGCATGAACGTGTGTGTGAAAGAGTAGGCCTATTAGGGGAAACCATGTGAAGAAAGTTCTAGTTTGGATGTACAATGCATGCCTAACATGTTAACATGCTCACTATTAAAATTTTACACCAAAAATTTAAGAGTCAACATAAATCTGAAGCTCAAAAATTTACAAAGAAGTGAGTCAGTTTCATTTTGTCTAAAAAACTTTTTTGCTCAAGAATATATGGTCTTTTGAGAAACGACCAAAAAAGAAATTATCAAAACTAAACAGTTTTTCAAAGATCTCATTTTTTAACAGCAGCATCTTTTAGCAATGGGAATAATTATATGTCATAGCTTTATCATGTGGAATTTATGTTTGAATCTTATATTACACAAGTCAAATGAAGAATTCTGGTCATTTCACTTATTTAAATGTCACTTGTTAAATCTCACATGATTTAAAGTCTTCCATAAAGTGTTTTACACAAAGATTTAAGACAAAGTAGCATGTTTTCAATATGGAAATGGCTCCAGCACATGAATACTGTAGATTGAGAATGTAGTACTTAGAGGGTCAGAATAACACAAAATGTAGCTTAAGAAAAGAAATAGAACTTTCAGCAATTCCTTGACCATTTGTCTCATGATATATACTGGTAGCTTTGTTTTGCTCAATACTTTTTTATATTTAACTGCAGTATATCTCTTTGGTTTGAAAATCTGTGTTATCATATATTCTCTGATATTGCTGTAATAAAACTGAATATATTTATCATTTTTGTCTTAATACTTGAATTTTAGAGTGGGATTAAAGAGAGAAGGTACTACTAGTACAGCACAAAACGATTGTAAGTCATGGAGGGGTATGTAGTATTAAAAATAAAGCAATTTCGCGACTAATTGGGCCACATCTAAACCAGTAATTATTTGTAGAAAAAACACTGTAATTTTAGGTTGTTTAGCCTATAGACTCATAATGACAGGAGATTATACTGAACTTTTAATCCAGATACTCTGACAAACACAATATTTCAACATGCAGAAATCTATATCCATAGTGTATTGAATATGTGATATGAAGTGAAGTACACTGGGCATCAAGGGAAAAATAGCTAAAACATGATCAAAATCACTTTCTTGAAGCATTTTCTGCCAATTAATTTTCCCCTTTGCCAAACAAAGCCCAATCACAATGCTAAATGATAGCAAATTGCTGTTCAACCCAACATACTAGTATTATGTTTGGCAGAAATTGTCTAAAAAAAGCTTTTCTTGTTATGAATTAAAGTGATTATAAAGACAAAAGATCTAAAATAAATATTACTAAATTTATTAATTCTCATATGGAACAGACTTCCAACCTCCAAAATTGACTAGCCATTTTTACAAGAGATGTAATTCTTAAGAAATTTTTTACACACATTTCAAAAAAAAGACAAATCAACAAAACATCAAACTAACCACATCCAACATCATCTTGGGTACAATAATCAAGACATCATCATGTCAAATATAATTCAACACATTACATGAAAAATTAGCAAAAACCTGAAAACTAATCTATACACAAAAAGTTATTTAGGGGGTACAAAAATAACAAGCAGAAAGATGAAAGAATCATCCATATTCTACTGTACAAAGTGCAGCATATTAATAGTGTGAGCTGAAGTTATGAAAAATATAAATATGTTAGAATAAAATTGCACTCTAAAGTTGTTTATTTTTTATCACTGCATAGCAATGTCATGATCACAATGTTAGTGGTATTGATGGCATTCACTAATATGCTGGCATTTTCCCAGCATAAGCTGCATATACCGTAGATAACAGGCAAAGACCTTAGGTTGGTTGCTTATAACAATAACAGGGTCTACATCCCATTATTATGGGTATATCACATCACTGCTGCTATCATTTAATTCAAAAATATATAAAAGCCAATGTACATGCTAGACAGAGTCTCTAAAATATTCCAGATCCAACCATTGCCACCAATGTAGCCACTTTCTTCACTACGAAATCTCCATAGGTACACACTTTTCATGGGCATCAGAGGACGTCTCAATTAAAGAAACTAGCACTGGGTTCCAAGCTCAGCCTCTGCTATGGAAGGCATGTATGGGTCTATAACTATACATGATAACAGTCTGGTTTAAATCATCTGAATTTTTTTCTAATCATAATGACATCAAAGTGTGATTATGTCTGTATTCAACCATCCACTTGTTCACTAAAGACTAAGAAAAGACACAGAAAAGAATAGGTGAAGTCATCTGCCTGATCATATTGTTTCAATACCACTGCTGGACTATCTAATTTCATCCTCACATCATGCAGATTAATAAGAATTCATGTAAAAAAGAAAATAGTAATGTTTTAAAATACACTGTCAGTTTCTTTGCAAATCAAATGTTTTGTTAAATGATAACACTGTCTGCCCCTAAACCCACCCAGAAATTCAAAAAGGTTAAAAGGTAAATGATACTTATATCAATTAAAAAATTAATCTACAACAAGAATTTGAACCATTCTTTCTCAAACTTAATCCATAATAAATTTCACAGACACATGACAATTAAATTTCTAGACAATAGCATTTCACAAAAATTCACAGAAAACATGAAATTTACATGCAATATATATTAAACTATTCAACAGATCCATTAACAGAGAATTTGAAAAAATGACAGATATCATAAACGCATATTGCAATATACCAATGGAAGATTCCGCTACATGTATATTAGCAAAAATATCAATATAACTATAAAGGGGTGATAAGGATTCTGCTTTGCATCTGTCATAAATGTAGATCCATAACATACCTTTTACTTTGCATGATAACTGTTTTGTCCCAATAAACTGATGCATTGCTCATATCTGAGGCAAAGTTGGAATGAAAGTCTTTAAAAACTCTCTTCCACTATTACTACATATAAGATCCAATCAAATTATTTGGATCATATATATAAGACAAGCTACAGGGTTGGGCTGGATTGAAATGAGGAGGGGAGCAGGGCTTTGGGTAAGATCCTCTCTGGATCTGAATCCAATTAAGTGTGCATGTGCTCAGTATGTACATGCTATTATCACATTTCAGCAGTCAGTTGCATGCTAGTCAAGAATCGCACCATCTTTGAAGGCAACTACTTTTATATAATATAAAGAGATATATAACAAACAAACTATTCCAATCCACAGACCTGACATATTACTGATACTAGAATAAGAGTGTCATATTCCTAGAAGTGTCATATTCCTAGGGGGTGTCACATTCCCAGGGGGTGTAATATTCCCAGAGGGTAAGGCAATCAGTATCTCTCTCCACACAATGCCAGCAGAACTCGCTTGTAGTCTCCTGATGTATCATCCTGAAATAAAAATCAACACTGTGATGTAAAAAAATTCAATCATAACATCGCAGTTATCATTATGTTTACTTCTTTAAACCTTTTCAAACAACTGTGCAAGTACAAATAGGTTTAGGTCATGCATAAGGGTCATAAATGTTGATTTTGGTTGTTTTTCTTTAAGTAACATTGAAGAAAGTTAGATTTCCACCTTTTAAAATTTTTTCTGTGTGTGTGTGTGTGTGTGTGTGTTTTCACAGATGTGCATATATCTTGTATAAACAAAACTGTAGCAATACAACACATGCACTAACCCTAATAAAAGCTCCCAAACTCTGCTGATATTTCTTCTGAAATTCTTCTTTGATCTGGACCATATCCACTTCACACCTGGTGACTACCACACGGATCAGTGTCTTGTCATCTGTACCCAGGCCCTAGGAGTAGACAACAAGTAGATAATATAAATAATAAACATAATGACAGAAAACAGGTGCTCTTGAGGACCTTGTCAATATTTTGGCATCCTACTCAAAAATTATTTGTCTGACATTTGAATTAATACAGTGGTTTCTTCATTCATTTTGCCAAAATACATGCAAAAAAAAAAAAATCCAATATCGCTCACTAAAATAATCTGACTATGCCAATTTTAAAACTCTATCTGCCTTTTCGCTTAACGCAATCTCTGAATTTAATTGAAATTCAAACAAAATTTATGGTTTGGCAGTCATGGTGAAAAAGTCCCAAAAATGACCGGATGCAGGTTATCAGAATATATACTGAAACCTTCAGTGTCTGCACATTAAACTTCATTCAGATACATTCTTCCAAACAAAGACAGTTTGTACATACCTTCATTGAAGTATACATTTTTTCAGCAAAATATGAGGCCTTGTTCTTCACCACTTTCACTGTAAAAACAAATATGTATTGCTCAAACTGAGAGTTAAATGGATTTAATGAAGTGGTCATCAAATACATTAAATCAAGATTAAAACAACAGCATTCTCTTTACCTATTGTCAGCATTCCCTTGGCCAGATCCCCAGACATCTCACTCTGTATGGCTCTCTCAATAGTGTTCTTAGATAACTTCTGGTACTCGTCAAACACTGCCCTGAGCTGTGGGAAGCTCTGTGATGCCAAGATGGCATTAAACATGGACTCATCTGTGCCCCAGCGCTTCTCTCCAGCATCATACAGTTTCTGAAAACAGCATTTATTTGTAAAGTGTCTATACATAAGACAAATGTTTTAGATTTAATCTTATTACAGTATAATCAACCGTTTTGTCTGACCTTTTGCTCTCTGGTGGAGAAGCATGATGAAATATTATGTGTATAATCAAAAAAGAGGTGTGCGTGCGTGGACGTGTGTTTGCATACATTTTTAAATATCTACACGTGCCCCATCTTAGCGTTATTGGACTTCCCACATAAAAACAATAACAAGGATTTGCTAATTTGCATACTGGTGCATTAAAAAGTTAAACAAAACAAATAGTATATAAATCATATTGTGATCTACCCTGGCATCTTGCTGTGCTTTTTGCATATTAGGAGCTTGGTTTTCATCTCGGTGGCCCTGAAAAATAAACATAAACACTTGTCCAGGTAAACACACAGTATGGTTTCATACAGCATTAAAAGGGGGCAGTGAAATCCCCTAAAACAAAAAGTTTCTAGCTGTTATGCGCAATCTTTTCTTAACACTGTCACAAAATATTAAATCGACAATCACAAAACACTAGCTGCTACAGCTAAAACTCTGTCACAGCTGACACACTGTCATATCCAACACACTGGCACAGCTGACACACAGTCACATCCAACACACTGGTACAGCTGCCACACTGTCACATCCAACACACTGTCACAGCTGACACACTGTCACATCCAACATACTGGTACAGCTGCCACACTGTCACATCCAACACACTATCACAGCTGACACACTGTCACATCCAACACACTGGTACAGCTGCCACACTGTCACATCCAACACACTATCACAGCTGACACACTGTCACATCCAACACACTGGTACAGCTGCCACACTGTCACATCCAACACACTATCACAGCTGACACACTGTCACATCCAACACACTGGTACAGCTGCCACACTGTCACATCCAACACACTATCACAGCTGACACACTGTCACATCCAACACACTGGTACAGCTGCCACACTGTCACATCCAACACACTATCACAGCTGACACACTGTCACATCCAACACACTGGTACAGCTGCCACACTGTCACATCCAACACACTATCACAGCTGACACACTGTCACATCCAACACACTGGTACAGCTGCCACACTGTCACATCCAACACACTATCACAGCTGACACACTGTCACATCCAACACACTGGTACAGCTGCCACACTGTCACATCCAACACACTATCACAGCTGACACACTGTCACATCCAACACACTGGTACAGCTGCCACACTGTCACATCCAACACACTATCACAGCTGACACACTGTCACATCCAACACACTGGTACAGCTGCCACACTGTCACATCCAACACACTATCACAGCTGACACACTGTCACATCCAACACACTGGTACAGCTGCCACACTGTCACATCCAACACACTATCACAGCTGACACACTGTCACATCCAACACACTGGTACAGCTGCCACACTGTCACATCCAACACACTATCACAGCTGACACACTGTCACATCCAACACACTGGTACAGCTGCCACACTGTCACATCCAACACACTATCACAGCTGACACACTGTCACATCCAACACACTGGTACAGCTGACACACTGTCACATCCAACACACTGGTACAGCTGACACACTGTCACATCCAACACACTGGTACAGCTGACACAATCACATTTGTACTTACATTTGCCATAGAAACCATGAGCCTCTTAAAATGACCAGATGTGTCTCCTGCGATGTCTTGTTCTAGTGAGGTCCGGTACACTAAAAGTACAGCATTTATGCTTAAATAATGATCATTTTAATGATTTAAAAATCTTATTACTTGAAAAAGTGAAGTATCAAAAAATGCATGTCCGCATTTCAATAGAAAGCACAATATCAAATTTGTTTTCAAACTTACTTTGTTTATAAGCTGCATTAATTGCCTGGATTTCACGATTGTTCCTTGTGCACAAAATTTCAATCAGTGCATCTTCATCAGTTCCTAAACCCTGCAATATGAAATCTAAAATATGAATCTACACATACATCTACATTAATGTATAATGACTGATAACTTTACTTCATCCAAAGCCATAAAAAATTAAGCATATGAGACTTACACTAAAAATGTATTGTAAAACAGTGCCATATTAAAAAATTCACCTGGCATACTCATTGATTTCATTCCCGTTTTTACTCTAAAATGCACTGTTGCTAAAACTGAATGAATGACCATACAAATATTTCTACCATATTTCTGCAATTCCAAATAAACCAACATAAATTTTGCTCAAATTCAATGCAGACTCATTGGTACAACTCCAAAAAATTTAAAAAATGACAAAATCCTTTTTCAAATTTTCGGCCTATCAGTTAGACAATATTTTGCAAGTGAATGACAAATGGAATAGATAACCAATTTTAGTTAGTTACATAAAATATTAAGACTTTAGACCTTAAATAAATTAAGCTTCCTTCATATTGATGAGCCAGCCACTTACCGCCATTGCACGCCTGAGTTCCGAGGCATCATATTTCTCAGGAGGCAACATGAGGGCCAGGACACAATCTTCAAATTTACCACTCAGTTCACTCTTCAAGTCTTGTATTAAATCCTTAAATGATGCAAAAATAATTCTAAATATATAAATAAAATACACTGTACGTTTTCATCAGAAATCAAATAATAATAATGTAAGAGCTGAAGGAAGTTGTAAGTTGAAGGTCATATATGGTGCCTAGATGATTCAACTAATAACTGGACAAATTGCATGGAAACTGCTTAATACAATAAATTAATTATAGATTTAGATGCCACATAACCAAGCAGTTTTCAACAAGTGGAAGATACTGCTAGCAGCATCATATTCACTTATACAATCCATCCACTGTACACAACATACAAGAGTTTAATTACATCAAGGCTCTTTTGCATGGCATACAGTGGATGAAGAGTAGTTGTAACTGACTTATCCCACAACTGGCACTTTGAACAAAAGGTCGAACGCACGAAGCGATTTAAAATACAGGCAAGTGCGTAAGTAAAATACATGTGCAATTATCCTATTGTTGAAAGTGTCAGCTATGGGATAAGCTATGTAATTTAACTACACATATAAATAGTTTAAGAGGTATGCTCCCTTGACATCAATAAAAAGAAGATTATGTACACAGAAATACCCATACTGTCCAGACTGTTTAACCTAACAGTCTAATTAAAAAATCTAATGGCTAAATAAGATACTGAATGTCTCAATAAGAAACATCCTTAAGTCTCCCTAGTGGTACATGTAATTAAATAAAGAAAAATACTTGTATCACATTGCAATGAATTAAAATAAGAGAAGCAATAGATATGATGTTGCATGATATTCAAGGATGGAAATCTGCCTAATGTGGTAAGACAATTTTATAAAAGAACCTTTCTATCTTCCATTCAAGGATCAAGCAGACCTTGGGGAAATTCATCATTGATTCATAATTTTATAAACATCATGCAATCTTTATCCAGAGGGGAAATAATGTACTAACAGTCATTAACCATAAATTTCAAACTTCTCATTTTTTTCTCATTGATATTATTCAAATTTCATCGCTTTTTGTTTCTCACAAAGCATGCTACCTATACTTAACTCATTTTCTAAATTGTTTTTATTCATCTTTTTCAGGTATAATCCACAGAACACTGCTTTAGAAAATATCATCCATTCAGTCATTCATTTTGTTTTAATTCACTGAGTAAATACAGTACACCTCAGAAGCACATCTGGGGCTCCATAGTTTAGTGCTGAGACATGAAGCACAGCTAGGTTAATATGCTGTGACTTGTGGTAATGGGTTCCATGTGCGTAAAAAAAAAAAAAAAGACTCTCATGACAATTCCATCATGCAAAATCCAACAAGACAATACTTGTCTTTAAATGGAATATACTTACCCTTCCATACATAGTTTTGTACTGCAGAAACAATTTTTGGCGTTGTGCGTTTGTCCTAAATCCAAGAATGTCAATGATGGCTCTCTCATCAGTACCTGTAAATTTTAACAAATTTGATTCAGAATGAACATTTTTGAACTGATAATGAACATTTTTGAACCGATAATAACTGAAATAGAAGATTATATCTGGCATAAGTCAGGTAAATAAAAACTTTGGATTCAAACATACTGGGCATAAATGCTACATACCGTAAAAATGCAGCATACTGTAAAAAAAAAATACTAATCACCTAATTTGCATTTGGATTACCTAGGTGCTATGAATGTTGCACATCTACATATGAAAACTTCTACACTGTACTGTCAGTCATTTCACCAGCCCAATTTCCTCTTTCCAATTAAACATGTAAAATTAACAGTGTTTACTTATTTATTTATTCATTTGTTGTAATAAGGTCATAGCTGTAGCAGTCAGTATGATGATGAATATAATTCCAGGCACTCACATACTATGATTTTAACCTATTTCCTCAGTGACTCACTTTCTGGTTATCAAAAAATGGCTGGAAATACAACTACTAGTAATGATGATTTAGGTTAGTTCTAGTTCTTAATGTGTAAAATTCAGGGTGAGAGACTTGTACTCGACTTACCTAATCCTTTCATGGCTTTCCTCAACTTAGCACTGTCATCTTCAGGGTTGAAAGGGGTGTGGTCTCTTACAGTTCCCTGTTCCTGTAGAAAAAAAACAAACTGTATAAAAACACTGTATATCAGGATCTCAGCTCACCCTCATGTCTCCTAGTATTTTGCTTTCAACCAATTATCTTGAAGATTTAAGCTAAATGTTATGTTTTATGCATGGCTAAATCACACGCCGAGTCGGAGAAAAAAAAGATTTAAAATAATTTAATTTGAACAATTTCTTTAGCTAAAATATTTTTTCTGGAAGCAATTACTCAACAACAGGATAATGTGGTACTGGTGCAATAGCTGTCAAGCAATAATGAATAATTTTGTGGTTTAATGCAAGTATGACTGCTTTCCAAAATCTATCAAGCTGCAGAGACATTTTCACATTTCAGTATTTTACCAAAATGAGAAAAGGAACAACAGAACAAAAGTAAAGTAACTTCTCTGATGTAAAGAATTAGTGATAAAATTTAATTTTATTACAAATACCATGTAATTTCATGAAATATGGACCATTTCATAAAACTAACAGGGTACTCAAAAACTACAAGCACCATAATTGCTCATATCCACTCTCATGGCTAATATATCAACTTGATGACAGTGACATGTAGCTAGCAATACAGCTGAAAGCCTTCCATATTCAATATCCATTAAATTTATGAACAATAAATCAAAATGACACAATGCATCTTTATACTCTAAGGAAAGTATAACAAGTTTTATATCATTTTACACCATGCTGCTGCCTGGCTATAGACATACTTGAGCATATTTCATTGCCAAGAGACATAGCAAATTAGTGTGATATCTATTAATATCTCTCTCATGTCTTTGAATAATCATCATTACATGTTTAAAGTGATGATAAAAATAGATGATTCACATCAGACTAATAAAATTCAACTCTCAACTTGCAGTAGGATATAAAAAACGAAGAGTGTCACACAAAATTTTTAGTTCATAAAATGGCTGAACCATAAATATATATTCTATAAAGAAAGTTCCGATATGGCCATGTGTTGGTGGTACATAAACATGGTTTTCAATCTCTCAGATTCACTGAACAGCTGTTTACAAGCTGCTCCGAACTGCATCACTAGCCATATGTTTAATTAAAACTATCAGAAATCCTGCTTAATCATGAATGAAATATGTAATGAAGGGGCAGACATAATTTTTAAACAAAACTGCCACCACCAAATATACTAACTTTTACCCAATAAATTACCAGAGTTCAAACCTGCATAATACAAAAAAAAAATATTTCAACCCCAAATTGCTTTTCGCTGCCACTTGCAATTGTACTAAAATCAACCAAGTGTCTATAGTATGTAGTATATATACTCAGCTGTCCTACTTTGACCTTTCCTATAGCTATATGTACCGGTACCATAGAAGACGTATGCAGGTCATGCTTGAACTTTTTAGAAAATGTTTTTTAAGAGAGAAAGAAAGAACATGGGACAAAACAATTTCATCACACATTTAATAGGGGATTGAGTTTTTTCCCCAAGCCTGGCACAGTCTTTACCCAATTAACATGGGATCTAAGAACTATTCTGATAAATATCAAAATATCTGTTGCATGCACGATTGCAATGCAGACAACTATTTCCCTCACTGTTCAAACACAAAATGATCATGAGCTCATCTGATAAAAAACATGTCAAAAAAGTATTTAGAGTACATATTCTGCATCATAACAACTACCAAGTTATAAATCATTCATAAAACCTGTTCATAACTACAACAGAAACAGAATGCTATCCAGTGCATCTCAATACATCAATTAGCAACACAACATCCCTTTTAGTTCATAATATCTTTTTTTTTTGAAAACTCACCTCCGTAGCACTAGCCATTGTGAAGACGTCTGCTCTTCTTTTGGTCTACTTTATGAGCCAGTTGTGTTTATCTTTTACAGGCTACCAGGCAGTCTATATATACACACCCTTCCTCTGACCTAATTATATTAATAGTGCAAGCCGGGCATTTATGTGGTGCAGTGCATCATCTGCAGCTCTCGCAGCATGCAGGTATATCCCGTACTAACTGAATGCCCACTGTGATGTGTAGCTAACTCAGCATGCAAGTGCTAATAGGATGAAATGAGGGGAAATGTCCAGTCCCAGGTTTCTATGATGCAAGAAAAAGATTCTGTATTCATTCAGTGTGTCTCTTTTTTCACCATATATATCATTAAAAATGAGTTTTGTTTCATTTAAGAAATATTATTTTATTTTACTAAAATTGCAATGATTTGCACATACTTTTATGTAAGGTGAAATATAGTGAAGTGATCCACAGCTGTACATATTATATTATATTATATTATATTATATTATATTATATTATATTATATTATATTATATTATATTATATTATATTATATTCAAGTTATAACACCTGAATACACAAGGGGCGACCAAAGTTATCCTAGCTTAAAAAATACAAAGGATGTTATCTCCAAGATAATGTCAAAGAAAAAATAAAATTTATTCTGTTTTATGCTTCAAACATATTTTAAGAATTTTCAATTTATTATTTGAAACAAAAATACAATAGCTTAGCATTAACCCAGCTGCACATAAAAAATTAATTCTTGAAATTTTTGAAATTCACATATTATAATATTCAATATCCTTCGTGTTTATATGTTGCACTTACGTATGCACTAGTATCTACATCTTTTGCAAGTAATAACATATCATTTATTAACAACATCATTGATTTCTATGTATAAGACTTATAAAACTAGTTAAGCTTCAATTTTCTTGATTATGTTGTTGTTTTTCACTTTCCTTTTGCAAATAATAATAATAATAATAATAATAATAATAATAATAATAATAATAATAATAATAATAATAATAATAATAATAATAATAATAGGGGATCTGCATATCAAAAATGATATCATTGAATTTGAATTTATCTTGTAATATTAAACGTTGTCAACTGATATTGGTATTACTTAAAATGATCATTGATTGTCCTTTTTTTTAAATCTTTTTGACAAATTTCCCACAAGACATACCAAATCAATATTTCACATTACAGCAAATTACAGCAGCTGATCCTAATGTAACAGCAGATATTATTTTTGTGTGTAAGCAAATAACACATTTCTTTTTTAAATGCCTTTTTTATCTCTAAACCTCCCATGAGGGAAATGAAACAAGTAACTAAGTAACAACCAAATGGTATTCGATTCCATAAAACATAAAAAATCCTCTGTTACTGACACTTCTATCTATCATCATAAGTTTATTCACGCCAGCACAATTCATCACAATTAAAAACTATCAATGTCAATTTTTCCTGTGTGGTGTTTCCATTCAAGTCTACTTCGTTCATAATGAGCTATGTATCTCAGCAGGTCCCTGCAGAGTTGGATCGATAAGCAGAACAATAGTTTCATTAGGAATGAGCCCTTGGATCAATTTTTCGGACCTAAGCTGTTTAGTGAAACATGTCCCTGATGGCCTGGGCTAAGTCAGGTCAGTCCCACTTGACTGGAAACATGACTTAGGTAAATTAGAAATCCAACAGCACTTATAAGGATGTGCAGCATGCGTGGTGAATGTAATATGCAGCTTTTATCTAAACACTATAATCTACAATATGAAGGCAATGTAGGTTAAAACTGACAGATTATCTCGCTTCTTTATTTTCATTGCAATAAAAGATAGGAGATCACAAGTGCTGTACCTGTTAGCCAGTTGCTGCATGTACTACATCACTCAATCAATCAGTTAACTGATCATATCAATCAAGTAATCAATTAATCCATCACTCAGCATCTTCCATGTATCAGCTTACTAGTACCCCCAGTATGTCTAGGCTGTCAATAAATGAAACCATATGTGTAACTGCATTACAGTTTTCCCTATCTTTATCCCATTCTATATCAACACATACTTTGGGTCAATTCAAGAGAAACTAGCATGCATCACTTTACCTTGACACTATATGCATAGGCTCCAGTGGGCTGTGAATACCCCCCATAGCCAGCCTGGGGTTTGGGTGTGTGATAGGCCGGGGACTGGGTTGGAGCCGAGGGGGCTGATGGTGCCCCGTAACCCCCAGGTGCTGAGGCTGTGGGATACCCCTGTGCTGCAGGGGGTGCCCCATATCCCCCTGGGGCACCATAACCTCCCCCTGAGGCTGCAGTAGGATATCCTCCTGCCCCTCCCATAGGGGCTGTAACAGTGGGGTATCCCCCAGGGGCAGCAGGGGCAGGGTAGGCCACAGGAGGAGGGTTGTATGATGCTGGTCCTGGCGGGGGACCACTGTTATAGCCTGTACCCATCCCATACTGAAAAGTAAGAAAACATAAATAACACTTTACATATATAACAGGTGACATCGAGTTTGTGTCTCTGTTAAAATAATATTTTTTGCATGGGCATTGCATTTTTATCTATAGTGGACTCAAGCTACGGGATACCGTTGTTTTCAACATTACAAAAGGGTGTGAAATTATACCTAGTGTATAGTGAATGTGAAATTGCATTTGTTGTGACAGTGTGTTAGGTGCACCAACATGTGATTGCGTTAGATGTTACCTGGGGCATCCCTGGTTGTGGCATCCCTGGCTGTGGCATCCCTGGTCCACCAGGTCCACTTCTCACAGCTGACTCCACTCCCTAGAGATAATAATAATAATAATAATAATAATAATAATAATAATAATAATAATAAAGGGCCAAGAAGCTGAATTTAAAGAATAAGAAAGTGGAGGAAGAGAAAATTTTCATTTTAAACTTAAGTCCAACTTAAACTCACTAGTAAAGGTAAGCCTAATTTAACTAGTGCGTATCATTTCCCAGTACACACATGAAGTGGTTCTATATGGCAATACTTACACCAAATCCCAGCTGTCCTGGCATGCCCCCTGGTGGCTGCACTCCATAGGGGAGATTTGGCCCCCCAGAGGGGTAAGGGGCCCCGCCCCCACCTGGATAGGGGGCACCCCCAGGGTATGGGGGACCTCCTGGTGTAGGCATACCCTAGAATGGTATTGGTTTAATAGTAAGCAAAAAATATGATATATGAAAGCTGTGTCAGTCACCAAATTTATTGATTACATTATTGAAGTATATATATATATATATAAATATATATATATATAATGTAATCAATAATTTTGGTGACTGACACAGCTTTCATATATCATATTTTTTTCATAAGATACCCTTAATTTTTGTACTATCCATCTCACAACTGAAATAAAAATATGCTATTTCAGACTATTTTCTCCAAATAATCCAAGATAACAATCAATATGATTGGTACTAAGGTCTGGGATGATAAGTACCTATATCTCCGTACTATGATAAGTACATATGGGCCTCTACTGGTATACTATACTTGTATTTTCTATACTACACAACAGTACTAGTGTGGTAAATTGCTACCAGCCGTGTAAGTAACAAAAAAATTCAGAATTTTAGTTTGGTAAGCAGCAAGAAAACAACCTCAGAAAAAAACATGTTTGTTTGAGTGGGAGGTAAATCAAGATACCTGGGACTATTTTAGTGAAGTGAAAAACTAAATACACTTTCATCTTCTTACTGCCAGTGATGTAAAGCATGACCATATGGCTGAGATGATTAATGGGTGGTTGCAGATTTCTTCTCATCAAACATGTAAATTTTGGTGATGATTTACATGGGTAGATCTACAGGATATGCTACTGTACTGTATCTGTAGGCATTTATAAATATGAGCAATTGTTTATGCAGATCTGGGCACCATTAGTATCAGGTCATAAGGTAAATCATCCAAAAATAGCGCAGAACAAGTTATTTAGTATACTACAGATAAACAGAGGGCTACACACCACAGATGTATCAATTATTAAATGTAAAATACATCATACTACACACTGTTGCTACAGTAGTACATGTACCAGCTGTAGCCGTTTCTCTCTCTCTCTCTCTCTCTCTCTCTCTCTCAATCAGTCAGAGTGGGGCGGCGTTAAAATGCCTCCATAACTTCATAACCCCCTGACACTGAGTCACTTTGGGATTTAGTGTATTATTTATAGACCGATCAGGATTGCTCAATAACTGGTGAACAACTAGTTAACACTGATTTCAACTTCAAGATAAATAAAAAAATGCTCGTATTATTTGGTCTTTCCAGCCTGTCAGGTTGTCTGTGATATCAAAATCCACTTACTGGCATTGGTTGTTGCTGAGGGTAACCCCCTGCCCCAGGGTAACCGCCTCCGTACCCTCCACCGTAAGGGTAACTCATCTTGTTGAACTGTAAACTTATCACAGAGGTAAATGAAAGAGTGAACTGGGACAGGAATTGCCCATATGCGCATGCGCACAGAATTATGCTTCCGTGTTTCTTTCTAGCGCTTCGTCTGCCTCGATCGCTAGATGCGCCCCCTTCCTAGTTAAACTTCATACCGTTGACATACGACATCTAGATCTCTAAGATCTTTCTATTCCATCTTGACAAATGTAGCACTTATTGACTCTGAACATTCAGCAAATTTTAGGTAATTATGTTAAAAACCCCCTATTTAGAAAAATAAAATAAAATAGCCTACACGTCGCCACACTGTTATCTCGACCGTTCAAAAAACATTAATAATAATAATAATAATAATAATTAATTAATTAATTAATTAATTAAATTTAATAAAATGAAAAAATAACGATATTTAGGTGAAACTGAAGAATATACAGGTATATTGTAACTGGATACTAGGCCTAATTAAATGATAAGCCTACCATTCAGAAGACGCAATGTTTCTATAACTATTAACCGCATATCTATCTGGGTTCGTAAAGGAAACAGTTTTAAAGGGGCCCGGGGTTACCATTTAGCAGCACGGTACTCAAAAAACGGTGGAAGGGAGGGCTCCCAAACCTATTAACCAAGCCAGCTCCCAAAAAAACTTTTGAAATAACGAAACCCAACTGCTGATGTTAAAAATTTTCAGATTGGGCCTATTGGACTTTAACTATCAAAATTCCTCGCTGATAAATCTTTTGATGTCAGATTATGAACTTTAAGGGAGAGATCTAGAAGAAAATTCGGAGTAGGGCCTACCGGGGATTAATTTGAACCGATGATAAAATGTTATAAAAATTGCGCAATTTCCCATAACTTTTGACCAATTCAGGAAAGAGTCAAAGACGTTGCAATACTTTTATCTGGCTTACATAGGCCTATAGACAGATACGTTCATGGACCCACATGCTAATACATGCCTCCTACATCCACAGAGAAAATTTACCCTCTTTCCTGAAAGCACATTTATGTATATTGCTTGCTGCTCTGCGCTGAGGATTCAGTAAAATGAACTTGAATCCCTCATGGCTCTTACAGGTAACCGCCAAATGAGAGTCCTTTTTCATGCAAAAAGGCGTTTTAATGAAAAGTCATCCAAAAATAAGATTTTCACTGATTCTGTTTTTAGATTGTTTTTCATTGTTTACTTTTTTATTATCTGATCCTTAAAATATGTTTTTGATAAAATACGTACGTAGATATTTGAATAGCAAAGATAATTGAACTGCATTTTACACCAGAAAAACTATTTACTTTTACCAGTACACTAGGCCTATACTGCTTTACGGCGCGTATTTCCATGGCCACTCTTTAGGCTACTTGGCAGCAACGCGTAAATAAAATATTTCAAATTAATCAAATGTGCAATTAATCAAATGTGCTTGACCTAGAGTTGAGGAATAACGTGACATTTTCAAAGGTCATTGACTGGATTTGTTGATAGAATCTTTGTTTTTAACTGAAACCCTCGAAAGTTTGTTAAATAGACCCTGTCTTTCAGCCAAACTCTGCTTCAGTATTTGCCTGAGGGAAGCGTTTTAAGCAAATTCTTTGTCAGTAGTCTTAGGTAGCCACAGTGGCACAGCATGACAACACACCTTCGCAAATTTCTGGCGTGAGAGATTTACACATTAAGAATACATTTAGTGCCGTTATGAACTTGGAGCCTGTATGTTTCGTTTCTCATAATTGGCTGTATTCAATTCTGATATGTATATATATGTATCAAAATTTTGACGTAAAATATTTGTAATTAAAAGGGTCTGGATCTCTCTCAAGTGAAAGAAAATGAAAGAAAAAAATTAAAATAAAACTGCAATCTAAGTGAGAAAAGGTTACTATAGCAAGAACTGAACGGGTTTAGGTAGTTTTTTCTTATTGGAACAGTGTATATACAGTGTACTTATTGCGCTAGAAGGCGAGAAACATCTCAATCGCGTTATCTTCAAACGGAGTCAAGGACACGTACATGTGCCATTTATACCCTAGATAAACCACTGTCTTTGTAGTCAGTTTTTTCGATTTTTCTGATTTGAAAACAATGTTTTGATTCACTGAATTCAAAGAACCGAAACGTCAATCTGTATTTAAAGAACCGGGTTCGCAGGCCGACCCGAACAGCGTCATAGTGAGCGTTGAAAAAATATGGAACCACTCCTTTCCCTGTTTATCGCAAAGAAGGATATCTTTTTTTTTCTTTCTCTGTCCCGTCTGCCTGTTAGTGAGTGGACTTAGGTGAATGTTTCTGAAATGTTGGGAGAGGACTAAATATATGCGAGAATTCAATGTCTTACACAAAATTTCCAATTTCCAAATGAAATAACTCTCGATTGTAAAATCATGCAGTTTATAGGCACCGGGGAAATTTCATTCTTCACTGTTAAGGAAAAAAAAAAATTGACCTTTTTATTATTTATTTGTGCAATAAATGTATATTTATGTGAAAACAATTAATTTAGAGTACAAAAATACCATACATTTATATTTAACTTCATACCAATAAATGCGTAGACAATTTGTTAGAACTGCTAAGGACTAATCCAGTTTACATCCATTTGCATACACACACACACAAATGCGCATACATGCATGCAGATGCTCTAGGACGCACAAATACATGCACACTCCCTCTCCTGTTATATCTATTATTACAATTTCTATTGCAACTTTTTACTTTTACATGTTTCAGGACATTTGATGGCACATAAATTATGAATGCAATGAACAAATACAACTCAGTGCATAAAGTCATGATATGCATGAACATCACCCCCTATTTCCATAAATTATGACATATTTCTGTATATTTGTTGAACCAATTTCATTGGTAGTATCTTCTTTACCCTGTGAGTAAAGCAGCATATGTGCCTGATCACATGAACTTTGCCATATTTAGTGGAAATGCCCTCGTTTTTAACAAGTACTCCAGATCTTTTCAGTATGAAATGTCAGGTATAAAAATAGATGTCCCAACACTACTGTGAGCTTCTAAAACAGACTAGACACCTATATGTCTTAAGATAAACATATAGATATATGACTAAAAATACACAATACTATAATGACAGAGTGCCCTCTGAAGACTTCGTTGAAGACTGTTGCTGTATAAATCATTACAGCAATACAACTATTAAAAAAACTACATGTAGTGAAATATATATGAAATAATGGGTGTTATACACCTGCGATAAAAAATGATCTAAATAAATAACAAATAAATACATACATTATGTGCATTATAATGTAGCTCATGGAAAAACAAGACACTTAATTTGCCAAGAATTCACAACCTTGAAACCAAGTAGAACTTCACAGATTTTAAATAACAGAAGTATATTTATTTCAGTCTGTCAAGAATTAAAATTCACAACCTCAAAAATAAAATGAGTAGATTGTCATCGCTTTAAATTCAGTGTGCATTACAATTCACTTTAACTTTCTTCAACATGTGGAAGCACACTTTTCACTTTTAGGATCTATACCATCACAGAAATCAACTTGTGTTAATCTATCATTCATTGTGTAATTAACAACATAGTTAACACTTGCAGGCAACCTTAATCAATTGACAAAATGTCTGAAATGTGTGAAAAGAGTTGGCAACTCTGAAATTTCACAACCTTATTGCTTGGAAACAGATCTTCATAGCATTTACTTTGCTTTATTATGGTATGGATAAACAATTCAGCTGCTTTTTTCCTTCTCTACTAAATCACATTTCTCATTTTATAATCTTAATGCCTGGGAGTAGATCTTCATAGCCTTTAATTTACTATGCAGTGTCTCCATCCCCAACACCCGCACTATGTGTATCAGGAGGTCGCAACTCGCCTCGGCATTATGCTCTTTCCAATATTTCATCGATGCAAGAATGCGTTCCTTCAACTTATCCTTGCCCTTGTATTGCTGCTCCAGTTCTTGAATCACTTCAGCTTCAAAGCGGAACTTTCTCCATAGTTGGCGTAGCTCTTGCTTGTCTATTGTGTTGACAATGTGGTCAATCATCTTCTGCAGCAGCAGTTCTGGAAAAAAAATTAACAATTATTTTTTTTCCAGGTTAAACTTTGTATTTGCTCATTTATGTCTTAAAATACTTGAAATGGAGAAAGAAACATATTTGCTCCTTTATTTGGTTTCTGAAAATGTATGGTTTTGTCATTCTTTATTTAAAAAAAAATCAATGAAATACAATACAAATCCTGAGAACTCACAATTTTTATAGTATAATAATTGAAACTGCACTAAACACTTAAATGCATGCAAAATGAGTACTTAATACTAAAGGACCCCCTAAATTAAAAACCATAATTGTCATTAACCATACAGGTCACCTCTTACCCTCTCTTTCCAGGTGTTTTCTGAGGAACCTTCCAATAGGCTGCAGTACCCCACTAACACAGATGTCCATGGGGGGAGTCTTCAGGGGGTTGTTCTGTAAGCGTAGGTCATTTAGGCCAGTCATATGATCAAAGTCTGCTGGCAGTGTCGAGAGTTGATTGTCGTCCAGTTGTAGCACTTGTAGTCTCATCTCACACATGGAGTCTGGGATGGACATGATATTGTTGTGATGGGCCACCAAGGTCTGGAGGTTCTTCATGCTGGCAATGCTTTGAGGAAGGCCACCAATTTCGTTGTTTTGCACATAAAGATGGCAAATGCTGGACTGGCCAAGCTCTTCTGGAAGCCATCCAACTTTTGAGCCATTCTCCTGGTCAAAATTCAAAAGATCCAAATTGGGGATGGCACAAACATGTGTAGGAAACATATCAAACTTGTTGTTGGACAAATCTAGGTATCGCAACCCTGTCATGTTTGCTACTTCTTCTGGTGCATCAATGATCACATTGTCAGCCATGTTGAGCACCTCCAGGTTGGCCAAGGCACACATCACTTCTGGGAAATTGTCTAGTTTATTCTTATTGATTTTGAACTCTTTTAAGTTTACAAGCTGTCCAAACTCATCTGGCAAGCAAGAGATCTCATTCTCCTGCAAGTCTAGATATTCTAACTGTGACAACTTAGTCAGTGGCAATGGGAACTCTGCCATTCCATTTCTACTCAAGTCCAAATGACGAATCTTCTCCAACTGGCTAAATTCTTCTGGGAGATCAACCAGCTTGTTTCCACTAAGACTTAGGACTTCTAACCCTCTGACAGCACCAATAGCCCTGGGGATTCTTTCAAACTTGTTGTCATTCATAGACAAAGTATTGAGCTTTTTGAGGTTGGCCATCTCTAGCGGGAGCTCCGAGATCTTGTTGTGATCAACAGTGAGGGTATCCAGCTCTGAACACATGCACAATTCATCAGGAATCACTGAGATGTCATTGTGACTCAGATGAAGCTCTTTTAAATTGTACAATTCTGCTATGCTTGCAGGGAGGCATGAGATCTGATTGCCTTCAAGGGACAGGGTGTCTAAATTTTCAAGAAAAAACATCTCCTGGGGGAGAGTTTTGATTTGGTTGTTGTTTAGCAAAAGAATCCTCAGTCGAGACAATTTTCCAATATCAGATTGAACTTCAGTAATTTTGTTGTCAGACATGGTTAACTCGATCAAATTCTCAAAACTGTATACCTGAATGGGTATAAATTCAAAATCATTATCATCTAAATACAAACCCTGTAAACAAATCAAATTTTCAATTTCTCTTGGGAAATTTGTCATGTGATTTCCGCATAAACCCAATTTCAGAAGACCCTCAATTTCACAAACTTTGGGATTCAGGAACTCTATTCTGTTCTGTTCTAATCCAAGTATCTTTAAATTACTAAGTTTGGATATCTCATCAGGAATGTCTCTGATTCCATTCTCATTTAAGCCTAAAAATTCTAGCTTTTCAAGGCCCCCAATTTCTGGTGGAATATCACAAATTTGATTTCGATTTGCATAAAACTGCCTCAGACACTTCAACCCAGCAATATCTCTAGGTATCTCAACTAGCTCATTTTCGCTCACGTCTAAAACCTGCAATTTCGGCAAACCAAACAAGTATGGGCTTAAGGAACTCAGTGCATTCTGGTTCAGAGCCAGGATCTCCAAGTTGACCAGACTAGCTATAGCAGCTGGGATCTGTGTAAGAGCATTGTCACTGAGGAAAAGGCACTGGATATGTGATGCATTGAACACATCTATAGGGATTGCTGTCAAGCCCTTGGACTGTGCATCTATACACTGTTTGCCATCATCAGAGGTAATCAGCTGGGTTGGACTAGAGGTCGCCATGGAGGACAAAATCTCTGCAGGCATATCTATAACTGGTGCTGCTGTTGGCTCCTTGATTTTGTTTCTACATCAGGACTTCGTTGAGAATGGGGTCCTGGAATTAGATGACAAATCTTATTAGCTATGGGGGAATAGAAAAGCAAAAAAAAAAAAAAGAAAAAAAATGCAAAAAGAAAAACAAACTTTCAACAGAGCTGTACTAAAAATATAAAGAGAAAATACACTAAGTTTGAGAGTTTAAGTAGCTCAGATAAGTATTCAGCTGCACGAGACCTTGAGGTTTATTACTGCATAAACAAATGAGTTTATCTGATTTATTAAATTATTGTATCTAAAGTGGTTATAAAAATATCCCACTTAATGAAATACAATTTCCATTCTCGAGACAAGTGCCATTTGAAATAAATTTCATTTCGACAGTTGGCTCCTTTTAATAAGGTAAAAATGTCTGAGCACAGGTATTTACTTCAATACCTGAACCCTAAGATTAATGTTTATTAAGCAAATAATTAAACGGAATTTGATCGTGTGGCATTCAGTTAGAGCAAATATAAAGTGGGTCTGAAGTTGAAATAACCACAATACTTCACTTAGAACCAAAAAGGTGCTTGTTTTGCATTATGCAAAATGAAAAGTCTGTAAATGTCAAGCACATATGTTACCCATACTGAAGTAAAGAAAATGTTTTAACAGTCAACTTGTAGCTAACTCAGGTTGATATGCCAGCACTGAAGATCAACAAGATTTCAAAATCTCTACATTTTGTTTATGAGTACAGTATATTGAAATACACCACTTAATAACATTATTCACTGAAAGCCATACGTATTTGCATATCTATTTATCTATTATCTTGCGTCCTTTACACATCGGCAATAAGCGCATTTTGATAAAGAGTGGCTACACAAACTATTTACGGGCATTAAAATATTATATGATACAAATTTCTGACCAAAAGGAAACGAAAAGCCCAATTATAACACAGTATTATCAACGTTTCTAACCTCGACAAACGCTTGAGTTCGCCTGATACTGTTCAGTAAAAACAATAACATGAAACTGAGCGTGAGATAAATCAGTGCGATTAAATTAGACACGGCGTCAAGTGAGGTGCATTAAAAATGAACTTAGAAGAAATGCTTGCCAAAGTATTTGATAATGTCACATTCGATGTGAAGAGTTACCCATTTTTCGTTAAACTGCACGTTGTCAACAATTTCTTAAAATATTACCTGTTGAATATATTGTCCTACGAGGCGAAGTGTCTCTCGTGTTCTCTTCATTTAAGCGTGTTGTTGCTCTTGGTGACAAGTGCGCGAGACTTGGCGAGATATGGGAGGAAGTTGATAACGCATGCGTATGTAGTCCATCCAAGATGGAAGCGACCGTAGCGGCGAAACTCGTCGTTAAGAAGAAACTGTGACTTTTAACATAGAAAACAGAAAGGTTGTTGGATTCTTCTTGCGCTAGCAACTAGGTATGTGATTACCAGCTGGGGAAATGATCCTGTTTAATGGACGTCAATGCGTTAACGGATCACACCGGTTTAAGCAGCGACGCACGTAGATATCTATCATGTGACCCGGAAATATGGTTTAAGACCCCCCGGCCGTGTGTGTACATATCCTGCAGACCCTGCGGCTCTTTACAGAGAAAAAATTATGTCAGTGGCAGGAGAACCCATTGCTTCTCTACCTTGTTACTGCTGTGATGATAAAGATTTGTCAGGCAGAATGATGAATGAAGTGGAATGCACATCCGTTATTTAAATGAAAGTTTGTGTGAAACACTCCTCAATATTTATGTAATTTCATCGAAGTTTCAACCTTAGGAAATGGTGTACATAGCTTGTTTTTAGTAATCTACATTAGACCTTATACACACAACGCTTGCCATATTTTGATGCAGATAAACCTAAGGCTACGCTGTACAATTCTTAGTGTTTCACCTCATTGCTTCTTAAAATATATTTCAACAGGCACCAGACTTTTCATGTTACTCTGAATGGTTAGTCTGTTGCATTCCCCTCTATATTATTTGAGTTTGCTTTTATGGTACAGTAAGGTTGGGAAGAGGAACATTCTGTTGTAAGGACCTGCCAATGCTGTGCTTACCTTCAGCTGACCACACTTAATAAAACTGAAAGTTTTTGTCACAGATAGGGCCTTAAGAGGCCACGACATATTTGATGATAGAAAAATAGACTGGAAGCAGAATATGCAAGTGTGCAAAAAAAAAAAAAAGATTTAGATATTAGCTCACCTATCGATCAAGTTTTAAAAAAGATTTAGATGCTTTAATTCCAAACATCTGATCTGCTCGCACATGGACATACACACACTAATCTATCCAAAAATTTAGTGAGGGTTTGAGCCTTCTGAAAAACGAAAGGGAAAAACTGTTACAGTCATATTTATCTACCAGTATGTTCAATATCAATTTCTGATTGGATTGCCATGATAATTTTGATAAAAACATTAATGCATGTGGTTAACTCTATTAATTTAAGTCAAACAATAATCTATTAAGTGATGTTGAATTGAGTGAATGAATATGATTATTAGTGTCATGAAACCTAAATATCACCTTATCTGTACCATTTTCATCTGATAAACTTTGTACTCATTATCTACATGCTTGTCTGTTTTATTTCAGTATTAAAAAATGGCTACAAAAACGAATGCAGCTATGAAAGAAAATGAGGATATTGCTTGTTACTTTGTAACAAAGCATTCCTGGAAAGGAAAGTAAGCACATTTTAAATTTAATAGTGTTAATACAACAAACTTCTTTGCAGTTTTTTTTTAGTTTTAAGGTGTTTAATGAAATGGGATATGTAGTACCCTTTCTAAAGCATTGCCTCTTATATTGTTTAAGAAAAGTATTTACAAGGTAGAGAACTCTTGTTATTGTAAGACAAGATTTCAAAAATTCACTTCATTTGTGTACCGATACCTGCTTAAGAAATTTATCACTTTTTTTAAAATCAGATACAAGAGAGTCTTCTCTGTGGGTAACCTGGGTATAACAACATACAACCCTGCCACACTGGAGGTCACCAACCAGGTAAGACAGGCAGATTCTGAGGCTTGGAAAACAGATTGAAGGGAGGGGTTGGGTATATAAAAAATATGAAAAGACATGTAAAAACCATCTTTAATGCCAAAGTAATTTTTAAAATGAACTTTATAGTTCAGTAATAGAGTAAACAGAGGAAAATTCTTTATTATTGTGACTAAATTTTCATGAAATAGTTTCTCATAATTAAAAGAAAGATTCATCAGTTAAGTTACTACAAAATCTGTTTGCAGACATTATTATAAATGATTATTTACTTATTTATTCCAGTGGCCATACAGTGAATTTATTAGTATTACACCCAATATCAAAGCCCCCACCCTCAATGAATTCTTGATCACCATGAAAAAAGGGCCCAAGAAAACGGACACCATGAAGTTTTCCACTGATCACAGAGCAGATGTATTGACAGAGGCTTTGGTAAGAAGTCAGCTTGTTAATCAGTGCTGTCAGTAGAACGAGCCATTAAAAGTAATATAAGGGAGCAATAAGGCATACAAATGGTGTTATTGCTAGTTTAATCTATAAGGAGATGGGTTACTGTGTAATCAGTAGAAATAAAAGTGACATATGGATTATTTATATGATGTATTTATTAGATTTTTCTAATTATTATCAGTAGAATATGTTGAAAGTAAAAATAAAACCTATGTATGCAGGAAGTCATATGTATTAAAGGTATTTATCAGCCAAAATCATTTTAAGGGAAATGTATCAGCCTTCGATTTTGGATTTATGAGTTTATACAACTATGCTGTAAATACTCATGTGTATGTAACATTTATTTCAGAGATTTGCCAATCAGTTTGCTGGAAAAGATTTTCAATCCAAAGTAAGTGAGATGCACGTGCGTGTGTGTGTGTGTGTGTGTGTGTGTGTGTGTGTGTGTGTGTGTGTGTGTGTGTGTGTGTGTGTGTGTGTGTGTGTGTGTGTGTGTGTGTGTGTGTGTGTGTGTGCGTGCGCATGTTACTATTTCTGTAATGGCTGGTGCAAAAGAAAAATACATACATCATTTTTGTACATTTGCACCTGAAGTTGAGTGACAATTGCAAATTACTAACATTCCATTAGATATACTATAAATAGTTGATAAAGATTCATCATTATGATACAAGATGAGACTTGTTTTTTCCAGAGGTTTAATGCCTACAAATACCACTGGTCAGACAACAGAATACCCACATTACTCCAAGTAAATCAGTCTTCACTGGATCAAGTGGACCCCAAGACAGGCACCAAACTGGTCTCCTATGACTACAAGGACATGGAGGGGTTTGCTGTCATCTCAGACTACCCAGGGGGGGTGGCTGTCATACATGGGGGATACAATAGACTGGTGAGTGGGATTGGCTGCATGTGTATAATTATCTTTTATGTGTGAGATAATGCACTGTCAGTAGAGAGATATATGCCAGAATGCCTTTAGCATCAGCAGAGAAGTTCAAGGCATATATTGCAAGAGGGTTGCAGTGCATTATATGACATACATACATACAGGGAAAAAGTAGTAGTCAACTTGTACACTAGATAAGTAATTGTGGTGATTATCATAACTGTTTTGTTTTGTTTTGAGCGACAAGACTTTTTTTATTTTTTGTTAATTATTTCAGCATATATTTGCCCTTGAACAAAGAGATGAACTGATCAAAAGTGTGATGGAGACAGCAGCAAACTATATTGGCATTGCCATCAAACAGAGGAAGGAACCTATAACAATGGATCAGGCCACAGCACACAAGATGGGCAAATACAGGTAACAGTGACAATATGGTAAATGGCCCTTTAATAATAATAATAATAATATTTATTCATTATTTAAGTCTTACACCCAGATTACACTTCTAGTTCTGCCTATCACTTTTAGTAGTGAGGGATGTTACTGTCTAGTTGTGTAGTTTGCTCTCTATTCCTTTTGTAACATCAGTAATTAAATATTGTAATGACTATAATATCAGTCTTAACTCCCTGCAGAGTTGGATCAGTTTATATAGAATGATAGTTTTATTAGGAATGAGCACTAAGATATTCCTATACCTCTAGCTATTTATTAATGTCTTTCAGTGTTATTATATACTGGTCATAATGTTTCAATATTGTTACCTATTTTCAGTACCGACGAGGCCCTTACGTCATATGCAGAGTTCAGTGTGTATAAACTAACACCAAGGAACCCAGACCCCATCAGGCGAACACTGTGCCTCACGGAAACGTGTCTGGTGGAGAGAGACCCAGCCACCTATAATGTTGTCACAGCAAAACCTCTGTGTGATGTAAGTGGAAATGAGATGGCTGTATTTTGCTCAGTATTGGATAGTAGCTTTTAGTTCAATTCTAAACAAATTGCGATTTGGCTGAAAATAAAAAATGTGTGACTGTTTTATACGAAATGTTCTTGATATGGTTTGAGATTTCATTTTACTGTATTTATTCAGGTTCTCATGTTCTTGAGTTTGGCTAAAAGAATAACGACTTTATTTAAGAGTTAACTCTTAAATAATGTCCAGACCCTTGAAAACTCTGTTTTGGGTTATTTTATAGTAAATGTCATTGCTGTTGTTGATGTTGTTGTTGTTCTCCTCCTCCTCCTCCTTCTTCTTCTTCTTATTTTTGTTATTATTATTATTATTATTATTATTATTATTATTATTTTTATCATTATCATTATTATTATAATTCCAGGTGTTTGCCATAGTCAGAGATCAAGAAAACCCACAAAAATTTAGTGTTGAATATGTGAAGGGTGCAATACGAACATTCACATCCACTGACAGGTATTTCCTTTTTCTTGAGATGACGACAGCAGGTGTTGTAGGAGTAGATAATTATTACTAAGTTTGATTTAATGTGATACTAATTATATATTAGCTGTGAATTATGTTACGTTTGTAGACAGATTCTTTGCAAATGTGTTGAGAATTGTCTTGAAAAGTCCTTTGTTAAGTCATTTGAAAAGTCGTTTGTTGTAAATGAAAAATAAAAATAGTCTGTTTATTTTATCTATCAATTTTTTTACGTTCTTAATCATCAGAGATGCCTTGATAGCCTCTGTTCTGGATGGTGTAAGGGCCTCTGGCAACAGGGATGTCCATGTGAAAATGAAATTTACCAGCAGGGGATTACGATTAGGTGAGTGTCAGTGAATAAGGTCTCTGCTAGTGTGCTATGGGAAATACACTGATCTTATTGTGAAAATTTCATCATTATAATTATTGATTGTTATGTGGGCATAATAAGAAACTGAGAATAAGCAATAATGGGTAAGCAGATGTACATATGGGGTATAGTTTACAAATTTTTTGTTAATTTTACTTGTAAGCCATAGAAAAACAAGCTTCTGCCTTGAGAAAAAAGTTTTGGGCTAAATCACTTTATAAACAATCAACTTCCTGCTTAAAGATACACAATTCATTTGACAAAATATGAATTTTAATACCTTAATCACCAAGATATGTCACAGAATTACAATCCAGAAATTGTTTTTGCAAGCAAGTTTTGGGCCAATCTCATAATGAAAAGAGCTGGTGTAAAAATGGGTTTATAAATGTTTTCTTTTCAATGGTTGTGGACCAGATACACCTCATCACTGGTTAATGATCTTGCTGTAATTTCCAGGATTATTTTTATTGATTATTTTTATTTTTATATTTTTTTAATCAATTAATTATATGCCATTAAACATTACTTTGTCCTAGGTCCCTTCACAGTCCCTGTTGATGAGGAAGTGGAGAGTCAGCACATGAAGTTTATCCAGAGTCCTCCCCCCAATATTAACTTTGAGATGGCTGTGGAGAGGTTCAACTCTAACATTTCTTACAGTGGTCTCCTGCATGCTGTCACACAAGATGTAAGTAAAGAAGTGAACAGGTGCCTTCTTAGTACATCCAAAATATTTGGTATTAATTGTGTAAGTGAATTTGACTCATGTGAACACATTCATTATTATTATTATTATTATTATTATTATTATTATTTGATCTACATGATTCACCATTAATGGTTCTTTGATAACTACTATGGCCATTGGACTACTATAAAGATGTCATTTGGACCATTTTACAGGGTCTGTTTGCCGAGAACAAAGAAAAACTGATCAACGGCACCCTGTCAGCACTGCTGGATAAGGAGGGTGACCAAGCCATCATTTCCTCAGAGAATCTAGAAGCTCAGTTCCATGCTCTGAGGAGACTTGTGGCCTCCAAGGCTGGCTTTCAGGCTTTTACTAGACTGCCAAAGTAAGTGGAATAAGTTATTATTGCCCGAAGGCTTGAACTACGATTATCGACATAATATTTATGTACAGTTTTCAGGCGATTACTAGGTTGCCCAAATAAGTAGAATAATTTATTACAGCTTCAGGGACTTTAATTACAAATCAGTTGACTTAAAGATATTAGACTTTTACTGGGATGAGAAAGTAAGATGACTTGGGGATGACAGTTTAGTTAAAAAACGTACATAGGAAAATTATGGACATTCTAGTGCGAGTATTAACATTCTGAGCAAGTTGCTTACTTTTTTGACAAAAGGCCAAAGTATTGATATTGCTTTATTTTTCTGTCTTAGGATGAGAGAAAGAGTGGGTATCAAAGTAGTCAAGGCACTAAAGAGAAACGATGATGGGGTGGCCCATGCCGCCATAGACATGCTCAATGCCCTGATGCAGCCCATGCATGATGACTACGACCTGCGACAGGAACAGCTCAATAAAGCCTCTCTGATGTCATCAAAGTCCTTTATGCAGAACCTGCTCAATCTATTTAAGAATCACGTGGTAGGTATTGAGATGGCTGGAGATATTTCAGTGTAATTTCTGATCCAAATCAGGGGAGGTGAACATTTTGACAATTTTTTTTAAATAAATGCATTTCTTAAACATTGTTTGGTAAGTACTGGTCCTTCCAGCACAGAGTTTGATACAGTCATAATGAACCTTCTCAATTTTGCCAGTAATGGGCATTTTTCTCTTTACTTTTATTACCACTACTTTTCAATATAGAATAATCCTTTTAACTTTGTAATTTTAGTTGTAAAGTCTATAAACATTTTTATGGATTTTAGACTCTGAAAAATAAATTATTATAATAATAATAATTATTATTATTAATACTTGACTAAGGGAATATTTTGCCGTGGTATTTGTTGTAGTTGAGAGGTACAGGGGCCATGGTCATTGCAGCCATGTTGGATTTCTTGACTTTTGGTTTGTGTGCCCCCTACAGTGAAACAACAGATGGGACATACTTCGATACACTACTGGAAATGGTAGCGACAGAGGGAAGAACTATTTTTAAACTTTTCCAGGTAAATTTATTAGTAATATGAATACAAGCGTGAAGTATTAGGTCTGGATTTATTGTTTCAACTTTTGTAACTGATGTGTACATTTTTTCTGCTAGTTCAAAATTTTTACTCTGAGAACTTAGGCAAATTCATACTTCTGCAAGATGTCAAGAAAAAATGGCGTAACTGATGTGTTGTTAGTATTTTACCTGTCATACCTATGAGGACAATAGGCAGGATGGGCTGGTAGTGAAGAATATGATAGAGAAAAGAGACACTGTCACACCTTACACACTAACACATCTAACACACTGTCACATCCTATTGTCTCTGTGTATTTCAGCACCCGTCCATGGCCATAGTAAAAGGAGCAGGTCTGGTGATGAAGGCTGTGATAGAGGAAGGAGAGCCAGAGGTAGCAGCCAAGATGCAGGACCTAGCTCTGGGTGAGGGGGCACTCCCCAGACATCTGCTTACTGCCATGTTTACACAGAGTATGGATAGCAGGATGCTCACCAATAGGTATACTACAGGGTGAAAATGGCAGCTGTGTACCATTCAAGAAAAGTGTCATTTTGAATCTTTTTCTGCATTTGAAGCTTGGATGGATTAAAGAGAACAAAAATATTAAAGTAATACGGTCATGGTGTTTGTAGCATTTTTATGTAGTTTTTGAAATGGGCAATAGATGTTTGTATGTGTTATAGTCTTTATTTTAACATCACAAAGTTAAGTCTTTTTATTTAGAAATACGCTTTTCAGGGTGTTGACCTGTGTAAATTTGTTTATAAGGCTGAAATAGGAAAAATTGGAAATTGATTTGAATAATGATAGAACAGCAACTTCAGCAGTGTGTTATTTTGTAAGAGATCATCTTGTGTCTATGTCAGGCAACTCAGTCGCCATCTGGTGGCTCTTTGGGTGACCGGGCATCCAACTGCAATGGGACTTCTCAAGAGAATAATGGTAAGTGTGTTACCTTATCACTTCACGTAATCTCTACATGAATCAGTTACTTATTCGACTGAATTATTATTGCTCAATATTGGCTGGTCGATAAGTTTCACAAAGTGTATTGGACTTCAATAGTGAAACAATAAAGTTTTCTTTTTCTATTGATATTTTTGTTTTTTAGCCCAGTGGTCTATTGGTGTATCTTGACTCCACTGATGAGGTACCGGAGCATGAGGAAGATAAACTTCATGTCAGAGATAATGTCAAACTTGCTCAGGTAAACTTTGATTTCTATTCTTTGTAATAGTAGGAACCTCTTGTGCTGATTTTCCCTTATGGTGGGATTAGGTGGTAATATAGCTTAGTTATGAAAAGTGCATTTTCTACAAGAGCAGTTCAGACATTTTCTTTTCGAATCAGCATGTTTTTGTGTTAAATAAAATCATTTATTCATGCCAGATCAGTAATATAATCTGGGGCAGCGCTAGCAATTTTTTTCGCTTAGCCAAATTACAACTTTTTAGTCAATTTGTTATTCAAATGGTTATAATTTGACTAAAACAAGCCAAATCAAGCCATTTTTCTTTAGCCAATTTAAGTCAGTTTTAGCATTTGGCTAAATTGGCGAGTGTTAGCGCTACCGTAACCCCAGATAATGTAATGGAAAGATTGTGAAATCTCTATGTGCCAGGTGTATAGCTAAACTGTAGACATGGTGCTAGTAAAATAATATCCCTGAATCAGTTATGATTATTAAAATTTAAAAAAAAAAAACTTTCAGGAGCACCAGAGTCGTGGCAGGAAGTTCACCAACCCTCAGTGGAAACTGGTGGAGAAGAAAGTGGAGACAATTTTACTTCATTGGAGGGCCAAGATTGGCATGCAGAAAAAAGATGTAAGGGAATGAGTTATACTAAAGTCATTTTTACATGAAGTCACCTTTTACTTTTCCCCAATCTCACTATCTGTATATATTTCTTGATGTTAGACATGATGGAATGAACACACATTGATATCAAAAGCCTCATGTAGTTCTTAAATCTTTAAAAAAGAATATAGAAACAAAAACAAAAAAAAAAAGATTTGGAAAAATACAGCCCATATGTACTTTTTCTCTATATTCATCCCAAGTAAGAGAAATACTGACCAGCATATTAAGGAAAACAAATTACTGTATCTATATTGTATTATATTGTATCTATATTGTATTATATTCCCAGACTGGTGAGAAACCCATAGTTTTAAGGAAAAGAAGACAGAGGATCAAGAGTGAGGCCAACTGGGAGCTGTTCCATTACATGTTCAACCGAGACCACGCCAAGTCCAACCTTATCTGGAATTTTAAAGTAAGGGTTTTTAAAAAGACAAGGAACTTGATTAAAAAAAGAGATATTTTGTTGACAATGAGGAGCTTTAAGAATAACTATTAAAAATGTAAAGATGAATTATTCCAAGACATGGGAAGAGTTCAGTAAGCTGTAAGAGCTGGAGATTTCAGCCTTGACAAAAACTTTTAAGTGTATTATTTCATCCATCTGTTGAGTTGGGGACCCCTAGAAAACTAAAAAACTAAACTTTTATAATTGCAACATTCAATGCTTTCCAGACACGGGAAGAGTTAAAAGAAGCCCTGGAAAATGAAATCCGAGCTTTCAACGTGGACAAGGACTTGAGCAGCAGTTTTATGATAGCGTGGAACCACCAGGAGTTTGAAGTACCCTACCACTGTCTGGCGGAGGAGATCAAGATAGGCGACTACTATCTGAGGCTACTACTGGAGGAGGACGAGAACGAAGACACTAGTGCAATTAAAAGATCGTAGGTTTCTTGCTGTGAAATTTTTGATTTCTGGATTTCTTTGTAGAAATTTAGCATGAGTATTAAAGACACTTCACAGTTCCAAGGTTTCTTATTATTAACATTTTAATAATTTAAATTTGAAATTGTTTTTGTGTGCACAGAATTTCATATTGATATCAGGCTTGAAGCGATCTTAGGCAGGTACTTATGAAATCATATTTTTTGGGAAATGATTCATATGTTTTTAACTATATGTAATGTAATAATGATACATAACACATTCCATTTCTTTCAGCTACGAGTTTTTTAACGACCTATACCACAGGTTTCTCCTTACACCAAAGATCCACATGAAGTGTATGTGTCTACAGGCCATGTCCATTGTCTACAGCAAGTGCCATGAAGAAATTGGAACTTTCAATGATACAAAATACATTGTAGGGATGTTAGAAAGGGTAAGAATGTAACAGTTGTGGAAGTTTTTGGCCAAAATGCTTCTGTTTACATATATGGTTATATTATTTCTCTTTCATGTAGATATTCTAATGTTGATATCAGTGTAATATCAATGTGTGTATGTATTATTATTGTTGTTGTGTGTTGTTCTGATATAAAACTTATCTGGGTTTTGATTACAGTGTGCAGACAAACTAGAAAGAGACAGATTGGTGCAATTTTTACAAAAGCTGATTTTAAACAAAGTGAGTAAACATTCCCAAAGAGTTTTTCTTATTTTTCTAGAATCAAGTGTCCATACATTTTTCATTGCAATGTATTATAATCCTCATGTGTTGCTGAAAGAACTGCCCTTTGGCTGGTTGATGACCATAGGGCTAAAATTTTAGGACATACTGTCAGAAGTTTGGGTTGTGGATACATTTTTGGTTTGATTGTTGTAGAAAAGGGAAGTATATAGTTCTGCTATGCCATTTAATGATACCTTTCACACAAGTATGTGGTCCTTATTACAGAGAAATGTGAAGGAACTGATGGATGCTGGTGGAATCAAGGTACTAGTTGACCTGCTCACCCTAGCCCACCTCCATACTACTAGGGCAACAGTACCTTTACAGGTAGGTCAACTCTTGTAAGGTCAACAGTTTAATACCACTGGTTGACCTGCTCACCTTAGCCCACCTCCATACCACTAGGGCCACAGTATCTTTACAGGTAGGTCAACTCTTACAAGGTCAAAAGTTTAATATCATTGGTTGACCTGCTCACCCTAGCCCACCTCCATATCACTAGGGCCGCAGTACCCTTACAGGTAGGTCAACTCTTGCAAGGTCAACATAATTATGTTATTTATCACCATGAGTCATATTATTGTCCCTATGAGTTAGATTAAAAAAAAGGTGATTGCTTTGGTATATTTTATGGTTGAAATCATTAAGTCCTATTTTCTTCTGATTTCAGAGCAATGTGTTAGAGGCTGCCCCTGACATGAAGAGGGACAGTGAGAAGGAGTGGTACTATGGCAACAAGGACAAAGAGAGGTTAGGACCTTTCAGCTTTGAAGAGGTAAGACAGGATTATTGTAATCTTTGGCCAAATTAGATTTTGATCTACGTTTTATCTATTGTACTTTCCTTTTGCCAACTAAGATTATTAATCTTATATAACACAAACAAAGTTATCATGAGATGTATTTTAATTCACTGTTGGAAGTTACTGTGACTTTATGGTGTCTCTATCAATTCAGATGAAAGATCTATACAAAGAAGGTGTTCTCCATGCCAAGACTCGTTGTTGGGCGCAGGGTATGGATGGGTGGCGCCCTCTATCTTCTGTTCCACAACTCAAATGGTGTCTGCTGGCAACTGGCCAGGCTGTGATGAATGAGAGTGACTTAGCCATTGCCATTCTCAATATGTTGATAAAAATATCTGAATTTTATCCAAGTAGGTAAGTAACTCAATTAAGGAGGAAAAAATATTTTCGTTCTAATGATAGCCTTTCTTGCATTTTTTTTTAATAAAGTGAATTTACTGGCATGTAATAAAGAAGAGAAATCCTTTTTATATAGAAAAGTTTTTTCAAATGAATAACGTCTTTTGAATTTAATAATTCACTTACCTGTAATATTTCACATTCCAGAGACCCAGATGGTGCTATTATCAGACCTCTCCCAAGGTGCAAACGTCTGCTGTCTGATGCTACATGTTTATCGCACTTAGTGCAGGTACAGCCTCATGAGATAATTTTTTTCAAAAAGAATTAGGAATTTGTAATTTGATTTGAAACAGTGTTTCATCTTATTATTTTTTTTTTTTCAACTTTTTTTAGTTTTTGCATAAATGTTTTATTTTGTATTCTGTTTGCATTTTAAGTAAAGGAAATTGATCCCTTCCATTTGATGTGTTATTCCTATGAAGAAAAGGTGATATTGTTTTGTATTTTCTTTTAGCTCTTGTTGACCTTTGACCCCATCATAGTAGAAAAGGTGGCAGTGTTGCTGTATTTGATCATGCAAGACAACCCCAACTTGAGCCGGCTGTATTTAACAGGAGCTTTCTATTTCATTATGATGTACACAGGATCCAATGTTCTTCCAGTTGTCAAATTTCTTAAGTATACTCACCTAAAGCAGGCCTTCAGGTCAGATGAGGTAAGGAATTCATCAAATGTTTATGATAGATGTAGTCATGATCTTTCTGTGATCTCTAGAACGTCATCACTTGTAATATTTCGTATTTTACAATCCCATCACCACATCACCATAAAAAACATTTGCTTAATCTCACAGACACCTGTTGAATACATTTGATGGAGATAAGATGTATTTTAGTTTGACATTATTCAAAAATGCATTTTATTTCATGAATAATAACTAAGATTAAAGTGAAGAAAGATATTTTGAGCGAACAAATATTGAAATTTTTGAAATTATTTCAGAACATTACATCAGACATAGTATCTCGCAGTGTGCTGGGCCACATTATGCCAGAGGCTATGATCTGCTATCTGGAGAACTACGAGTCTGAGAAGTTTGCTGAGATCTTCCTAGGAGAGTTTGATACTCCTGAGGCCATCTGGTGTAATGAAATGAGGTGAGGGAGTGAATTCTGTGACAACCAGAGGTCAACCAGTTCAAGCTAAACAGATATTACATATTGCTCCATGTAAAAGAATAGTCTTTTTCTAATCTCTTCGCAACTGAAAAAATATCTTAGAATGGAACTGCCTAACAGGTTATGATAACACTGAGATATTTAACATTTGAATAAGTAGAATTTCAAAATGGTGTTTATTTAAGCTTTAGGAAACAGCATGGAATATTTTCACCTGGGCCAAAAATCTTAAGCAGGTGACTCACAAATGACTATAATTAGAACCCAGAAAACAGAATTATGACTGTTTTGGTAAACTTAAAATGCATCAAGAGCACATTCTCTTCCAGACGTCTCATGATTGAGAAGATAGCGGCCCACCTCGCAGACTTCAGCCCGCGCCTGCAGAGTAACACGCGGGCTCTGTACCAGTATTGTCCTATCCCCATCATAGACTATCCACAGCTGGAGAATGAACTGTTCTGTAACATCTACTATCTCAAACATCTGTGTGATACTGTCAGGTTCCCAGACTGGCCTATCAAAGAGCCTGTAAGTGTTTCTCAATTGGCCTATCAAAACTTCTGTAACATTTTTCATTCTGGCTTATCATCAAATGAGAAGGTGATGCCCAGTCATTATTTCAGAGTCCTCTTTTTTTCTTTCCTTTTTTTTTTTCTTTCAGCATTATTTTTATCTCCAAATCTTGAAAGTTTTTTGTTGAAACTAAAGTGAATTATTATGCAATGCTCGATGCAGCTGCGTCACTGTCATATTGTAGATTGAATTCAGGCTCCAGATAAGTTGTTGTGCAACAATCTTTCTTCACAAGCTGCCTGTTTAGATTGTAATTGATCTTTTTTTTTTAATGACAAAAGAATCAGAAAGCAAATGATTTGATTTGCAGGTGAAATTACTCAAGGACATTCTTGATGCCTGGAAGAGAGAAGTGGAGAAGAAACCTCCCAGCATGTCAATAGAAGAGGCCTTAGAAACTCTGAAACTACCCAAAGATCCTGAGGGGTAAGAGAAGTGCCAAGTTGGTGTGAAGAGGGAAAAAAAGATGTGGTGACAACATGTTTGGTCAGAATTTTAAATAGATAATGTTTGATTTTATTGATTAGGGTCAGTAGTTTGACAAAGTTCCAGGATTTTGTAAAAATGAAACTTTTTCAAGGTGCAAGAAAAGAAGAATTTAACAGTAAAAATAAATAAATGAATAAGCAGTATCACTGATGTAGATTTAATTTTGTTGTATGTGTTCATTCCAGTACTGATGAAGGCAAGATAAGAAAAGCTTACTTCAGGTTGGCCCAGAAATACCATCCTGATAAGAATCCTGAGGGCAGGGTAGGTATTGTGTTAGCTGTGATTAGTAGTATTGTGTTAGCTGTGACCAGTGGTATTGTGTTAGGTGGGACCAGTTTGTTAGGTGTGACGGACTATTGAATTCATAGTGGAAGAGAAAAAAAATGTCTTTTTCAAAGTACTGGACAGTAATTGGAATACAGGTGACAGAATTATCATTTATTATGTGTTACTATTATGTGATTGGAAGAGGAACCTGCAAAATTGAAAAATGTTGTACTTTAACCTCTAATTCTGCCAAATCTAGTCCACATATTGCTCATATGATGCATACTTTTTTCAGGACATGTTTGAGAAGGTGAACAAAGCCTACGAGTTCCTGTGCAGTAAGACTAAGATCACAGAGGGCCCTGACCCAGATAACATTGTCCTCATTCTCAGAGCACAGAGTATTTTATTCAGCAGACACAAGGATGGTAAGTGTATGGTTGATGAAAAATATTTTTAAAAATATTTTTGAATTTTCATTCTAGTAGGGTTTCATCTTTAGTCAAAAAGTCTAGTCATGTGAAAGAGTAATGTTTTTCATTTTTTTGATGGTTTTATCTTAAGGGGTTTACGAAAGTTGTTATACAGACATATTTCTCTTAATGTGAAAGGTTTGTAAGTTTGTTTTTTTTTTTTTACTTTAAACTTACCATATTATATGGAAAAGTACTTATGTAGTTATTTCTCTGTCCCAGTCTTGGAGCCGTACAAGTATGCGGGATATCCCATGCTGATAAAGACAATCAAGATGGAGACCCAGGACGACACCCTGTTCTCCAAGTCAGTGCCCCTCCTAGAGGCCTCCAGTGAACTGGCCTTCCATACTGTCAATTGCTCCGCCCTCAATGCAGAGGAACTCAGGAGGGAGAGTGGAATTGAGGTAGATATACGGCAACTAGCTGCCTGAACAAAGGAGATTTAGTGTTAAAAATTGAAAGCTTTGAAGATTTGTATTCCATCAGGTAAAGAAATGGTGTTAGGTTTGTTTTTAAAACCCAAAAGTAATGGTCATGTTCAGGAATCTACTAGTAACTTGAGAAATCCCCCTGTTAGATAATCTCGACTGTAATTTCTGAGGTAAGGAGATAGTGAAGATAGTAGGGGAATAGAAAATTGAAGCAAGTGCTCCTTGATGTGAAAATAAAGCAGTTAAACTTAGTACTAACATGTCCTATGAGAAGAAAAATGCAAAGATTTCTAAACTGCCATTCTCATGCTTTATTTCGTGCTTTATTTAATAAGTTGAACATTTATAGGCTCATTAGGATGAGAGTAAAGTGTTACTGTGAAATTAAAAACATTCAAATTATGGATTGAAATGAAAGCTAATTTTTCATGATGTTATAATTTTTTCAAGACATTACAAGAAGCATTCTCGCGTTGTGTTGGTGTGCTGAGTTCTTCCACCAAACCTGAGGAGCTGGCAGTAAAGGTAGCATGCTTATATTATCATAGTGTTTGAACACAGGTTTAAAACATGGCTGAAAGTTTTCAGGATTATGTCTGATTTCAGGATTTTCAGTCTTCATTTTGGTTGTTATTTTATATGATTCAAAGGCAGAGAAATTGCAAGCTAAGTGTTCAGGATTTTTCAGTTTTTACAACTTTCACCATAACAGTAGATGATGGGGTAAAGGGTTTCAGCAAATAGATGCAATTATTAAGATAAAACAAATTGAAAGTTAATTCCAACTCTGATTATTGTCACAAAACATGATGCTGTCAACCACCTAGTATTTTAAGAGAAATATTCCGTGTTTCAGGTGTGCATTCACATAGCCAGATGTTATGCAGTTGCCTCCCAGTTTGAAGGCTGCAGAGAGAAGATCCAGGAAAATCCAACTATTGTAAAAGATCTCTGCAGAATCCTCTACTTCAAGGTGATCTATACACTGTCAGTTCATTAAGAATTAATGTAGAAATATAGACATCTCTGTAGTGCAGATAATTTTTTTCATCCTGCTATTAACAAAAATTGAAATATTATAATTGCTGTTACAAAGCCGTAAATTCTTTACAGAATCTGCCATATCTGAACACAGTGGTTGTGAACTGTGTCAGTGCTTTCTGTGTGGACTTTTACCTCCAAAACCACCTGTTCAAGTCTGGATGTATGTGGCACTTGTTACTGTTCCTGTTCAATTATGACTACACTCTGGAGGAGGGCGGAGTTGAAAGGAGTGGAGAATCCAATCAACAGGTAAATATACCATCTTAGAGCTGGTTATATTTATAAACATAAAAATAAAAATGCCAATTGGTTTTTAAAATGTTGAAAAGTGATGTCACATGTATTGATAAATCATGAAGATTGAAATAGAAATTTTACAATTTTGATAATTTTTTGCTCTTTGAAAATAGTTATGTGTATTTATGCCGTTTTGTCTCATTTAAACAATTAAGGTAACATCAAGTTGTAATAATTTACGATGATTATTTACCTATTGATAGCTGTTCAGAAACAAAACTTTTTTATTTTTAATTTTTTGTGAGTGCTGTGGAATCCCACTAAATAATCAGAACCTTTTGAAATAGTTTCAATTGATTTATTCATGCATGTTTTGTAATAAAAGTGCACAATGCTGTTTAAAGGTAACAAGAGAAAATAAGAGAAAGATTTTATGGCTAGAACTGACATGATGAATACATTTCTTACACAGAAAACAGCTTTTTGCCCATTGGGCCTCCAGCATCACATTTACTGCTCATGATCATGTTCACAATAATCAGTTCACTCTCTATAGGAAGTGGCAAACAGCTTGGCTAAGATCAGCATTTGTGCTCTGTCTCGTCTTGGAGGCTACACCCTGGGCGACGAGAGTACACCAGAGAACCCCGTGGTCAAGAAATCCCTGGCTGCGCTACTGACACCATACATGTCTAGGAAATTAGCCAATGATAACCCTGCCGAGGTGAGTGTGCTCGATATGGCATAAATGTCCTGTCTATCTGATAAACACAGGATTGGAGCTCAAGAAAAAGGGTACTTTTGATTTTATATGAAGAGCATGTGTGCCAAACCTTTACAGTGAATGAATGTCAGTTTACAATTTTCTTATATAATCATCTCTGTGTTCTACATATTTGACTGTTTTTCTCTGTAGTCTCCAGAAATCCTATCTGAGGTAAAGAGAAAGCTTTCCTTATCATATTCAGTTCGTGGATTTTACTCTATCATTGTTGGATTACATTGTAGTACCAATTACAATATATTTCAAAACAGCATAATTACCAAACCCTCTCTTACCCTTCACACTGTGTTAAAAACCCAACACACAGTACAGTGTCACACCTAGCACAATATCACAAGAAGCACTGTCACACCTAACACACTGTCACACCCAATGCATTATCACAGCTTACTGTCTCCCTTTGACACACACATGGCAAAACATGCCATACATAGTCACTTATGACACTGAAGTGCATAACAATAAATTGTTATTTTTGAATAGTTCACTTTTACATGAGATTTAAATCCACTTATTAAAAGACGGAACTATACCAATATTTTACAATGATTTATACCTGAGATCAACACAAATGATGGTTATTGACTTGATTGTTCATCATTCTTGGATTTTAGACTTGGGATATTGAGGTATGTAGTGCTGTATCAGTGTAGCATGGTCACTTAATGTATCTTACTACTTTGGACAGTTTTGTCAGAATAACTTCAGTCAAAAGTTGGTGTTAACTTAAATACCTAAGATTTAGGCCTAATTTGCCTAAAGGATAAATTATTGATAGTTTTCTTAAATGGGGATGTTGGGCTTAGCCTTTTTTTAATGAAAAGTGAGAAATAACCCAGGGTTGCTCAAGCTTTATTGAAGTTTATCCTTTGAGGAATTTCAGTCAATAAGTTAAGACCAACTTTATTTCATTGTAAAACTTTAAGTTTGTGAACACATTGTCCTTTCTGCATGTTATATAATATGGACAAGTAGGCCTACTAATGGCATTATTCTGTATGGTGGCCCATTTGTATGGTGGGTACAGGTTTCTCTTCTTTCCCAGGAAAATTTGAGACTTCCTTTTAGACCTAATACTAGAGCTAAAGGAAAACTTTTCAGAATTAGTTTTTCATTAACAAGTCATGATTAAGATTTTTTTGGTCTTTGTTCTTTAGTGACTGTATTTTCTTTTGTGGCATCTATGTTTATACCCCTTTCACTGTTTTTGGGTGTGGGGGAGGGGGAGACTGTTTTGCTGGAGGTTTGAAACTGGCATTTATAAGTTTTATGAAAGCAAAACAATTGTTTAATCATGTCTGTGCATCATATAAGTAGCATGTTTGTGTGGATGCATGATATTGGAATCACTTTTACTTATTATATTTTCCCCTCCTGTTGATAATAGTATAGATTATAATTTATAAATGTTTTTGTAAAAATGTAGACTAAGATCCTTAGAAAGTGAAACATACAAGTGACTCAATTGGTGGGTTTAATTTGTAAATCTCCATTGTCTGTGGTGGTAGATTTATTTTCCATCTTTGATTTCAGCACCATTTTAACACTATTCTTGTGATGAATGTCATTAACATGTGCACTCTTTGAATGTGACTTTGATCCATTTGTTTCCAACTGTTTCATGAAATGTTTAACTCTCTGTTGACTTTACAATATTTTTTTTGAGGTCATTCGGTTTGTGATGATTAAAGATTAAAGATTGTTTGACTTTCAACACTTAAGATCTTGAGTACTTACTTGAACTAGTGGAATATAGTGTACTTTTATTGGTTCAGCCTTTAAAAAATGGTACATTCTTCACAACTTGTTTTAAACTTTAGAAGTAAATGTATATTTTGTTTGGTTTCCAGGTATTGAAGATCCTGAACAGTAATACAGAGAACCCGTATCTTATCTGGGACAACGCCACCAGAGCAGAACTCAACGAGTTTGTCAGTGATCAACAGCAGTTAGTGATAAGACATGTGAGTTCAGAGATATGGGTCTGGCTTCACAAATAGTTTGTGTCCTTTTACAATGGAACATGTACTAGGTAGTTCTAACTAATTCTGCAGGGATTTTTGCTGAATGCAATCAGGTTAAAAGATAAACATGACTCCTCCTGGCATTGAGTAGAATATAGAAAAGTGGCTTCTGGCAATGTTGACAATAAAATCTTTGTCAGACAAGCCTAATTTCCTCAAGAGGCTCATTTAACAAGCCCTTGGGTGCATGTCCAGTGTTTACAGAAGCAGAAGAAAGTTAAGTCATAAATTAATTGCACCCAAAGACATCAAATTATTTTTCTCCGAAGGTAATTATTTCAATACTGAAATAAAAATAGGCAAACTTTTCACCATTTCCAGGGTGATTGTGACCCAGATTTTGGCTCCACATTTGTCTACACCATCCACAGCAAGGAGTTGATAGTAGGAGAGATCTTTGTCAGGGTATACAACGAACAGCCAACATTTCCTCTGGAAAAACCTAAGACTTTCACCATTGACCTGCTGGACTTCCTAGGATCACAGGCTCAGGTAATTCTCAAAATTTTCAATTATTTGTAGATTAAAAATTGAAATGAAAAATCACCTCTTATTTTAACAAATTTAGCCATTGTGCCAAAAATAGAAAAAAAGAAAAACTTTTGTATCTTTATCTCTCTGTATTATTTATGATACATACCATGTGTCCCTCTAAATGAGGTACACACCAACACACACAAAGACTGAAACATTTCATCTTTGATGCATTAAAATTTCACAAATGATAATAATTAGTCTATTTCTCCCCAGTATTTACATTCCCTGATGTCCCTGCAGCAGGCTGAAATCTGTGCCAACAAACAAGGTGAGAGATTGAAACAGGTGGAGCAGGCCCTGGAAGCACTGAGGAATGTCATCAAAAATAACCCAGGTAAATGTTGTAGTGGTTAATAATAATAATAATAATAATAATAATAATAATAATAATAATAATAATAATTTGATGGATGGAGAGACACAGATAAATAAGTAAATGTCAGTAATATGAATAATAATGGTTATCACACTTAAAGTGGTGATCTCCTTTGATAAATGTTATATTTTCTAAAGATATAATCCATTAACTTTCAAGCAGTTTGACTGGTGAAGGTGTCTGGAAGTTTTTCAATCTCTCAATCTGATTCCAGGTGTAGAAATTCAGTGCATAGGTCACTTCAAGCTGCTGTTTGCTCTCCTCAGGCTTCATGGCTGTGGTACAGTACAACAGTTTGCTTTAGAGGTAGGTATAACTAGCTGTTTGCTCTCCTCAGACTTCATGGCTGTGGTACAGTACAACAGTTTGCTTTAGAGGTAGGTATAACTAGCTGTTTGCTCTCCTCAGACTTCATGGCTGTGGTACAGTACAACAGTTTGCTTTAGAGGTAGGTATAACTAGCTGTTTGCTCTCCTCAGACTTCATGGCTGTGGTACAGTACAACAGTTTGCTTTAGAGGTAGGTATAACTAGCTGTTTGCTCTCCTCAGACTTCATGGCTGTGGTACAGTACAACAGTTTGCTTTAGAGGTAGGTATAACTAGCTGTTTGCTCTCCTCAGACTTCATGGCTGTGGTACAGTACAACAGTTTGCTTTAGAGGTAGGTATAACTAGCTGTTTGCTCTCCTCAGACTTCATGGCTGTGGTACAGTACAACAGTTTGCTTTAGAGGTAGGTATAACTAGCTGTTTGCTCTCCTCAGACTTCATGGCTGTGGTACAGTACAACAGTTTGCTTTAGAGGTAGGTATAACTAGCTGTTTGCTCTCCTCAGACTTCATGGCTGTGGTACAGTACAACAGTTTGCTTTAGAGGTAGGTATAACTAGCTGTTTGCTCTCCTCAGACTTCATGGCTGTGGTACAGTACAACAGTTTGCTTTAGAGGTAGGTATAACTAGCTGTTTGCTCTCCTCAGACTTCATGGCTGTGGTACAGTACAACAGTTTGCTTTAGAGGTAGGTATAACTAGCTGTTTGCTCTCCTCAGACTTCATGGCTGTGGTACAGTACAACAGTTTGCTTTAGAGGTAGGTATAACTAGCTATAGGACACATATCTTTATCTATTCTACGTATTTCCATTTTTTAAAGTGATTATCTGACAACAATGTCAGATGATCTCCAATCAAAAAAATGGTATTGCTGGCTTAGTGGGAATATCTTTGAAGTAGCAGTTAAAGCAGTTTAACAACCAGCACATTACTTATATAGCAGTTCCCTGGCACATTTTAAATTCTTGGTGGTATTTCCTCAACACAACCTCTCAGATTTGTATAATTTTTACTATCTGTTCTCAAGAATAATGATGCTAGATTGATGCATCGTTGGTTTAATCTGTATAATATGTAATATTATTTTATATAGGTGCTGAACAGTGTGACCACCAACAAAGAATGTGTCAATGACATATCTGCCTCAGAGGTCCTAGCATATTTACTAATAGTGATACAGACATTGCCAAAGTGTAAGTATAGAAGTTAACAATCTTCATTCATAGTGCTACAGATATACAGGCAGTTCCAGAATGTTGATGCTATCAGTATTTGATTTCAATGGCACTTTAAAATGACAACGACAAATAAAATGGCTTACAATACCAAGCTTCTTTCCCACTTGACACACTGAGTTATATTTTCATATAATGGTACAATAAGGTAAATTATAATTTGAATCTGTGAATAATTAATATCCATCTTATTAATGTCGGCATTTACCATATATTTTCTATTCCTTCCTTTAGGCCATACATTGATTTTAGAGACACTGTATGCATTGATGTCAAATACACAGATTGTAAAGGAGGCTATGCAAAAGGGTAAGTTATGTAATTAATTATTTCCCAGAATATTGTAAATATTGTCTAACCATGCTGATTATGTAGATAATACTTCAATCTGCCATTGTCTTTTTGTTGCATGCGTATAATGGACCTGCACATACATGAACATATCCAAACACACATACACACACCCACACACTCTCAGTTTGAAATCAAAGTGTGTATTTTGATTCACCCAGTAGATGTGACAATCAATAAAGAATGAAGTCTCAAACAGGACACTTATGAGATCTAGTCTCCATTCTTTGACTGAGGGTGCATTCACAATGAAAATATAGTACTGGATGGTTCAAACTAACTCCATGGGGACTCTTGCTGAGTGCAGTCAGTTAAACAGACTAGGAGGTGTTATTTCCAACTTACTTACACAATCACCAGCTTGCCTGTATTGTACTTAACACCAGGAGGAGGCATGTAAATCTTGTCATCTGATTGCATTCAGCGAGAGCCTGGTGGAGTTAGTTCAAACTACATAGTATACCTCATTGTCACACCCACTATCTGCTATATTTTCAGGAGCTCTGATTTATTTACTGGACCTGTTCTGTAACAGCACCAACCCCGCAGTGCGGGAGCAGACGGCTGAGTTGTTTGGGAAGATGCTGGCAGACAAGCTGGTCGGACCCAAAGTACGCATCATCCTCGCCAAGTTCCTCCCCAGCATCTTCATGGACGCTATGAGAGACTCTGCTGAGGCCAGCGTGCACATGTTTGAAGGTGAGAATTAAGCAGCATAAGCTCAGTACTGAAAACTTGTCTTTTTAAAACAAAGAATGATTGAACAATTAAAAATTTGTGGAACATAAATATTGGACAGTCGTGTCTTTTTCTCATATATATCATTATACCATGTATTCTAAGTGTAAGTCTACATAACATTTTGATGGATTTTAATCTTAAAATAAAAATATTATTATAATTAAATACTGGATTTTTTTATGCTTTGATCTGTGGTGAAAATTTTTTTTAAACAATGTTTATATTCCATTGTTGAAGTTCTTATGAGAGTTTTTGAATCTTCATTGTTTGAATTTACCAGGAACACATGAGAACCCAGAGCTGATCTGGAATGATGACGCCAGAGACAGAGTGTGCAGGACAGTAAAGGAGATGAAGAAAGAGTGAGGGAACTTACTGACCTGTTTATTTATTTATTTATTTATTTATTTATTTATTTATTGTTTTAAATTCACAATACACAAGAAAACCAAGTTATAATAAATAATAGATACACAATGGCACAGTGTAATTCACTGTAATTAAGGGTTACAAATAGCAGCATACAAATTTTAGTTTCCTTGCCATTAGTATTATGGAATTTCAATAGCAATACAAGTGTTGAAACTTTTGCTTATTTTAATGGAATATTTATGGAAACAGACATTTATTAATTCTAATTTCTGATATTCATATTTATATTGAATGCCATACTGTACATCGTTTCGATTTCCATTTTTCTCCAGATTTTACAGTGAACAAAAAGACAACCCCACAGCCAAATGGAAGCTGCCCCAGGAGTTTGATGTGACAGGGTCTGATGTAGAGGGAGAGGTGGTGGTGGCAGGAGTGTACCTGAGGCTGTTTGTCGCCAACCCAGCCTGGGTGCTCAGAAAACCTAAAGAATTCCTCACAGAGTTGTTGGAGAAGTGGGGACAGTTGTGTGGATTACAGTCTCCTAATGTAAGTTATTGTATGGACATTGAAGTGATGCTCCCTCCATATAAGTTTCAGATGATGGTCAGACTCCAATTATTCTAAACAAAGTGAATTCTTTTAATGTGCTGAAAAAAAAATTTTTATCGTTGGTAGAACTTAGCCATGAATGTCTACAAATTTTCTCAATTTGATACAATTTTTGTTACAATTTCTTACAAGATTTCCCCATTTTATTTCCAGGGAGACATGTTAGAGATGGTGACGTCTGCTCTGGTGTTGTTCTGCCAGGCTCAGACGGCCATGGTGGACCAGGTGCCACAGCTAGGACACATCCCCAAGATATTCCAGTACATGAGTTCCAAGAACACAGCCATTCCCTTCTCTGCTGTACAAATAGTACGACAGCTGGCAGAGAGTGATGTAAGGACAACACATCGTTTCCAAAAAAAAAAAAACTTTTATTTACATTATTTATACTTTCAGAGAAGTTGTCATATATTTTCTCAGTGATTTTGATCAGGTAGACGCTGTGCTTTCCAAACTTTTAGACGGTTTGAAATGAAACTTTATCACCACATTTCACACAACTAAGTACTAGATGACTTGATGCAGTTCTCTACATTTGACAGCTTTCCTGTGTGCCAAAGTATAGACTAATGTTATCATACAAGGTTTGCTTATCACATAAAGGTGGTGACATATTTATTTCTATTTCTGTAATTACTTGTGAAGAATTGATAGGTTTATTATTAGAAGCTTCATACAAATGCTTACATAACTGTGATGTTTATCACATTTAGTTCTTAGTAAATATTAACTGGACATATATTTCATTGCCAACATAGAAATTCATATGTCAGAATTGTGTGTAAAGTTTGGTTTCTTTAATACCAGATCTGCATACGTGCCATGGCCCAGGTGGAGTGTATAGGACCAATGAAGATTGCTATGAAGATCAGGAAGGATGCAGTGGGCACAGCATGTGAGGCCCTTAACAAGATGTTCTCACTAGGGGAGGACGAGCTTGTCCAGCAGGCTCTCAAAACAGAGATGGTGCAATTTTTACTCAGATTTTTAGAGACTGGACTTGAAAATGCAGAGAACCCAGCAGCCATTAAAGCTCAGATTGTGAAAGCACTGAAAGCCATGCAGAATAGTTTGGCCCATGGAGAAGCAGTAAGTTGGAACAGATGAACATGTTTATAAAATATATTATTGTTACAGTATATTATTGTAACATCTACATCTACATCTACATCAGTCTGTTGAAAGCCTCTGTCCAGGTTGGCCGTAAGCTAACGGTATGAAAGTTATCGGCTTGTGTTTGTTAATTATCCAACTACCAAGCTGGTAGTTGTCATTGACTTAGTATTGAGCTAGTTAACATTTTTCCATTTTTCTTTCTTAACCTTGGTTATCAATCCATAAGTAATTAAGCTGGATAAAAATTATAAACAAAGGGAATCTTACATACTGTTACACTTCACATGCAAACTGTATTGTTTATTCTTTCAGGTTACCACCATACTAAGTGAGTCTTCTGTGTGGAAGGAATACAAGGATCAGAAACACGATCTGTTCATCTCAGACAACAAGGTGGCAGGATATCTAACAGGTAGGTGGAGGATACAGCCACACTGAACATGTCCTGTATATTTGATAAAGTGTTTACACATATCGATATTTAAAATGCATGATTATTTCGAATCTATTTCTGAATTTGCAGTGTCTGTCAGTAGATTATTACCAGGCAGTCATTGTAAATTCATAAAATCATAATTATCTATGTATTTTGTCAGTTGTCTATCATAATCTAAATTATAAAATTTAAAACATTTTATAGCATATTATAACATATTCAACTTAGTAATACTTATTATTGATACTTTGTTATATTTTAGGCCCTGGTGTTGCTGGCTACCTGACTGCTGGCACCTCCTCTAACATGCCCAGTGCCCCTCCCCCAGTCTTCCCTCAGGACCATTAACAGAACTAATAAAAGCTCTGAGATTAGCACCAAATATCAGCAATGCAGTGTTATACCAGGGATTGCCAAGAATTAACTCTAGGCAACAGAACGCTCGCCTGTTATAACTTTCATGATAAGTTTTCTAGGAAATGAGAACATGGGCAGGAGGTTCCTGTCTTTCTAAAGGATGTTTTTATAAAATGAATGGAAAGGAATTTGAAGATTGCTTTCCTCATCAGATGATTGATTTCTATTTTTTTCTTTTTATTAAATGTTAAAACCAGATTCCTATATATTCCAGACCACATAAACCCCAGAGATCAGTGTTGTCTCTTTTAACACCAAATTAGAAGAAAAGTAGTGCAGTCATACAGGCCAAAATGTCATGGAAAAATGTATGGACATTTAATTATGCACTCACAGACTTGTGTTTCAAGCTGTTCAATCTAAACTGGAGCTCCCCCCCCCCCCCCCCCTTCACAGCAAAAGACAGGTTAAATGGCTTGGCTCAGTGGTGTTTGAATATTACATTACAAGCTGCAGCGTAAAATTTTACATAGAATAAAAATGAAGGATCAAAGATGAGTGGAGGGGGTGTCTGCAATTGTTAATGTAAACTGCCTGTAAGAGTGGCACATAGATCATAAATCCAAAGAGGATTAAAATATGTGAAGGACCTTGTAGGACCAGTGAATGTTATATTAATGTTATAGAAGATAATAGACAAAAACAGATGGCAAGAATAAGATAATAATCGTAAGGATGCTTCAAACAATAATACTTTTCTGATTTTTATATTTTGTCCACAAGTGTAGAAAATACTTTAAATTGAATGTTTTTTATTTTTATTTCTCGAGATAATTGGTGATGAATTTCTTTATTTACCAAGTTGAACTGCTAGTATTAAGTGCTCTGTTGACAAAAGATATAAAGCACGATTCAAACTGGGACAACAGTGATATCTGTAGGGAAGTTACAACATCGCTATGTTTTATAAATGTAGTTTCAAAAATGTGCAACTACTTTGTATGTATTTATTAAATAAGAATAATGAAAGATAACAAATTAATTTTAGATGGTGCACATAAAGAAAAGAACATTTTTTAAGTTGAAGCAAGATTTTATTGAAAATGCGCCTGCTTTAAATTGAATCCACATGGTGCTACTCGTAAGTGATAAGTAGATTGTGCGACATTGAAAAAAAAGCGACTGATCTGCATTTTAATATTGATTCTTTAATTCTACGTGTACTGTGTTAGTTAATACATGCGCATAATTTTGTCTTTATGTTTAATATAGTAAAAGGAAAGCTGTGTGGATTGATGGAAGATTAACGAGAAGTGTTACTTAGGCCTATCATAACGATCTATTTTTGAAAAAAGTCAGTTCCTGAACATTGTGAAAAATTGTACAGAGATTATGAAATCACTTGTTAATGTAAATATTGTAAGGATCAGTGGAATATCATGTTACCATTAAATAAAATATCGAATTTATTAAGAAAACACAATTGTTATATTTGTCTTTTCATATTCACATTTCAATGGCGGATTTATGGGGGGGTTTCAGCACTTTTGGTGGCTTTAAGAGGCATAGCAAAAATAAAGATGTTAAAAATTTAGTGTAATTCACTTGCATGAGTTTAAAATTGCTTTTCCTTATTCTGACCATATGGGTTAAAATCGTAGGTGGCTGCGTCATCAACGTATCGATCTTCAAGGTAGCCGCACGGAAGGCTTACGGCAACAGTAACGAGACTGACAGGGCTCCGCACGATCACTTTTCAACCTAAAAACCAATTTTCGTCACGTAACTTCAGGTTCTTGTCGTAGGAATGGCACGGCAACAGCACGTAATGTAAACGTAATCAACGTAGCCCGAAGCTACCTACGATGTCGAATAGAAAATTTTACGGAAATCATAAACGATTTCATACAAGGCATCGTGACGAATGTAATCTAGGCTTTAGGCAGCCTGTCGGGAAGAGAATGTGAACGCGACTTTAGATAGTTAACTCTTGTTTTAGTTAAATCAACTTGCTTCTATAAATGTTAAAACAAACAAGTGTCCATTCATATTCAATATCAACATTAAATCAGAATCATAATTGGAAAGTATTGATAGGGATACAAGGCGATCGAATTTTATTTTTGAAGTACTATTGTTTCACTTAATCAAGTTTTCTTTTCATGTAATTAATAACAGTTAGTTGATCAAACAAATTAGATGTCAATTACATCATACATCCTGGTGAGGCCCCTATTAATTACATTATATTAAGATAAATCGATGCACACATATATAAGTAGCAAACAACGATATCCCATTTTGAATACAGAGAGCAAATATTACTGAACTCTAACAATAATATAAACAATTTTACTTTTGACTAGATTTTTACCCGTATTTCATTCATGATTGTATGTCTTAACATTAGAGAAATATCATTTACAAGATTAGTTTGGCGTCGGCATTCAAAATAGACCACATTTGCGTCAAAGATCATTTGTTTTCAACAAATTTAAAGGGATAATAACTCTTCGTTTTGGCCAAAAAATGAATTTTCCTGGAGTAAACAACAATTTTCCCTTACTTACCAATGGTTAATGAATCCATTTTTACATTCAAAGTTAGTCCCTGGTTTTTTTCTAAAAAGTTTGGTTTTTTGTTTAAAACTCTTAAGAGATTTTAACAGAGCATAGCCATCAATGGAGGTCACGTGGTCTAAAGACAAGCTCAGATATCAGAAAAAATAGCCATAACTGCAGTTTTTGTGGTAAAACAGAATATATTATATTTCTATGAGTTATTCACAATGTTTTTATTGTGAAATATAGATCTCACACGAAGAGTTATTATCCCTTTAAATATGTCATAAATCTTAATGTTTTAGAATAGATACCAATATAACAAAAACCTGGTTACGATACTGAAGATACGCCAGACATCTTACGCTTACAGGACTAAGTTACTAGTACAACTTTTTTCACACCGGTCACTGTTTCCTCGATAGTTCTCTTGTCTCCGATGTAAACTCTATTTTAGAATGAGTGGACCCCGAGTTATAGCTGAGTCTGCTGCTGTTAGACCTCTGATGTCTCGCCATGCTCGGCATCATGACTTTTATCTGCGGCTCGGTGATACTCCTCTGTGGGGCCCAGTTTGCGGGTATTTTACCGTGTCTGGAGACACCGCCCCGCGTGGTTTGAGTCTGGAACTGAATAGCTTTGAGAGTGAGATCCTCCTGTACCGGCAGCGTTTCAAGGGAGGTAGCCAGTTTCCCAAAGCGTTCGTCCTGCGCTGGCACCCCACGCACTAGGTAATCCTTTCCGCGATATTTCTCGTATCGCTCCATCGTCTTTGGATCGAGGTCGACCACCGTGGGGAATTTTGTGACAACAGTTTTATCGCGGTACAGCACTATCTCCGTGCGTTCCCTAGGGAGCTGGACCCTGGGACTGAGGGGGACGTGGATTTTGCCGTGGTCACTGGTGGAGGAGTACCGGGGGTTGTGGTACACTGTCTCCATCCCGCGAGGGCGTTCCTTGGCTTCACTGTACGTGTACGTGGGTAAATTCATTGACGCCACACGCACGTTGTCCTCCCTCCTCCATTTATTTTGTTTTCTCTTCTGCCTGTTCAGAAACGTGCGAATGTTTTGTTCGTGAAAGAATCTGTTTCGTTTCTGCGTGCTGGACAGGTGGGAGACGGTCATGTCCAGACGCCTGTCCTGGCCAGCGTTATCGGACAGTATCGCCCGGTGGATCTTGGTCTTGGGCAGGGCATGACGGACGCTGAGATAGTGCTGGATTCGTAAGGAACGCGGGCTGTTCATGTCCTTGTCCGTGCTGATGGCCAGGGCCCCCGTGAACTGTTCTCCTTCATTTGTAGGCTCCATGATAAGTCATTTATCCTCACCGTCGTCTTTTCCTTACCCAGAACACTGACGGATTCATTCTACAGAGTCCCGTCCGTCCCTCTCCTACATAAATAATGTACAGTTTTGACTACTTGGTAACCTGTTGAGACGCACTGCTGAACATTAAACCGCGTTATGTGGAACAGAATGTCACCCTAAACCTTCCAATTCACCGCGAAGGGCATAGTTACACGTATAAAGTATTGGATGACTATTAGTATGTAATAAGCCCGTGTCTATCTCGAGTTCTCTTCATTAAGGGTGACGCAGGAGGCCGCAGTAGCTAAGTGATACCTAACCAGAATGCACTGCACTCCCACGGTGTTTACACTTCAATAACTTTCTGCCGAACAACATCTGAGTCAATTAAACAATCACCGCCATTTCAATGGACCATAGTTCAATTCTACAAGATATGTTAGCCTNACTATAAGTGGCCTTAAACAGGACACTAATGAGATTTAATCTCCATTCTTTGACTGAGGGTGCATTCACAATGAAAATATAGTATTGGATGGTTCAAACTAACTCCATGGGGACTCTTGCTGAGTGCAATCAGTTAGACTAGGAGGTTTTATTTCCATCCTACCTGTATAATCACCAGCTTTTTCTGTATTCTACTGAACGCCAGGAGGAGGTGTGTTAATCTTTTATTCCAATTGTATTCAGTGAGTTACTTGGTGGAGTTAGTTCAAACTACATAGTATACCTCATTGTCACGCCCACTACCTGTTATATTTTCAGGAGCTCTGATTTATCTGCTGGACCTGTTCTGTAACAGCACCAACCCCGCAGTGCGGGAGCAGACGGCCGAGTTGTTTGGGAAGATGCTGGCAGACAAGCTGGTGGGACCCAAGGTACGCATCATCCTCGCCAAGTTCCTCCCCAGTATCTTCATGGATGCCATGAGAGACTCTGCTGAGGCCAGCGTTCACATGTTTGAAGGTGAGAATTAATCAGCATATGCTCAGTACTGAAAACTTGTCTATTTAAAACAAAGAATGATTGAACAATTAAAAATTTGTAGAACATAAATATTGGACAGTCGTGTCTTTTTCTCATATATATCATTATACCATGTATTCTAAGTGTAAGTCTACATAACATTTTGATGGATTTTAATCTTTAGATAAAATTATTATTATAATTAAATACTGGATTTTTTTATGCTTTGATCTGTGGTGAAAATATTTTTTTAAACAATGTTTATATTCCATTGTTGAAGTTCTTATGAGAGTTTTTGAATCTTCATTGTTTGAATTTACCAGGAACACATGAGAACCCAGAGCTGATCTGGAATGATGATGCCAGAGACAGAGTGTGCAGGACAGTGAAGGAGATGAAGAAAGAGTGAGGGAACTTACTGACCTGTTTGTTTATTTATTTATTTATTTATTTATTTATTTATTTATTTATTTATTTATTTATTTATTGTTTTAAATTCACAATACACAAGAAAACCAAGTTATAATAAATAATAGATACACAATGGCACAGTGTAATTCACTGTAATTAAGGGTTAAATATAGCAGCATACAAATTTTAGTTTCCTTGCCATTAGTATTATGGAATTTCAATAGCAATACAAGTGTTGACACTTTTGCTTATTTTAATGGAATATTTATGGAAATAGACATTTATTAATTCTAATTTCTGATATTCATTTTAATAGTGAATGCCATACTGTACATGGTTTCCATTTCCATTCTCCTCCAGATTTTACAGTGAGCAAAAAGACAACCCAACAGCCAAATGGAAGCTACCCCAGGAGTTTGATGTGACAGGGTCTGATGTAGAGGGAGAGGTGGTGGTGGCAGGAGTGTACCTGAGGCTGTTTGTCGCCAACCCGGCCTGGGTTCTCAGAAAACCTAAAGAATTCCTCACAGAGTTGTTGGAGAAGTGGGGGCAGTTGTGTGGATCACAGTCTCCTAATGTAAGTTATAGTATGGACACTGAAGTGATACTCCCTCCATAAAGATTTCACATTATGATCTGACCTTCCGTGTCTTGTAGCCAGGCACCATTGTTCTAAACATTGCAGATTCTTTTCTTCAATTATGTACTAAAAAAAAAATACAACATTTTATTGTAAATAGAACTTAGTCATGAATGTCTCTTACAAATTTTCTCAATTTGATACAATTTTTGTTACAATTTCGTACAAGATTTCCCCATTTTATTTCCAGGGAGACATGTTGGAGATGGTGACGTCTGCCCTGGTGTTGTTCTGCCAGGCTCAGACGGCCATGGTGGACCAGGTGCCACAGCTAGGACACATCCCCAAGATATTCCAGTACATGAGTTCCAAGAACACAGCCATTCCCTTCTCTGCTGTACAAATAGTACGACAGCTGGCAGAGAGTGATGTAAGGACAAGATGTTGTTTCCAAAAACAAAAAGAACATTTATTTACATTATGTATACTTTCAAAAGAGTTGTCTTATATTTTCTCATTAACTTTTGTCTGTTGGACACCGCTTTCCAATTTGTTTAATGGTTTGAACTGAACTTTCATTGCCAACATAGAAATTCATAAGTCAGAATTGTTTATAAAGTTCTGTTTCTTTATTGCCAGATCTGTATACGTGCCATGGCCCAGGTGGAGTGTATAGGACCAATGAAGATTGCTATGAAGATCAGGAAGGATGCAGTGGGCACAGCATGTGAGGCCCTCAACAAGATGTTCTCACTAGGGGAGGACGAGCTTGTCCAGCAGGCTCTCAAAACAGAGATGGTGCAATTTTTACTCAGATTTTTAGAGACTGGACTTGAAAATGCAGAGAACCCAGCAGCCATTAAAGCTCAGATTGTGAAAGCACTGAAAGCCATGCAGAATAGTTTGGCCCATGGAGAAGCAGTAAGTTGGAACAGATGAACATGTTTATGAAATATATTATTGTTACAGTATATTATTGTAACATCTACTCACATCAGTCTGTTGGAAGTTGTGTTTGTTAATTATCCAACTACCAAGCTGGTAGTTGTCATTGACTTAGTATTAAACTAGTGAACATTTTTCCATTATTGTTGCTGTTTAACTTTTTTTTCAATTTTTCTTTCTTAACCTTGGTTATCGATCCATAAGTTATTAAGCTGGATGAAAATTATAAACAAAGGGAATCTTACAAACTGTTACACTTCACATGCAAACTGTATTATTTATTCTTTCAGGTTACCACCATACTAAGTGAGTCTTCTGTGTGGAAGGAATACAAGGATCAGAAACATGATCTGTTCATCTCAGACAACAAGGTGGCAGGATATCTAACAGGTAGGTGGAGGATACAGCCACACTGAACATGCCCTGTATATTTGATAAAGTGTTGACACTCACTGATATTTTAAATGCATGATTATTTAAAATCTGTTTCTGAATTTGCAGTGTCTGTCACTAGATTATTACCAGGCAGTCATTTTAAATGCATTAATTTATAATTATGTATTTATTTTATCAAACTGCTTGTCATGATAAAATAAATTAAAAATTTAAAATATATTATAACATATTATAACATATTCAACTCAGTAATACATATTATTGATACTTTGTTATATTTTAGGACCTGGTGTTGCTGGCTACCTGACTGCTGGCACCTCCTCTAATATGCCCAGTGCCCCACCCCCAGTCTTCCCTCAGGACCATTAACCCTTAAGGACTAATAAAAGCTCTGAGATTAGCACCAAATATCAGCAATGCAGTGTTATACCAGGGATCACCAAGAATGAACTGCAGGCAAAGGAACGCTCGCCTGTTATAATTTCATGATAAGTTTTCTAGGAAATGAGAACATGGGCAGGAGGTTCTTGTCTTTCTAAAGGATGTTCACTGTAAAAGGAATGGAAAGGAATTTGAAGATTGCTTTCCTCACCAGATGATTGATTTATATTTTTTTCTTTTTATTACATGTAAAAACCAGATTCCTATATATTCCAGACAGCTATAAACCCCAGAGATCAGTGTTGTCTCTTTTAACACCAAATCAGAAGGAAAGTAGTGCAGTCATACTAGCAGGCCAAAATGTCATGAAAATATATGGATATTTAATTATGCACTGACAGACTTGTGTTTCAAGCTGTTCAATCTAAACAAGAGCTCCCCTCTCCCCTTCACAGCAAAAGACGGGTTAAATGGCTTGGCTCAGTGGTGTTTGAATATTACATTACAAGCTGCAGTGTAACATTTTACGTAAAATAAAAATGAAGGATCAAAGATGAGTGGAGGGGGTGTCTGCCATTATTAATGTAAACTGCCTGTAAGAGTGGCACATAGATCATAAATCCAAAGAGGATTAAAATATGTGAAGGACCTTGTAGGACCAGTGAATGTTTCATTAATGTTATAGAAGATAATAGACAAAAACAGATGGCAAGAATAAGATAATAATCGTACGGATGCTTCAAACAATAATACTTTTCTGATTTTTATATTTTGTCCACAAGGGTAGAAAATACTCTAAATTGAATGTTTTTTATTTTTATTTCTCGAGATAATTGGTGATGAATTTCTTTATTTACCAAGTTCAACTGCTAGTATTAAGTGCTCTGTTGACAAAAGATATAAAGCACGATTCAAACTGGGACAACAGTGATATCTGTATGGAAGTTACAACATCGCTATGTTTTATAAATGTAGTTTCAAAAATGTGCAACTACTTTGTATGTATTTATTAAATAAGAATAATGAAGGATAACAAATTAATTTTAGATGGTGCACATAAAGAAAAGAACATTTTTTAAGTTGAAGCAAGATTTTATTGAAAATGCGCCTGCTTTAAATTGAATCCACATGGTGCTACTCGTAAGTGATAAGTAGATTGTGCGACATTGAAAAAAAAGCGACTGATCTGCATTTTAATATTGATTCTTTAATTCTGTACTGTGTTAGTTAATACATGCGCATAATTTTGTCTTTATCTTTAATATAGTAAAAGGAAAGCTGTGTGGATTGATGGAAGATTAACGAGAAGTGTTACTTAGGCTTATCATAACGATCTATTTTTGAAGAAAGTCAGTTCCTGAACATTGTGAAAAATTGTACAGAGATTATGAAATCACTTGTTAATGTAAATATTGTAAGGATCAGTGGAATATCATGTTACCATTAAATAAAATATCGAATTTATTAAGAAAACACAATTGTTATATTTGTCTTTTCATATTCACATTTCAATGGCGGATTTATGGGGGGGGGGTGGTTCAGCACTTTTGGTGATTTTTAAGAGGCATAGCAAAAATAAAGATGTTAAAAATTTAGTGTTATTCACTTGCACGAGTTTAAAATTGCTTTTCCTTATTCTGACCATGTGGGTTAAAATCGTAGGTGGCTGCATCAATAACGTATCGATCTTCAAGGTAGCCGCACGGAAGGCTAACGGCAACAGTAACGAGACTGATAAAGGGCTCCGCACGATCACTTTTCAACCGAAAAACCAATTTTCGTCACGTGACTTCAGGTTCGTGTTGTAGGAGTGACACGGCACCCACACGTAATGTAAACGTAATCAACGTAGCCCGAAGCTAACTACGATGTCGAATAGAAAATTTTACGGAAATCATACACGATTTCATACACGGCAAGAATGTAATCTAGGCTTTAGGCAGCCTGTCGGGAAGAGAATGTGAACGCGACTTTAGATAGTTAACTCTTGTTTTAGTTTAATCAACTTGCTTCTATAAATGTTAAAACAAACAATTGTCCATTCATATTCAATATCAACATTAAATCAGAATCGTATTTGGAAAGTATTGATAGGGATACAAGGCGATCGAATTTTATTTTTGAAGTACTATTGTTTCACTTAATCAAGTTTTCTTTTCATGTAATTAATAACAGCTAGTTGATCAAACAAATTAGATGTCAATTACATCATACATCCTTGTGAGGCCCCTATTAATTACATTATATTAAGATCAATCGATACACACATATATAAGTAGCAAACAACGATATCCCATTTTGAATACAGAGAGCAAATATTTCTAAACTCTAACAATAATATAAACAATTTTACTTTTGACTAGATTTTTACCCGTATTTCATTCATGATTGTATGTCTTAACATTAGAGAAATATCATTTACAAGATTAGTTTGGCGTCAGCATTCAAAATAGACCACATTTGCGTCAAAGATCATTTGTTTTCGACAAATTTAAATATGTCATAAATCTTAATGTTATAGAATAGATACCAATATAACAAAACCTGGTTACGATACTGAAGATACGCCAGACATCTTACGCTAACAGGACTAAGTTACTAGTACAACTGTTTTCACACCGGTCACTGTTTCCTCGATAGTTCTCTTGTCTCCGATGTAAACTCTATTTTAGAATGAGTGGACCCCGAGTTATAGCTGAGTCTGCTGCTGTTAGACCTCTGATGTCTCGCCATGCTCGGCATCATGACTTTTATCTGTGGCTCGGTGACACTCCTCTGTGGGGCCCAGTTTGCGGGTATTTTACCATGTCTGGAGACACCGCCCCGCGTGGTTTGAGTCTGGAACTGAATAGCTTTGAGTGTAAGATCCTCCTGTACCGGCAGCGTTTCAAGGGAGGTAGCCAGTTTCCCAAAGCGTTCGTCCTGCGCTGGCACCCCACGCACTAGGTAATCCTTTCCGCGATATTTCTCGTATCGCTCCATCGTCTTTGGATCGAGGTCGACCACCGTGGGGAATTTTGTGACAACAGTTTTATCGCGGTACAGCACTATCTCCGTGCGTTCCCTAGGGAGCTGAACCCTGGGGCTGAGGGGGACGTGGATTTTGCCGTGGTCACTGGTGGAGGAGTACCGGGGGTTATGGTATACTGTCTCCATCCCGCGCGGGCGTTCCTTGGCTTCACTGTACGTGTACGTGGGTAAATTCATTGACGCCACACGCACGTTGTCCTCCCTCCTCCATTTATTTTGTTTTCTCTTCTGCCTGTTCAGAAACGTGCGAATGTTTTGTTCGTGAAAGAATCTGTTTCGTTTCTGCGTGCTGGACAGGTGGGAGACGGTCATGTCCAGACGCCTGTCCTGGCCAGCGTTATCGGACAGTATCGCCCGGTGGATCTTGGTCTTGGGCAGGGCATGACGGACGCTGAGATAGTGCTGGATTCGTAAGGAACGCGGGCTGTTCATGTCCTTGTCCGTGCTGATGGCCAGGGCCCCCGTGAACTGTTCTCCTTCATTCGTAGGCTCCATGATACACAATTTATCCTCACCGTCGTCTTTTTCTTACCCAGAACACTGACGGGTTCATTCTATAGAGTCCCGTCCGTCCCTCTCCTACATAAATAATGTACAGTTTTGACTACTTGGTAACCTGTTGAGACGCACTGCTGAACATTAAACCGCGTTATGTGGAACAGAATGTCACCCTAAACCTTCCAATTCACCGCGAAGGGCATAGTTACACGTATAAAGTATTGGGTGACTGTTAGTATGTAAAAAGCCCGTGTCTATCTCGAGTTCTCTTCATTAAGGGTGACGCAGGAGGCCGCAGTAGCTAAGTGATACCTAACCAGAATGCACTGCACTCCCACGGTGTTTACACTTCAATAACTTTCTGCCGAACAACATCTGAGTCAATTAAACAATCACCGCCATTTCAATGGACCATAGTTCAATTCTACAAGATATGTTAGCCCCACTTTTCTTTTGTAAGATTATGATTATGAGTATTATTTATAAACAGTGGGTATTCTCCCCTTGGTAAACAGTATTACGTGCAGGGCTAAAGCAAGGTTAATGTGGCAATAGGCAGTGTTTCTTTGTGAAGACGGGTTGCCCATAAATATCTCACCCGGCGTTCACAATATTGAGAAAGGAAGGTCATTCTATTCACGAGAAAGCAAATGTCGTGCAGCAAACAAAATGTCCCCTTCCTTCGGGTTGGGTGGAGGATTGGTTTTCTTATTTTGATAATTTTTTTTTCATTCTGCTTTGCAAGAGGCCGAAAGCGCACTCGTTGTTGACGTTTTTGTTAGGACGAACATCTGTTCTTGTTTATGATTTTTTTTCTGCGTCAAATATGCGAATAATCGTGATTTCCGCCACGTATATCACCATTTGATTTAACAATATGAAGGATTAGCATGCCTAAATACTTGCATATGCTTTCCTTAATAAACACTAAAGATGGTAAAAAAAGTATCCAAAACAGACGTTAAAATGATAGAGTAAGTCAACCCCAGGTAGCTGAGGTAATTTATTTTTTAGTTAAAACGTATTTTTTAACATCAACATACGATCATGAATTTTTATTAATACGAAACTTGATATCTTCAAGTTCTGTTGAAGGTCTGCATTAAATGATCATCACAGTTCTTTTCTATCAACTCCTCTCTCTCTCTCTCTCTCTCTCTCTCTCTCTCTCTCTCTCTCATCAAATCAAATCAAATCAAATGTTTAGATTAAATAATAGTGGTTCTTTGCTATGACGATTATTTTGGACGTGTTCACAGTTTATTGCTGCCCTGATCTGGGCGCTATCCATGTCATGCTGTTTAACTCCAAAACATGCTCCTTTGCCCTCTGTCTCAGCTCCCCCAAACTAGAGGTACAGTCCTTCAAGTGATAGTTTATGGTAGCGGCTAAAGGGGGCAGCACTGGAGGTAAGACAGACAGAAACGGCGACCGCGCCTGTCTTTCTTCTTCTGATCTAAATGACACCTTGCCTTCGGAATCAATCTTCTTCAGCTTTTGAAATTTTCTCCATTTGGCGCGTCTGTTTTGAAACCACACCTGAGTATATAAAAATTAGGTAAAAAGAAATAAATCACTTCTAAAAGAGAGCATTTGTGTCTTTAAAGAATTGTTATCGTTAGCTATCACTTCGTTTGCTCACTCCTTTCAATGCAAAGTCTTTATTGATCTTTCTTTTAATCCATTGGTAGGAATAACACTGAAATATATCTCACATAGGGACGTAAAAAAGCCCTCGGCGATAGATCAGATTGTTGGAATTATAATGCAAATCAATTTATTAAAAGTAAAATGTTTGTTAAATGATATGATTTATATTTTTTTCTAATATGAATGATTTCCGTGGACACATTTTAATCAATTTATGAATACATATAACTTTGCCATATTAAATTTTCACTTTAAAGATGAGCCTCGTTATTTCATTAGCACCTGTATTCTTGATTCCGCCAAATGCATCCTGACAGCCAGCGTCTCTCGCATGAAGATATCAGGATAGTGTGTTGCCTGAAAGGTGCGCTCCAGCTCGCGCAGCTGATACGGCGTGAAGTTGGTGCGAACCCGAAGGCGCCGGGTACACGGTCTTTCTGGCACGTGCATTCTGGTGCCTACAGTTAAACAAAAACGCGCCGTTTAAGTATTTTCCTGATTTCACAGCGGACGAATAACTGAAGAAGAATACTCTGTTAAACGGATTTTGTATTCTGATATGTTTTAGAATATTTTTTATGTATTTGTCTTTTAATTTTGGTCGTGGACGAAATCTACAATCTTCCATAATAATTGTATGCCACAGGGATTAATTTTGTGTTTCAACATTAAGTCGTATTCAACCACAAAAATCTACAGTGAAGGGTGATTACTCCTATGCCTTTATGCTATATGCTATATTATGCTATATGAGGGAGTTTACAGTATTTAAAAGTGAAAAAAAATAAACATTCAATTTTGAGCAAAAATTAATTGAAAAAAATGGCTGTGATGAGACATTGTTGTCGAATATCCACATACCTTCCACGTTATCTTGTACACTCGTTATCTCACAAAGCTCTTCTCCCCTTCCATTAGATGTCTGCTGGTATACTGTTACGTCAGGGTTCACTTTTCTCTCTTTATTATCATCATATGTCCTTCTCCATTCATGCGCCTCTCTCTCTTCACTTATATTGCTTTCTTCAGCTGACGATGTTTCATTGTAAATTCTGCGACTCGGTCCAGTTCCCAAAATTCTATCTATTCCAAAACTCAGTTTCAAGGATGTGTTTGCCATAACTTTTTTAGCACTTTAAAATATCTTCTTTTTTTACTGCACGTCCAATGTTCCTGGGAATGGATGCTTTTTGCTGTTTAACTTTGTGAGTCTCGTTTAATGTACAGAGCCGTCGCTGGGGTTATTAATAAAATAGCGCTAATATGGCTAATCCAATCAAGCAATTTCCTGAATAATTAACACGTTTGAAACTAATGACTCTTGATTTGAATGATCTGATAAAAAAAGCTGTATTCAGGTGGTATGTGCTACCTGGGAGGAAAACAAGCCCAAAGAGTCGTAGATCAATCATTATTTTATCATTTTGACAGTGAAATAGTACACATCCAGCAAAGAGTGTCTACATCATTTTGCAGTAGTTAAAAGCAAGGTCTATATTTAAAGTTAATGAAATGCATTGGGAGGTAATTGTACAAATTTCAGCCAAATATGTCTGGACTGAATCTAAAACTTCTGAATAATTGAACGTTACCGTGGACGTTTTATTTGCAAAATGGATTGATCTCGCGCCTTGTGTACCGTTGTCAGGAAGTGTGGGAAAGAAATCGTCTGCGCATTCTAAAGTGCCTGGGTTTTTCGTTCCAACACAACATTTGTAGACCCCAGTGCGGCCTGCTTTCAGTCCAAATTTGTAATTAGTATTGCTATTTTCTTCTTGCCTTTTTAATGTCTCAGAATATTAACGAAAGCATAAAAGTGCAAGGCGGCTAAATGTTCTTTTTATTATTGTGTTTACTGGTGCATTCTATACATATATTAGTAAATACGCCCTACTGTCCAATAACGTAAATTTCAATCTTCAAGATAGAATTGTTTATATTGAGTAGATATCCAAGCCGTGTCATCGGCATTAAGAGTAAATATGGCTAAAAGACAAAAGTGAGCAAAAATTGTCACAAATATAATTTTAATATTTGTAACTTCATTCTTCGCGCCGATATCATGAGCTACTGCGTCGTGGTTGCAGTCGTTTGTATTGCAGCATGTCTTCAGGCACTGTTGTCCGGCGTAAGTCTTCCGACACGTGCCGACCCTGGCCTCCGTGCAACCGCCACCGTTCACGTGCAGCGTGCCACGCCCACACTGGCGGGCCACGTATGTGACGTCAGAGCTGTTAGTGTAGAATAACGTCTGGAAGATAGAAAAAGTTGAAAAAAGATTCCTGATAAAACAGTATTCAGCAATGAGCAAGTGTATATGTGTTGGAGGAGAGAGGGGTGGGTGGTTACGATTAAAAAAAAAAATGAATTAGCTACGTGGTATTCCCCTTAGTCTTGTTGTATCCCGCGTTTGTGACGTGTTTCAGAAAAATTAAGGAGTAAACTCTTTCTTCCCGTTTACGTCTCTTAAGTCCGTGAACTTCCAACCTACCCAACAGTCTTGTCTTGTGCACGGCGCGCCCTCTCCAGTCTGCCGTGCTTTACACCGTTCAAAATGATCACTTCCCTTCCTCGCCTCACAGACATGACATCTTAACTGGATAAAGCAATACCACAGTATGTGCAGAAACATAAATTATTGTCTTTGTCCTTTGCAGGGAAATAGAGAACTACACTGATTCTAATAAGTACATGATATAAAACATATAGCTTATATATTTTGTAGCAGTATATATTTTGTAGCAGTACAATAAATAGTGATGAATTATCTAAATATATTTAATTGAGTTTCTCTAGATAAAAATAAAAAACTACAAATCACCTGTACCAGAGCCGACGTATGCTCGCCTAAGGCCGAGGCATTGAAAACAAGAACTGTAAAACGAAGATTTATCAATAATGAACGCAGAGCATTTAATGAAAGATTCTGGTTTTCCCTTAAATGACAAAGGTTTATAGGTATGCTCAGTACACAAAAGCGGATTCTAAAAACCAGTTATTGAACGTCTAAAATTTACAAATTCCATTTGAATTTGACGATATGGAGTTTTGTCGAAGAAGAGGTATTTTGATTTGAAATTTTTTATTGCTTTCTTTTTGCCTAGAAGGTCTAAAAAGCAAACATATGTTCGCTGACGCTGATGACCTTATAATTAAGTTTACACAATACGCAGACTGACTAAGTTTTGCCATACCTTGATGGCCTTTAAACTGAGGCAATAGGTGCTGAAGCCTCAAACACTGCACCAGGACAATGTTTAATGTCACCAGCAGCGTCCAGAGTGCTGTATATGGAGGCGACATCAGACTTCAGCCATCTACTGCCTCCGTGTTAGCTGGAATGAAAATACCTTGGAATCCCTATCCACATTTATGCTATCAGATTTTGGTTCTATAGTTGTATTCACATGAATGCTCGGACATAAATAAGGCGCAATTTGTTCCACATTTCATTCCTGGCATTTTTTTAATTCGCAGAAAACGGAGACACATTTAGAATTTCAGGTGCCCGTATGTTATAACATGGAATTCTTTAATCGAGCCTTCTCCCCCTTTCGCAAACTAAGATACCCTCCTCTTATCCTCCGTAATTTAGGCACTAACACATGTACACTGTTGTATTTCTTAGCTTCAATTTATGTAGCGATACCTACGTAATGTATTGTATGTGTAGAGGAGTATAAATTCAACCGTTTGTCTGATGGTTCACAATAGACGCACAAAAACCGCCCATTTACCAAACTAAACAGGTCACATATGGAGTTGTTTTTGTCTACATACTTCATATTTAGGAGGACAGTATTTGATTTCGCATTTTTATACTGAAAATTTAATAAAATTAAGGGAAAGCTGGAAACGCACAAGCTTACCTTCCGTTGCCCAGCTCAACACATTAGGTCTTTCATCCATATAGTTAAGTAGAGGCCGAGCCAGGTGATATGTTATTTGGACTTCTAATTAATGTCGATTTGATATAGTAAGTTTGAGATAACATTATAACTTGCGGATACGGTTCTTTCAGACTGTATCAGCATCGTTTGTGCTATATTGTGAAAAGAATTTGGTTAATCAGCAAATGTCAGCCGGCCTCTCAAAATAAGAAGTAAAGGCCGAGGCACTAGTGCGCGTGTTTAAACATACCGGTTATGTGGGACGTATATGCGACTTACTCTCGAGCCCTACTGTCGTGTTTATAACGCGTTTCTTAACGTGCATTAATGTCGAATAACATTATAAATGTTAAACTAATAATACTTAAATCTTCCTTATGTATATAGGAGAAAATAAAAGAATAAGAAGACATTATAGAACTAGTAAGTATTATTTATGTTATGCAACTCATCCGTCAACGAATTCATAGTCACACAAGAAGGTGCTCGATTACATGATATACATATATATACAAAAACACAGTATTAGCACTATTAAACAGCATTTTGCAAGCAATACACAGCGACATCGTGGAAATATTTCCAACAAAAATCACTTACTTCGATCTCAGGCCCGTAGCCAGCAAATGCAAAAGGGGGGGTTCTTTTTCTGAAAAAGTGGACCTTTTACCATGAAATTTATGTATACCTAGATCAAATTTTACCCAAAACGGACCTTTTTCAGACAAAAGGGGCGGTTCTTTCGAACCCCCCGAACCCCCCCTGGCTACGGGCCTGGATCATCTAAATATCTCAGTAAATCAAATACATCATACGATGGATGCCTTTAATGCAAAAAGGTATGCTCATATAATTATATATATATATACATGAAATTTGCAAGATTGAATTTCCATATGCTGCTGTGGCAGGAATGGTAGTCCATTAGGAACCGTAGTCCGTTCCCCTTTACTTTGTACATGTGACCTTCGTCCCATATACTAACCCCAATTCTACGACTACCCCTAACCTGTACTCATCAAATGGGACCCCGTGCTTCAATTCCTAATACTACCATTCCTGTCACAACAGGACAAAGAATCTATTTCCAAATACCCCCTCCCATCCCAGCATGATTTATAGTCGCATTCAAATGCTACATTCCGCTGATATAATTCTGCGTGGTGCAATGTCAATTGCAAGTATGTCAAATAAATAATACAAATAGAATTCACACTAAAAAGCAAAGGAATCTAAAATATCAAAAAGAGAAGAGACAAATTGAAATACGCAAATCTTAGAAAATGGAGAGAATAATTCATAGTTTACACACAAGCATTTCTGTGGCGTTTTTCATACTTTTTTCCTGAAAGACCTGTCTCTCAATGACAAGTTAAAACTTTCAAATGCATGGATTAGATCAAGAATGTATCAGTGGCCGATTTAGAGGGGGGGTCAGGGGGCGCTGACCCCCCCCCCCCTTCGAATTTTGACTAGCAGGATCATTGTTCTAAACAGTACCCAATGGCACCGCTCGNTTCCTGAAAGACCTGTCTCTCAATGACAAGTTAAAACTTTCAAATGCATGGATTAGATCAAGAATGTATCAGTGGCCGATTTAGAGGGGGGGTCAGGGGGCGCTGACCCCCCCCCCCTTCGAATTTTGACTAGCAGGATCATTGTTCTAAACAGTACCCAATGGCACCGCTCGCCTCTATAATACCAAACGTCAAGTGGTGGTTGGGGAGGGGGGGGGGTTTCGCATTCGCAGACCCCTCCCCCTTCAAATAATCCTGGACCCGCCCCTGATGTACATTCTTGATTAGACCAACAGTGATGTAAAAAAATCACTCGTAATTATTAGCCTCAATACCACATATCATACGTTGTTACATTTTTACATCAAAAATGTTGAATTCGAGTTCGACCAAATAAAATCTTTTTTTGTTTTTAAAATGTTTTTACATATTGTTTTTTGTACACATATACCGTTCATCAGTCACCGTACAACACTATATCAGGATTTTCCCCAGCAACACTATGCTAAGGAATCCGATGAGGTGTAAGGACAGTGAGCAAGATGCGCTCATAGCTGCCTTTTTAGAATTGCATTCGTCAACGAGTTCGCTGTCTTCGTTGCATTTGCTTTCCTTGCAGCAGCATTGGCAGCTTTCTGCGGTATACTGACATTCGTTTTTCTCACAGGTCATTTTGCTGTTAATGTAGGACTTACAGCCCACGGTTATCTGTTTAGGCGATTTTGACCCAGTGGTGTAGTTCACAAACAACTGAAACATAATTAAGACAATTAATTAAGCTTCTGATAGCCGATGTGGGCAATAAACATTTCACTGAATTACTGATGTGACGGTGTATACCTTTTCTTTTATAGTGCAGCAATGGCCAATGTATGCATGTTGAATGGTCTATTTTAGCAGCAGTACAATGCTCAGTTCGAAACACGTAGGAAGTTTGGTCTAACATGCAAGTCAAATGAGGAATGGACGATTCAAGACAAAAATACCAAGTAACCTAATAAAGGTATTACAATTACGTACCCAACAGATATCCGACGAGCACGTGTCGGTGATATTATGCAATTCTTCTGATTTTGTCGTGGTGCCCTGAGTGCAGGTAAACTGAAAGTTGAAATTAATAACAAATGTCAGCAAGAGTTTGTCCAGTATTTCGTGATATTTTCTTTAGCATTTGTCATACAGAAGATTATGTGATGGCGGTGAACACGTGAAGAAGAAGAAGAAGAGAGAGAGAGAGAGAGAACAAAATTATTTCTATTATATGACTGAAACGCAAAGAAAAAGAAGATAACAACCTTTCCAGATTTGGGTGTGGTCCCGCCCTTTGTTGTTTCTGGCTGCGTGACACCACCCCCCGTGCCGGAGGTGGTCATTTGGGCCGTGGGTGGTGGAGTCGGTGCTGCACTGCCGGTACTGTTGGACGGGGCGGAGCTAGGAGTTGTGGATGGAGCGCCCTGTGATGATGTTAATGGTGGAGCTGATGATGGAGCTAATGACGGCCCTGTTGGCGGCACTGATGACGGAGCTGGTGACGGCGCTGATGATGGAGCTGATGTTGGAGCTAATGACGGCCCTGTTGGCGGCACTGATGACGGAGCTGATGACGGCGCTGATGATGGAGCTGATGGTGGAGCTGATGACGGCACTGATGGTGAAGCTGTAGTTTGCGTTGATGACGGCGCTGATGTTTGCGTTGATGTCGGCGCTGATGTTTGCGTTGATGTCGGCGCTGATGTTTGCGTTGATGGCGGCGCTGATGTTTGCGTTGATGACGGCGGTGACGTCGACGACGTTGGTGGCAATACAGTAGCCGAGATCGTTGTCAAACCATCGGAAGACATCGGAAGATCTTCCACAGTAGTTTCTACTACTGCACTTGCATCGGTGCTTATCACATCGGTAGTATCTGGTACCGTTGGCGTATCAGTTGTAATTTCTGGCGCTAATGTTGTAGTCTGGCAGGGAATTACTGTGTAAGTAAATTAACAACATTGGTTAATTAAATCTGTAATCCGGTGGTTGGTACAGATAAATTGTTTTATTTTGTAGGCCTATATTTTTAAATATTAAAATCATTGAGATATAAAACAACATGAGCCTAGACTACATTTGCCACGGGAGCCGTGCGATTTAAAGCGTATTTTCTGTGAGATTTATTTATTTATTTATTTATTTATTTATTTATTTATTTATTTCATAAGAAGCTACGGGCTTCATTAATTGCGGGTGCCGTGGTATTCCATGGCGTGACCTTGAGATCAGACAGGGAAAAATCGGCGGTCGGTTGAACAGTGATCGCACGGAGCCTTCTCAATCTCAGTGCAGTTGCCGCACGCCTTCAGTGCGGCTTCCTTGAATGTCGTTGCGTTTTTGGTACACCCTGTATTATTTTAAAACACCCATGGAATCAGAGTACTCTCTGACCACAGGGTGCACTAGTAGTCTGTTACAAAAATTGCTGATAACGGTGTGATTTTGTATAGTATTTTAGTGGGGCTCTGATACCAGACGGAAGGATCAGAGTAAAGAAAAGCACAACTTCATGCAAAATTCATGCAAGTGAACTTTTCTAAGTTTTAAACTTCTTTGCTATTTTTATCTTTACCTCCTAAAACCACCAAAGGTGTAAGGGAAGAGACCAACAACATGTTCAATCATTTACACGGTCACCGCAAGCCCACCGAACAATACCCGTGAGGGAACTGTGCTATTCCGTCTACGATAATGCTACGGCATACGGGCTTACGATTTTTAAAATTTGTAAAAAGTTTAAGCTTTGCAAAATCGTAGAGGTTACGGATGACTTGAATCCGTTTGATTTTGTTCGATTCCGCGCGGCCACCGCCCGCCTCTATACAGACGCCGCACGAAAAAGGATTACTGGCAGTATACGAGCACCGCAAAGACAAATGTAATCTAGGCTTAAGAATTTTATTCGGAGATATTCAGAAAATACTTAGAAGCAGTCATAATCTGATATTTTTGATATCCGTAAAAATAAGCCAAACATTTATCACACTGTATAAAACTCATGTTTGTACAGAGATAAGTTACAAGACAGTTATATACCATTCAGTTTTTTTCAATCGACCCCCCCCCAAGAAAAAAAGAAATGCCAAACTCATATTTGTTTTGTCTTTTTACTACAAAAAACTTGTTCATTGTGAAATCAATTATTTTCAGTACAGTTGCAAATTACATTAATTGCATGAAAACCATTGCTTGTGTTTTATATACTTTGTAAAACACGGGTGTTATCTAAAATCCATTCCAGACCATCTTACCTCCGAACAGTGCCACAAGGACGGTCAATGTCACAGTTGTTCCCGTAGTCATGGTGACCATACTTGACCTTATTTACCTGAAGAAGATATGATAAATACGTACAAGATTAAACTATCGGTTATCTGAGTTTTAGATATGAGAACTATAGATATGTTCTTTATGCATCTGCATGCAGCTCTTAGATTGCAAATCCCACATACTAGAAATTCGTGTATTTTCTTCAAACGAATCGTTGATACTTGTACAAAAATAAAATGAATTACAAAGGTATATAAAGTTACATGCACGAGTAGGTTCATTCAATAATGATTAATTTGTGACAATGATAAGAAAAATTAAAGTTGAAAATTTTTCAAAATTGTAAAAAGCAATATGATAAAAGCTTTTAAAACATCGCATAGTGTACTAGCATATCGAAAAGTATGACATTAGCCTTTGGAGTGTATGTAGACACATGTTAAATCTGTCTCACATTTACCTAGAGACAACTAGTATTGCTACTTTTTGATGACACAAATGAAGACGACGACTACTTCAGCAAAGTAGGTAATTTTATGTTTTTTAGATGCTCTTCCCATATTGTTGTAGATCCATGAGTGAAATTCCTATCCCAACTCTCTCTTTCTCTCTCTCTCTCTCTCTCTCTCTCACACACACACACACACACACACACACACACACACACACACCTTTATACTGAGCTCGTGAATCCGAAGTGACATGGCATACACAAATCTTGTTTTCTACCTCAGCATTGCTTAATCGATATTTTTTCCCGTGACATGCCATTGGCTGGTTCTCGTTATGTCAAGAGGGTATCCTTTATTTCTTTACTGTATTTCCCTCTTATCTTATGCAAACAAAACCTTTAATATCAGGTAGTTAATCATGCTTTATGTTCACATTTTATGGAGTTTTGATTGAATCCGAATAGATCTGCCAGACACACTCACTACAGCTAGAGGGCGGTGCGTGGTGTTTCCACAGTCTCACACGGGTAAGCCTTCCATTTGGTATAACGATGTGTGTCGTGTGTGTTAGCTTGCCTTCACTCAGGGACAACGCTTGTTTGACGCAATTTAATAAATAGCCACGGTTAAGTTTTCATAGATAAAAACATTAAAGGTATCAAGGTAAATGTTTTCTGATAGACTCTTCTTTAATAAAAAAAATCTGTGTGTTTACCTTCCGGAGACAAACGTATTAAATCATATCTTAATGGAACATTAATGTTGACAGCTTGAGAAGGCCGGCCGCCGAGGAAACGGCCCCTGTGAAAATATGTCTCGTTTGACGCTAACTTACGGTTCTCAATCTGTCCTAGAACATGATGTTTTTCTCTTTTAATGAAAAATGTTCTTTATCTGTTCTAGGACATTCTGAAGGACTTAAAGAAAAAAAAAAAAAACAGTTCTCAAGCTGTTACATTCATTACAGAACAACATTAGAACTGTAAAAAGATACACCAAATGTTCTAGAATAGATTGAGGAGTGTAAGTGAACGTTAAACGAGACAATGAGGGGGGGAGGGTCAATAAAAAGCCACTAAATGTATGCTATCGACATTGGAATAAAATAAACATAAAAAAATACCAGAAATATAATTTGTCCATTGTATACCAGAGCAAGCCTCTAGATTGCGACATCTGCGAAGTTGCACAAACAACGTCTGATCTATCGTTTTTGTTTACATTAAGAAGTGTCAGAGATAGCGTTTAGTACCATCTAACAACGCCGACTGTGTGAGCGTGTTCTACCACACAGATTGCTACCTGCACATTGAAGTATTGTGTCAAGCAGTCATAGCTCTGATGTCTAATTTCTGGATTCTCATTTATTATATACTTCTGTTCAATTTCTTGATTCCTATGATTACGCGCGCTGGCTGCTGCAAAGTTCATTTATACAAAGTAGAAAATGAGCCGTATACAAGCGTATTAAAATATCACATGTGTACTTACTTCATGTATTAAGTAAGGTAACAATTATATGTAAGTGGTATTAATATGTCAAAGTATGCTATTCAGTATTATCCTTATTGTATACATGTATATAATACTACTCTTCGTAGATTAGTGGGCCAGCAAATGTCAAACCATGTTCACATTTGGTGCTCAATGAATATAACTATTTTAAAATTATAATATTACATGATTTAGATACACCATCCGATTAAGTACCCCACTCTTACAAAGAGGCCGATACTGAAGCTGTAGACAAAAATGAAGACATTTTGTTTCTTGTAAACTGACTTGAAACAATAATTTATAACATCAGTAGAACAATGAAGAAAGGCCACGACATCCCTTTTGTTAAAAAATATGAACGAACAATGACCAAAATTCAGGAAATTCTAACATAGAAAAGTCACATTCTTCATATGACTATACATTCATTAAAGATGATAAGAATCCTTTAATTCCATTTTATCACCTCCCTTTTTTATTTTCATATTTGTTTTGCCTTTGACGTAATGTTATTGTACACAAACCGCTACCGTATGTACCATTTATTGCTGATATACTTGACTCAAGCGTGCAATAAAGACGTTTGCCACGACAACAAAAAATAGACAAACTAGTCGGATCCACCCACTGTAAAAATTGTGGCTCATCAGCCTTTTTCCTTCGCTAGAGATGACCCTATTCCCAGTGTTAAAGCGCATGCCACAGAATGCTGGCAGCGGTGTTATTTCATAAGGAAGTCCTTTTTGGGATACATTAACCCGAATCAATATCCACTTAGGACATGAAAACACTGACATCAAGGTTAACAAACGCATCTCATATATTATGATAGGAAGAAGCGCAAGAAAACAATTGTTCTTAATTAATTGAATCAAAATACAGAACATGTAGCCTGTAATTCAACCAAAGTAAAGCGACTTAAAATACTGACAACTGTCGTACTTAATATGAGTAACAATCCGTTTGTGATTACTGAAATGAAAGAAAAAGAAAATGTTTTTATCTATTTATTTTTGTTTATTTTCCTTTTTATCCTTTTCGTGTGAGTGAAGATAAAACGTGTTCTATGGCAAGCCTCAAATATTAGCCAAAAGTAAAAGAAGAAAGTTTTTTCTGTCGAGTTTCATTTTCTAATATAATAAAAAAAAAAACACATTTCTTCGAACGTATCTCTTCGAGAGATAATATGTGAACAACGAAAGTTAATCTTTTTGATATTAACCCAAGCTGTTTCAGCGTAATTATCCAAACAAAAGTAAAAGAACAGAGACACAGTTTTTTCTGTCGAGTTTCATTTTCAGTCAATTTTGATAGACTATATTTTAGTTTCTCCTGATTCTTCCAAACTTTTAAGTTAAATCAATGAGACCTAAGAGAAATTAAAGATACTCAAGCACGAGGCACTACAGAAAACCTTGATTATCACTGAAAATCAAATTAAATGTTCCAGTAGATTATAAGCCAAATTTTGGGTTAAAACAAATAACAGGAACTACTTTTAATTATTTTTGATACACACTCCATAGCTAATTAAGTTTAAATTTTATCTATGTAGAGAACCTAATTTGAAATTTTTGATGAAAAGATTCTTTTCTTCAAATATTTCAAATTAGGTTCTATAAAAATTCTCATATAATAAAAAACATATTTCTTCGAACATATATCTTCGAAAGATATGTGAACAACGAAAGTTAATCTTTTTTATGTCAACCCAAGCTGTTTTCAGGGTGAATCTACGTAACGTTTATCATATGATAATAAGTGGTAACTAAAAAACATCTTACCGAATTAATCCAGAATATACTCTTCTCGTGTCTTCTCTTTTGTTGTCAAAGCTGTATTAACGACAACCACCACAGCGTCTGATACCAGTGTTTCCTGATAAACCTTGTTGCCATGGTGAAATCATAACTTTATCGTGTTGGCGAGAATCATAAGATATGACATGAGGGGGCACCTGCAGCGTGACCAAGATGTCCAATTTGACATGTCGGTATCTTAATGACCGTATTGAACATAGTATAAAGACTTTTCTTCATTGTTGATTTTTATTATTGTGTCCAATTTGTATGGGATATTAGATGAGATGAAATTGGACATTTAGAAAAGGGACATGTGCTTCCTTACAACGTCAGGCAGCACAGTTCAGTCCACATTTAATTTAAAGCTCAATTTCAAACCATGCAATGATTTCGTGCTGTCGAACGTTTAATAGTACTATGAATATCAATTTTAAAACATCGGTCTTATAATTCTAGTAGAAAATGATGCATTTACTTAGCGGATAACCAAATAGGTTCTGGCACCTTCTACTATAGACAGAGAGTGCCCTCCTCGGGTTTTCCGTTCTCCGAACTAATCAAGTGTTCTTATACCAGTTGAAGAGTCACCACGCTGCGTAATAAAGATAAGATCTGTCGGACAGACAGCTGGCTGTTCAGTGGGTTTATATGGATTAGTTCACAGCAACAAGGATGTACTTATGAGGGACTGCTTTTGGTTTCCAAAATAAACCGAAGATACGAATTTATTTTTTCATTATTTTATCTGAATATTTATCAAAAGATTATCTCGATAGATCCAGAGTCCAGATCCGTATGCCCTCTTCGCTCCATGGAGGGAGCAGGGTGGGGGGGTGGGGATAACTTAGGGCCTGGATCCCAGGCTGATCAAAAGCCTTGCATTGATAAACAAATGTCACACACGACATCATTATTTGGACATTTGGCATGATCAGTCACTGGGGTATGGGGGTTAGGGCGTGGGGTACAAAAAGTAAAGTAAAATCTCTGATGTTTGTCCAGTGACAAATTGGTGATGTACATATTATTGGTATTGGAGCGATGATTTTGCCCCAAGTCCGGGTTCAAACAGGATGTCCCCGGTTCTGGTACAAATTGATGTCGATACTTCAAAATGTTTTTTTTATGTAGAGACGGATGCTTAAATGTCATAAAGAATAACAAGCTATATATCAGTTGATGTTTATTGCTCATTTATTGGCGCCATTTTGATATGCTTCAAAAGAACACACAAGACACTTTGCCTAAATTAGCTGAGGAACAAACTTCATTTTTTATCGGGCCGTACTGTATACTAGTATATGTCACTCTATAAAAACAGAGACATAATGCTTAAAGGCAAACAGCAGAAACATTGCGACCTTCATTCGTGACTTTTAGCCTGTGGTTCAATTGACTTCTATAAAAAAAACCGACACACCATGCCAGAATATGATAGCCTTGAAACTCTTTTGCTTAACTGTGACACAACCCATCCCATCTCTCCACTTGTAAAATACTAACTGAATGGATAATTGTTGTACTCTTTGACCGGGAGATAAAACTGTTGGTCAGGTGGGTTGCAGCTGCGATGTTAAAGCGGGTACAACTCGCTGCAATGATGTAACCACTGAGAGCGCAACTAACACAATGTCACGTCACTGTTGAACTGTGTGTGTGTGTGAGAGAGAGAGAGAGAGAGAGAGAGAGAGAGAGAGAGAGAGAGAGAGAGATTATGTCTTCTTGTACCTCCACAAACAATTTTGGTCCATCTCTTACTGAATGTTGGTTTCTGTGAGTTTTTTCTCCTGGATAATGCAATGCATATAAAGCAAATAAAGTCACAAGACTACACATGGTTTTGACACAGAGCTCACTATTCATCTTCTCTTCTGTCACGTCTGGTCACATATTTCTGTCTTGAAAAGACAACTGTATACATCAACATTAACTTAAATCATCAATATAGAAAATTAAGGTTAACGAACAATGTTCTGTTTTATGTTCAATAATTTACATAGTTTAAAATTAACAAGCTATTTTCTTAACAGTATATGACATTCAGTTAATTTACCCATTCTTTACTAAGTATAAAAATACACTCATAAAATAATTGAAGAGAAGTGCCATACACATTACAGTGTATTTCTCCTACGGTCGTTATCTTACATGGATTCTTTTTATGCAGTCGGTTATCGGAGATGATCAAATCTATTTCCATGCTTGAAATAGCTTACACCTTGTTGATGGTTACCATGGCAACCAATATGGCCATCCACAGGCCAGGTTGCAAGAGGCCCATGTTCAAGGAAGACGTCGCTGAAGTTGGCGAGGGAGTCGGTGTGGAGACCGTCGAAGTGGTGTTTACTCCCAAGGCCGTTGCCCCTACTGCTGTGACTGATCCATTAGCCGAAGTTGTGGCTGTTACAGCAAAATTGAGAAACCCGTAATTAGGTTGTAATCAAACGACCCCCTTATTAATACATGTAGAACCGGGGACGATTCGAACCGATGCAGCAAATTTTATTTATATTTTTATCTAAATGGCTTACTACTGGTTTAATCGGAAAAAAGGCAAAATAATGCTTCGTAATAGTTCATATCTTTCAAAGATATCTTACAAAAATGTCAAACTAATTGCTGGATTAAAGCTGGTCAACCATGCCAGTTTTCAAAGTAAAAATTTACTTGGTGAGAGTATTACGTGTTACATATCACTATCTCACACCAATTTTCAAAGTAGCAAAATAGGCAATAAACGCTTGGCTATCCTATACTTCTATGTGCAGAAGCGCGTGGGTGGTGAATTTAACAACAAAAAAGGTAGATTTGCTTTTAAAGTGCTCGTTTTTATGGTAATATTATTCAAATAACATTATAAAGGGATAACAACCGTTCACTGGGGCCAAAAAAATGAATTTCCCATGGGTAAACGACGATTTCCCATACTTATCAAAAGTTAAAGAATCCGTTCCAACATACGAAGTTAGTCCCTGTTTTTAACAAAATATTGTTATTTATTTATTTATTTATTTATTTATTTATTTATTTATATTTTTTTATGATCACTAATGATCTAAAATAACGCTAAAAAAAGCTTTTTTTGCCAATTTTATGTATGCCAAATATAAGGTATTGTAAAATTCACCAGCCCCTATACTGCATTGGCTAAAATAATTTTGTTAGACTTACCGACTGTTGATATCGCAGCGGTTGAACTGGAAGCACTCTGGCTGAAGACGCTAACACATGCTAATACTAAAAACAGAAAAATCATCTTTACAATTTTATATTTTAATCTTTTTCATCATCATATATATATATATATATATATATATATATATATATATATATATATATATATATATATATATATATATATATAAACCCGTTATTTATTTATTTATTTATTTATTGTCTTCCACATGCACTAGAAAATAATTTAGTAAAGCCGTTTGTCAATGCTTTGTTTGTTTCAAATATTAAAAACAAAATTCACTTCGAAAGAATAGCATTTGAATTATCCCTTTATAACGTTTCATGATCATACCGTCACTAGATTTCAATCTAATTTAACGAAAATTCCCCCTGTATCAAGTGTCCACTCACCTAAACAAAACAAGCTCACTGAACGAAGTCTTGCCATGATCAGTATCTTATCAGTATATCACCTCCAAGGATTTGGTCTTTCTGAGGATCTCGACTAAGAACAAATTTTGAGTTCAAACAGCTAAAACACAACAAAATAACAAATATGAAAATATATATATGTAAATGAAAAAAGTAAGGTGGGTTCCATTCTGTGGTCTCCGTGGATATTTGGCATGCTGTATACACATGCTGCTATCTCCTACCTACTTACTGGTAGTCTAGTTTTGTATCAACAAACACAAACCAAATGCTTGGGTTACCACATGTATTAAGTATGATTTCACTCCAGCCACCGTAAACCAGTGTTTAGCTTGATAATCCCGTAAATCTCAGGTCAGTCATTCAACAATCGCATCTTGCTTCGCAACTAAGGCATCAACAAAGTGATACTGCGTAAAGAAATGACTCTCAAGTCAACTCTGATATTTACCAGATGGATTTATCAGATATAAGGTCGGATTGCACTGTTATATTTAGTATCATATACTTGTACCGTGTATAAGTCTTAATATAAGAAACAACCACTTCCATTTTAATGGTTTTAAACAGGAAAAAGTTAAACTCCGTTTAAATGTTTTAGAATAGAAACATAAACCAATATCTACAAGAGATAAATCAAGTCTAGATACATAGTCAAGAAATATTTTACAACAAATTGTGTAGGTTTTTGCTACTATAAACATCATTACTGAGCGTATGTATCTTAGATTCACAAACCCAATTCTGAATTTTTTGACATTAAGTGGTACCATAAAATTTTCTATTGAAATATGTCAAAATTAGTGTGCTTTTCGTGGGCAAAGACAAAGACATGTAATTACACCAATTTAATCGATAAATAACTGCGGTTGGTATAATTAAAATAAATAAGTCGATCGCACTCACCTGATGCCTAAGATTTCGGTTTTGATCACCAAGTGGCGTGGAAAGTAAAGTTTCTAAATTCTTGTGACAAAAATGCATTTAGTCATCATTTGTTTATAGGCAACACCAAAACATCCTGATAAAACAAGCTTATCAGCGTGGAGACGAACGCGGTGTGAACCAATCACGTACAGACTACGGGAACAGCTGAAATTGTTTACCAAGAAACAAAGAAATGTGTATGGAAAACACTTTCGCTGCCGCCGCCGCTGCGACTGATATGGCCGCGGGTGCTGCGTGATTCTTCTCTGCTTTGTTTTGGACCATAAAGAGATATCTAGTTTTGCAAAAGCCACAAGTTCAATTTTTGAAGTAGGGTTATTGATGATAGATTTTTAAATGTTCCACATAAAACTTCGTACTTAAAACGCGTTCATGCATCTTAAATGAGTATTTAATTTAGCTTTTCATTTGTTCCTTTCTCTTGGACATGTACTCGGCACTTGGACACGTCTTCTTCTAGTGGGTGTTGCTAATAGTTTATCAATACACATGGGTCTTAACATTTACAGTCTCTCGGCAAACTATTTTTAAGTTGTTTCACTCTTTTGCTTAACGCCAAAAAAACAAAAAACAATATATATATATATATATATATATATAATTTAGTTGTAATATTTTTTAATAAACTTGCATTCGCAAAAACTGAAACTGACTTTATGAAGATATATTCATTTTCAATATTAATAATTATTATTATTGTGACCTTCATTCGTGACCTTGATCCAGTGACCTAGTTCAATCATAGAAAACATGACTAAAACATCTTTAAACAATCACAAGAGAAAATACAGTGACACAACACCCCACTTACACGATTTCAAATTTTTGCAATGTAAACTTTGTTCAGAAAAACGAAATGCTTTCGGTGAAGTATTTATGGAATATCCATCAAAACGTTTTCCTCTTGAACAGGTGACTTTCATTTAGGCACATCAGGCACAGTGACGTCCATGTTGGAAAGATTCACACGCAAAAATACACTCGTACTAACAGCTCAAGTTCACTGAATCCGCATGCAACGCTTTTAGAAAACTTCGATTATGTACTTTTTAGTATTACGCTGATATGTAAAAAATAATTTTTCAGTAAAATCCATAATCACAGCGTTTGTTGATAAAGAAGACGATAAAAACAGTTTTTAAGTTCCATTTTACAATTATTACTTGTTTAGTTCTTGCAAATTGTAAATATCTACTAGTCAGAGCATTCCTACAATGTCTTCATCATCATGAGTACAAGTATCACCAAGCCCAGCCATGGTGGTGACAGGCGCACCCCTCTACTGCTGGCACGAGCTCCAGCACACTTATCTTCGAAGTTGTCGTTATTACATCTGTCAGTGCTGCAGCAACATTCACAGGAACCGCTTGCATATTTACATTCACCCTTGTTACACGTCGAGGTTTCCACTTTCGAGGCGCAACTCAACTTGATTTCGGTCACATCGCCATCTACGTAGGTTGCCAACACCTATAAAAAGGGATGCGTGGGGTATTACGGTATTTTAGTCTGAAAAACTGAATGACTCCAAAACAGAATGCATCATTCAGCCGTGAAACACTTCCTCGAATATTCACTGTTTTCAGTGGCCCTTGAAATGGAACCGACAGTCCGATATTCAACATATCTTCTGTGATAGGGCCTATAATTGTTTTGAAATTTGGTCTGTTCTTTCTCCGCATGTCTTGATTTTACAAGCTCTAGTCAGTGCACGTTATATTTACTTACAGTACTTGTATATAAGGTAAATGAGTCAATGACGCGTACTGTCGACTGATTTTTTCTTGCCGTAGGCTACAGTGCTGATCACTTATACTCACCCAACAAGTGGAGGACTGACAAGAGCCAGAGACATTCTGTGTCCCACTCCAATCAGTTGTTGTTCCGTTTATACAAGTGACCTGTAAGAAGGAACATTATGGAATTAACAATTTGACAAATAACTGATGAAAATCATAATGATGAATAAATTGATAAATAAATTGATGAAAATGGTTAGGTTTTAAATACACATTGTGGCCTGTCTAGCATATATATATCGGTCAAAGCGGAACTGGAAAAGAGAAAATAACCGTGTATCGGTAGTCTGGGAATAAATATCCCCCGCAAAGAAAAAAAATAGTATGCTATTTTTCAAGAGATCATGAGTTAAAATGGATCAAAATTTCGACCTTTTCTTTTGATTACTAAAGGCAATAAATGTTACGAAAATAATTAAACCAAAATCTTCAGGTTATTAGATGCAAATATATCTGGCGTCCAGATGTTCACGACTCTTAACGACTTACCTTGGCAGCCGGTGTGAATGAAGTGCCTGAAGTGATAACGGAAGCGGCAGTACCGGTTGCAGTGGTTGTGACAAAGGTCTGTGATCCATCACCCCCAGCAGTGGAATTAACAGTGCCTTTGATAGGGGGTGCTGTACTAGTAGAAACAGTGACAGAGGACAATGGAGTAATAACAGGATTAGTTACTGTTGGTGTAGTCGTCCGTGCTGCAAGAAACCACAACAAGAGATAGGGAAGCGTTAAAGGGTCACATTGTCAAAGAACAAGTTCTGTATCTAAGTCCATATCCATAATTTCTTGAAATATTAAAAACGTTCCTTTTTATAAAATGAACGTTTTAAGCCATGCATAAAGTATCTTAAACAAACAAAGTGTGCATAAAGAACAGGCAGTCAATAGTTATGTCAGTGGAGAAAAGTTTTAACTTGGACTATACTGAGTATTTTCAATAGGGCTAGGGCACTATTCATAATACGCCTAGCAAGGGGATAAGTCTTTTTCTAAATGTTTAGCGCTAGAAGTGAATCAAAATTGCTCATAAAACAAGGACTTGCGGTAATTCAAACAATCTAGCGTGTATGTGGACCATTACATGCAAAATTGACGTGGTGCCTGCTGTTATCACGTGTTTGTGTCCGACTCACTTACGCACACACACAGGCACCTATGGGCTCTTTTCTATCCACAGGATCGCTACTGTGTGTCAAAATTGCTGTAAAATCTCTTTGTACAGGCTATAGGCCTCCTACTAGATACCCCCGTGATATAAGTTGGGGCATGGTGAATTTGTCTTCTGTGTTATAACATGTGAGATCTATGACCTAATACACAATATCTAGAACACCTTAAATCCCAACAATGGTGCTTATACAGATCGGATCAGGATGTAACTTTGTAAGTGGTTAGACGTGCTTCTCCAGATGAATCTTGCAAGTTAGTTGGGAGGAGTCACGATCCAGTATCACTTCATGTCCATAAAGTAAAAAACAGATAATTTTTTAATAATTGTCAATGGGGTTTTCAATGTAAATTTCAAAACTTTGATTTCTTTATTGAGAAAGGAAAAACATTATCCTGTAGGTGAAAGTTTTTAAGTTGAAAAATGTCATGACCTAGATTTTCTTCATGCAATTAAAATAGTTTCTAGTATTTATCTTCCTTTTTTAGTCGTTTAACGTTGATGTTCACTACATTTTTATCCTACCTATTTTTGTTCTGGATCTATATTGAAAGCTGCTCGATGTAGGACTACCAAGCACGTTATAACAGGTTAAAACTGAAAATGTGAAAAAAACAAACTTAAAATAGCAAGTTTCCAATGGTGTCTAAAAAGCTTAAAACAACAGAAGATAATGTGTTTACAAGTGCTGATTACTCGAATATTTTAACTCTCAATTTAAAACATACGAAAACATTTCAACATGTAATGAGATTAACATTATCATGAGCTAATAATACAGTATATACGTACCTAAATAACAACAAAATATGCTGGAAATTTGCTGTGCCATGATAAAGCTGTGTTGCCTTTGTGTCGGTACCGCCGCCTTGTATTTCTCCACCTGTATCACGACTAAATAAACTAAAAATTAATAACAGGCATGTGTCATGTGCATTTAACATCTCGGATTCTTATTCGCCCTCACATTGAGGTAACTAAGTAACATCCAATTGATTACCAACTTTTTTAATTTTAAGAGATAAAGAAAAACAATGCCAACTGTGAACGGAATTTTGGATAAGAAAATGTTATCCATCTGTTATCAAATCCCTCCAAGCCTTATAGTATACTCAAAATCACTATTGTGTCATTGCATTAATCTATAAGCAATGACACCAAATCAATCAATCAAGAGAATTTTTTAATTTTAAATCGAATCCGTTGTAGAAACAAAGTGCAAATACACATTTGTAACAAAAAATTGACAAGGCATTCTTATAAGAATACTATATTGCATATGTTGCATATGTGAGAGTCAAGTGGCTGGCACAAAAAATATTGACTCAGAAAGTGGAGTAATGACAAGAGCCAGAGACATTCTGTGTTCCTCTCCAGCCACCTGTTTTGTTCCTGCTGAACAACTGACCTGTGAAAATGACAATATAAAAAACTTATTTCCACAAAAAATAAATAATGAAGTAAAAGAAAATACATTAATTACAATAGTCAAGAAAAACGGTAAAATGGTCAGAGTGCCACTAAAGGCGAAGGTGCATTCCCAGAGATTTAGATCGATCCAGAGATTAAGATTTAGATCGACCTAACTCCCTGGGGGTTCACGCTAAATTGCAGTCAGCCGTGCGCGCATCATAGTTCATTACCCCCTTACAGCTTTTAGTAGGCGGGACAGTAATCTAGTTAGACTCCCCACAGGGATAGATCGATCTAAAATCTATGGGAATGGGGTCTAAGTATACATATAAGTTACAGCATGTTCCATCTAAATACCTAAAATAGATTAGAGTAGTAAATAGAGTAGTTATTTTTTCTAAAATGTCACAAGCAAGTAGCCCAATCCCAACATTAGGTCTTTGAATATCATGTTGAGATAGCGGGATAACTAACTAATGGCGAAGGCGGTTTGCCTACTGCATGTCACAACGCGAAAAAGTAAGCATTAAAAGGTCACAGTGTCAAAAATCAGGTCCTTCATTTAAATCCATGTCAATAATGTCTCCATGTATAAAAAATCTAATACAGGATTTGAAAGAACGAGTATCTTTTCCCATGCAAGCTGTACACAGCATAGTATATGCTAATGTAAAATAAAGGAATAAAAAATAAATTTGCTCCAGACACCGTAATCTCTAGTCAATCTAGAACCAGTTATCCAAACAATTAATGGCATCTTGCTTCGCAACAAAGGCACCAAAAAAGTGATATAGCATATAGACTATGATATTTATCACATAGATTTAGGAGATATAGCAGGCCCGTAGCCAGCGATTTCAAAAGGGGGATTCTTTTTCTGAAAAAGTGGACCTTTTCCCATAAAAACCTCGCGTACCAAGATCAAATTTTACCCAGAGTGAACCTTTTCCCAACAAAAGGGGCGGTTCCTTCGAATCCCCCGAACCCCCTGGCTACGGGCCTGTCTAAGGTCAGATCAAATTGCACTGTTGTTTATTATCATATACAGACTTGACATTTAATATGGAATATTTCAGTTTCGAATGTATGCCTAGGTGAAAATGCGTTTTTTTTTCACAAACTCCGATCTCATATAAGATATGTGAATGGAGAAGTGTGTAGTCAGGTGTGTCGCTACCAATTAACTGATTACCAGGTTTGTTGCGCTGCTGCATTATGTCATATGCAGTGATTTAATTGGGTAGTGCTCCTTTGGGCAGGTCAAAGCTTGGCTTTGGCAAAGCATGGTTCTGTCAAAAAAGTATCCATGTGTCGGCAACTACTGCATAGAAGAATTTGAAATTTTGCATGCAAGTGGTCGGGTTTGCAGTGTGTAAAATGAGCTATGCAGTGCTTTACAAATGTGTTAATCTGTGGCAGAATGGCGCGAAAAAGACAGGCATTGCCAGACAGGTAATTGCGCCAAACGAAACGGTCCGCACAGTTTTACAGAGTAATGCCCAGAGTGATGTACCTACACAATGGTCACTCCCAATGTATTGAAATCTTACCACTAGGGTACAGGACCCACTTTCTTTCGGGATATGCTGTTGCAACTAAACAGAAACCACCAAGTTCGTTAAGAATGAGGGTTAAATTACCACCAAAACGCATTTTCAAGGCCCTTAGCGAACACCAAACTGGTTTTAGCAGGTAAGAATACCAGACGACCTCCGAGGAACCCACTGTAAACAGCAAAACACCGTTGTATGTTTCTCAATCGAATTGGGGACCTTGACTGTTTCTGGGTTGAACACTGAAATCTCGTGGCTTTCTTTATTAAGGTCAGATTTCACCTGTACCGCTCAACAGTCAAAACAGAGTTTACAGACATCCAGAAGAGGCCAAAGACGAAGCGTGTGCCGCGTCTAAAGTGACTAAGGTCATTAACAGCGTCAGTATTTGGAGCGGATTCCACATTGGTGCCAAAACATCAATGGTAGTCATCGACGAAAATCTGAACCAGATCAAATAAAGAAATAATCTGGGAACCACTTGGCTATCGTTTGATAGGGGACAACTTAGGAACAATTTTAGGTTGCACGGTGAAATTGCCGGTTCACACAGAGCACTTTAAAAAGCAGTTTACTTACAGAACCAAGGGAATGAGCAGCCACCTTGGCCATCAAAATCGCCATATTTGAACCACATAGACAATATGTGGGTAGGCCATTACTCTCCGAATCAATGGCCTACATGTCCTACAACAAAACTGGACCAAATTGGGCAGATTTTGGCCAATGCCTGGAATGTTATTTCCGATTGAACTTTAAAAACCTATCCCAAGGAATGCCTTGCCACTTGAGAGCGCTGGTAGCAGCCAGAAGAAGTCAGGCGTAACAGCGACCGTTACTGTGACTAGACACTGACATGAGGGTCCTTTGTGGAGCGTTTAACTCTTTTACAGACAATAATTTGGAAGATATGGAGGTCCAAAATATCCCTTTTAATGGTTGTCGAATGACATACAATAGGCAATGTGTTTTTGTTTGCTTCTCTGGCGAATTCCATTAATGAACTTTTATCACAATATCATCAAAGAGATGATTAAAAGTTATTAACACACGATTTTAATCCCTATTTTCATTTATCAGTCTGCAAAATAGGAAAAAACTGATGAAAAATGATTTGGAAAAAAATATTCCATATTAAATGTCAAGTCTGTACTTGTACCATATATAAGTTTTAATATGCAAAACTATCATTTTCATATTAATGGTTTTGAACCAATAAGGAAACTTGGAGTAAATGTTTTATCATCTTTGAGAATAGAAATCTAAACCAATGTCTACAAGACATACATCAAATCTAGATACATAGTAAAGAAATATTTTATGACAACTTACAGTGCATACAGATTTGTGCTCATTAGAGCATTGTTACTTGGCGTTATAATTTTTGGATCCACAAGCACTTTTTCTAATTTTTTTTTCCACATTTAAGCGGTATCACAAAATTTTTTCATCAAAATATGTCAAAATAACTGCACCTTTCATGGGCAATGAGACAAAATGCCATCAGTTTAATTGGTTGATACACGTAGAAAGTTAACTCAAAAAGAAAAAGAAAGAATCGCGCTCACCTGATGCCTAAGATTTCGGTTTTGATCACCAAATAGCTTGGTATATAAAGTTTCTAAATTTATGTGACAAAAATACATTTAGTAATCGTTCGTTTAGAGGCAACAAACAAACTTCCTGATAAAACTAGGTTATTAGCTGTGTGAATCAATCACGTACAGACTACGGGAACAGCTGAAATTGTTTACCAAGGAACAAAGAAATGTGTATCGGAAACACTTTCGCTACCGCCGCCGCTGCGACTGATATGGCCGCGGTTGCTTTGTGATTTATCTCTGCTTTGTTTTGGACCATGAAGAGATATCTAGTTTTGCAAAAGCCACAGGTTCAATGTTCGAATGTTTTTTCTTTTTTTGTAGGGTTATTGATGATATATTTTTTAATGTTTCACATAAAACTCCGTATTTAAATGACATCTAAAATGACTTTTTTATTTAGCTTTCCACTTTCCACCTGTTTCTTTCTCTTGGACATGTACTCGGCACTTGGACACATCTTCTTCTAGTGGGTGTTGCTAATAGTTTATCAATACACATGGGTCTTAACATTTACATTCTCTCGTCAAACTATTTTTAAGTTGTTTCATTCTTCGCATTTCATTCTCGCATTTGTGAAAACAGAAACTGAATTTAAGAAGATATTTCATTCTACTGATTTATTCATTTTCAATAATCATAATAATAATAATGATTTACTTTTATATGGTCTCAATGCTCCTTACAATGTAGCAGCAAAATATTACATCTAATAAAAATGACATATATTTATATATGATATACAAAAACATCATAAATATCTAAATAGCTAAAGTATCAAAAGTATATTTTTCTGTCCAACAGATCGTCAAAAATCTTTACAATAACCATATTTACAACAATAATGAACGTAAATGCTGTGACCTTCATTCGTGACCTTGATCCAGTGACCTAGTTCAATCATAGAAAACATGACTAAATATCTTTAAACAATCACCAAAGAAAATGCACTGAAACAAGGCGTCCTTAACACGATTTCAAATTTCTGCACTTTAAAGTTTGGTCAGAAAAACGAAATGATTGAAATTTTAAGGCATATTTATCAAAACGTTTTCTTCCTGAACGAGTCACTTTCATTTAGGCACATCAGGCACAGTGACGTCCATATTTGAAAGATTCACACGCAAAAATACACCTACTCGTGTTGACAGCTCAAGTTCATTCAATCCGAATGCAACACTTTGAAAAAACTTCGATGAAAATAATCAGTTGTAGTCACCCCGCTTCCTCTTTTTGCGTAAAACCCATAATCACAGTGTTTGTTGATAAACAAGACGATAAAAATGCAGTTTCTGAGTTTCATTTTACAATTGTCATTTGTATAGTTCTAAATTCTTGTCAGAGCAAGCCTACATCGTCTTCATCATCACGAGTACAAGTGCCACTAAGCCCAGCCAAGGTGGTGACAGGCGCACCCCTTTACTGCTGGCACGAGCTCCCTCGCACTTCTCGTCGAAGTTTTCATAATTACAGCTATCAGTGCAACAACATTCACAAGAACCGCTTGCATATTTACATTCATCCTTGACACATGTCGTGCTTTGTTCTTTTGGGGCGCAACTCAACTTGATTTGGGTGACTTCGTCGCCTGCATAGGTTGCCAACACCTATAAAAAGGACACACGCGACATTACATTTCTAGTTTAAGGGACCGTTCACATGAAAATTCTATTTTCTAAAAATTTAAAAGTCTATTTGCGGTATCTTGTGATCACGGTCTGTGCCCTGAATACCCCGCGGCGTAATTACTGGCAGCGCCGAGAATTAATTACAGCTTTGGAAGTAACTGGCTCGCGCTGCCCGTAATTACACCGTGGGGTATTCAGGGCACAGACCGTGATCACAAGATACCGCAAATAGATTTTTAGAAAATAGATTTTTCATATGAACGCAGCCTAAGTTTAGAAATTGAATGGCGCCAAAACAGATTGCGCCATTAAGCCGTAAAATACTTTTCACAGAATTCACTTCTTAAATTAGCCACATTTGGCATATCTTTTTACATTTCTTAAAAATTTAGTGTATCTTTACTGATGAGATGTTTTTAATTTTGGTCGGTCATCTCTTGCCATTTTTCGACTTCACAAGACACAGTCAGTAAAATTAATATGCATAAAGCAACTGGCACATTTTCCATGCTAAATAGTGCTGCTCACTTATACTCACCCAACAAGTGGAGGACTGACAAGAGCCAGAGATATTCTTTGTCCCACTCCAACCTGTTGTTGTTCCTTCTGAACAATTGACCTTTAAGAAAGAACAATAGAGAAAACCTAACTTTCAATACACACCGATAGTAAATAAATAAATCAATAAATAAATGAATAAATAAATAAAATGGTAAAATTTATAAGTTAATCAACATAATGTTGGCCATCTAGCCGAGGAAGCGTATGTTGGTCACCAACAGAAGAGAAAAAATAATTATATTTCGGAAGCCTAAGAAGAAATATTCCTGGAATATGTCACGACATAATTGATATATGTAGAAAACTGATTTTGATATTATCTAGAAGGACAGGAGTGAATCGCCTAATTCCAAAATTTCGTTTTTATCTACTGAGGGAAACATGTTATGGACGAAAAGGCACCAACACCCGCGCTTCCAGGTGTTCACAGACCTTACATTATTGACTGCTTACCTGGCTAGCCGGTGTTGTGGCACCTGAGCCAGGTGAGATACTGGAAGCACTAGAACTCGCCGTCCCTGTACCAGTAGCAGTGTTTGGTACAGCAGACGTTACTCCGCCAGAGGAAACGCTGCCGCTGCCGCCGCCGCCGCCGCCGCCAGAGGTCGGTGTTACAGGAGCAAGAGGAGTAGTTGATGGTGCAGACGATGCTGTAAGAAATCACAACACGGGATAGTGAGGCATAGCAGAGTCAGAGTGTCAGGAGCCAAGCTGTGTACTCCATATTTCTTGCAACATAAAGACAATTCTTATTATGAAAAATAATTCCCCATGCGTAAAATATGGACAGTCAACATATACGATGTAAAAATTGACATAAATTATACCAATTATTTTTCTTAGGTGTAGGGCAACATGGTGCGTTTTCAGACCGTGATGGTTTGGACTAAATGACTATTTTAAAATACGGCCAGCATTGGGTAAAGTGATTTTTGATATTAAAATCTTTGTTGGGAAAAAAATCATTGTATTTCTAATGAACAAAAAACAAATAAATAAATAAAAAGCCAAAGCTTGAAAGAACCGCATCTCCTTTGCAACTCAAAAGTTTATGTTTATTACGTTTTTATCCTACCTGCCGTTACAGATGCGTCTATTGTAGTACTATTTCCGAGCACGCTGCAACAGGCTACAACTGAAAATATGAAAGACAAACATATCATAGGAAAATTAAATGGTGTCTTATTATTCCTTCAACACACACGCTGAACAAAAATATCATTTTCACAAGTTTTAAGGGATGTCAAAATATTCTCTTAATATACGCATGTACAACTGTATAAAAATATCCCTTTTCATAACCGCTGAATATTCAAATATTTAATTATGCAATTACAATGTAAGATAGACATTTTATATATGTTATTAAAGCAACAAGATCATAAGACGATGGCATGAACATACATAAACAAATCCAAAATAATATGTTGGAATATTGCTGTGCCATGGTAAAGCTGGGTTGCCTTGGTTTCACTTGTCCGGGTGTCACTTGTCAGGGTGTCTCCTCTTTGTATTTCTATACCTGAATCAAACATTAATCCAAATTAACTACAGATTAATGAAAACAATAAGTCAAAGTATGAAAAAAAATTAAAAAGCATCATGACAACCAGGTAAAAAGGTGTTTTATACAATTGGTTTATGTGTCATGTAGATTAAGCATATAAGGTTCTGATTCGCCCTCATGTAATATTCATTGCTGTAACTAAGTGACATTCAATTGTTTACAAACATTTGCAATTTGAGCATATAAATTAATGCAAACTGTGAACGAAATTTTGGACACGAAAATATTGTTATCCATCTGCAATCAAGCCCGTCCCAATCTTGTACTTTAAATCACGATTTGAGGGGTCTTATCTAGTAAGTCAAGTGCGTCATAACATTAATCTATATGCAATGACACCAAATCTATCACAAGAAATTTAATCAAATCCTTGGTAGAAACAAAGTGTGTCTACACAATTGTAACAAAACAAGGAGTTCCTTTATGATAGATTTCTCCGAAACTGAGCGTCCTGGAATACCGCCTTATTGCCAAACGGTGAAATTGAAAGGTCGATTACGGCGAATTCCCGTCACTGATCTGTTAAATCTGAATGGCGTTTCCTGTACGGGCCTAGCCCTTATTTTTTCTTACCAAGCGAGAGAAGGTACATGAAACAAGGTGTTACATATCAAGTGGCTATGGTTTGAAAGAATATTTTAATCAGAATGATGCCTCTTGGTATAGTGCCCACACACATACAATGTATAATTAAAGGTAGTACTAGAAGAAGTAAACAGCTTAAAGGTCTGACACAGTTTTTTTATTAACAACACTGCCAAGACTGTGTAGAAGTTTCTCTTTAAACATTGACAGATAAGACAAAGATTGGGTCAAAAATACCCCCATAAAAAGACCTTTCCTTCAGCTAACATTTGCAATTGCCAAAAATATAAGAAGGTAAGTTGTTATTGTATTAATCGGTATATGAATTTATCTCGATATTTACAGCTAAAAAAGAGACACTAATCATCTTCAGAATTAGCAAACATGTTTGTGTATTTTTGGAAATCAGAAATGAAGCCGTGGATGCACTACAAGTGTAAATATTTTGAAGATAGTAACAGATCTACTAAATAAAAAGCTTCAATGGTGTATTTGTCTTCCTTCTAACGTCTTTTTTCTATTTTTTATTTTACCCGTGTCAGGTACAGGATTGAAAATTTGCAAGAATAAATGCGCGTTAATTTTTTCAGCGTAAACACGAAAAAACAATCCCTGTAACCAGGTTCATTTTTTAAAGAATTTTTTTTTTAATGGACACTTAAAATCTATTTAGTAACTAGCAAAACAAGAAGATACTCACCAACTGCGTTCTTCTCCCCACTCACTGCTAGATTGAACTGAATAGTATGTGTATCAGTCAACTCTGGCATCACGTCCCTTTTTATCATTGTTTCAATGACAACACCACAACATCTCGACAAAACAACCTTATCAGCTTAGCGACCAGCCGGCTACCAACCGATCGTTCTCAGTTTGTAATGTCGAACAGGGTCGTCTGCCAGGAAGAAGAGGCACGTGTTTTCCCACCGTTGACATGGTAGCACGTGAACTAAAGGAGATACATTGCACCTCCCAGTGATAATTTAATTGAGAATATAAAGCGTTTGAAGGGCCTCTTTTGACACCTTGTAGAGGTCGCAACCCTACCTTATAAATTTTTCTTAATATATATTTTAATTTCTTATCGCCGTTAGTCCGTTGCTAGCTTGAGGCAGACGGTTGACATAGCCCATCCGGAATTTGCATTAAATTTATAAAAGGATAACTCTCTAGATTGTATGTCCGGACCACTCCTGGCATCCCGGGATGGGGGGAACTTGTTTCAAATTATCTAAGCATTTAGCAAACAGCTTTTCTTTTAAATAATATAAGATTTTAACTTAAGCAGAATTGATACGGAACTAATCAGTATTAGTATTAATTTTCTCCTCAATGATATGATGATATACATTACAATGCGAGAACATACACTTACATGTTAGAAATGTTGTCAGAAGAATATTCTGTTATTTATTATACCTAATACCTATTCAAATATTAGACTGGCAGTTGTTTCTTTTTTGTTTTTTTTTCGTTCAGTTAAGTTTTTCTCCTTAGCGAGGGTGAGACTAATCAAATGTGTCTGATGTTTTAGGCAAGCGCATTGTCTGAAACAATGGCTTCGTCAGTAGCTAAGTTCACAGCATAGAGTGTGCGCAGGCCTATAGATTAGACTGGCTAAGTTACAATTTCCATTACCATATTGAACAGCTCCGTGCTGCAGAAATAGAAAATCACATTACGATTTTAGATCCGATATAACCCCAAAGTTGCGGGTTAGACGGCCCCATTGTTTTAGCTTATTCCGTATACCCCTATCATGTATTATCCGTCATGTAATTTACGGAGCTGTTAATTAAAATACAACAAGTTTTAACGGCGCTGTGTACATACTTGATAACCCAAAGTCATGATAACGCACGTCTATTTTAGGCTGTATTGCCTGATAAATAGCTGATATGCACTTTACGACACCTTTATTCCACGTGGAGAACAAATATACTTTAAAAAATCTTTATTTGCTATAGTCATCTCGGAGATTTTCAATTGTTTCCTCTTTCTCCTTATCGCTGTCGTCATCATTGTGGTTCAAAGTCTAGGGAAGAAAAGAAAAAATATATAGCAACGGAGATATCTTCTCCTGAATTGCAGACTATATTTCATTTGGACGAATCAAAAAAAAAAAGAAATTATTCATTCATTTCAAAAACTGCACTCAAGACCAAATCTGCCACAGAGACTGCTTTTAAGGATTTTCAAAATGGCCGCCAGATTCTTCTATGGAAACTGTCCAATAATTTGCTAAATGGTTAACCTCGTACTTACCCTTAGTGGGGCATTTTCTACAGCAAAATCTTTTTCGTCCTCTCCAAAACAAGATATCTGAGCAATTGCCGGGAGGATATATTTTCTATCTATCTCTTTAGGTGGCGTATATCCTGGAAATGCAGAAAATGAAAAAAAAATAGAACAAGATTATCACACGCGGTCAATGAACATGCAAGTAAGTAACATCCGTTTTAATACTAGTTTTTCAGAGTTCTTCAGTAAAAAGTGTATGTCTAGGTAAAAAAAATGCACTGTCAACAAAGAAGATTCTTTGCGAGGAATTTTGCAGGTCACAATGCCAGAGGACCACTGCGGTAGAATCTCTGGAGAGGTCAACATAGTCTACTTCTGCAATAGGTGACGAACCATCTGTACCTCCAGTCAACTGTCTTTTGTAATGAACGTATTTCCATATTAGCCATAAGAATTTTGCTATGCATGTGCATGCCAGAGAGAAAATAAACGCTTGTAGCGTCTCACCTGTCGCAAAACTGACGATGACTCCGACAAAGACCGTAATTATCAGCCCTAGCCATGTGTACCACCAGTATGATATGCTGTAAATCTTCTCCAACGCGGACCTGCAACAGAACGAAAGGGTAACATAAACCTTAGTGCTTGCTGGCTGACTTGATAAGATCGGTAAACTCAGTTGTTTGGATTTTAAAAATTTAAGGAAAAATGTGGTGATGTAAACACCTAAAAAACATGTTATTAGCAAAATAATATCAAAATAATCAAAATACCCTTGGTGAAAGGCATGCATTGTAATATTGGGATCAATATCTTCTCGATACGCCACTGTAGAGATTGTCTCATACAAGGTTTCATTAAATCTGGACGCATTAAGGAGGGAAAGCTGTACGCCAGTAATGACAGGTGTTGTGAAGTTAGTGGCTATGGTGGCATTCTCGGTGTCACACCCAGATGTGTTAGTTGGGAGGAAGTGATTGTGTCGTGTCACTGTGAATGACCCAAAGGCCACCCACAGAGCGATAATAACACCTGCTATCGCGCCACCAACAACTCCCTGAAATAGAATGGGATATCATGTTGTACTGTGTCAGTTTAAAATATTCGCACTATTGTAAAATTAGATTTTTTGTGAGACTGTATTTGACAAGAAATTATGCTTACTGTGATACTCATTTGTAGTCTAGTTATTTACACTGAGAGAGAGAGAGAGAGAGAGAGAAAGAGAGAATTACTTTCCAATTGCTCCATGGAATACAACAACCCAGCAAAAACATTCCCAAGAAAGGCCCATACAATGCACCACTAAACGCAATGGTGAGCTACCGGTAAATAAAATATTCACAAGTGCAATTATAAACCTGGGAAAATATGCTTCAATTTCTTTTTTTTTTTCTTTGGCTCTATCCTACCATGGCAAATTAAATGATTTGTTCAAATAATAAAAAAATTAATCACAAATCTCTTAACCTAAATCCTAACGACACTTTTTGGCAATTAAACATATGAAACATATTAAAAAAGCACGCTGCAATGTTGAATGGAAATGAGTAAAAACATAAGGATGCATCATCCAATCGGATATAATTATTATTCCTTATTACTACTTTTTATTACTTTTTACCTGTATCACAGTTGTACCCTTTACCACTCCAATCATGAAAGCCAAACCCGCCGATATTATCCCATAAAATATTACTGAAAAACACAAAAATGATCGTGCAGTGAAGAAATAGATTCAGCAAATTTCCAATGTTTCCAAAGTAGGTTCCTATGAGCCGCTTTATCATATCGTCCAAAGTCAAAATTGCTTTGCAGCCATAACATAGTTTCATTTGGGTCAATCTAGACAGGTAGCAGTTGGAGAATGAGAGCGAGGACTGTCGGTGCGTAAAGTAAGCCAATAAAGCAAAATCTGCGATCTGTAGGCATAAGCATGTCAACAAAAACAACACGAAACAAAACCAGATTAAATAGCTAACCCGCCATATTTTTGCCGCTTGTAAGTCTAAAGTTTACTAGTTTCTCTGAAAAGCACATTTCCTCTTTGCTAAATCTGTATCACAAACCCTTGTAGCACTTTGAAGCACTTTGTCAAATGATTTCTCCGTGAAATAGAGCTGTATTGATGTGTTTCACCCCCCCTTCCCCCGACACTCACCCAAACATTGACAGACTACCACCTTTCTTCGCTCACTAATATGACCATATTTGGCCTTGAGGAGATCTTCCCACGTCACGGCAGCTAGCGCCACCTGAACGGCGGAGGTGGAGCTTATGAAACGAAAGTGAAAGACGTAACTTACTACGCTCCAATCAGTTATAAAATAATGTTAACAATGCATAAATAAGCAAATAAAATAAAGTCCAATAAATGATTAACAATTTAAAATAATAATTATTAACGAACTGGATAGATTAAGGGACAATTCCCTCAGATATCTGGATCGATCCATCATCCTGAAGAGTCTCACTTAATTGCTATCAGCTTAACCGGCTTAAATGTATGTCACGCCTAGTAAAGCTGTTAGGGGGTAAGTATCTTTACCCCCAAGCTGATTAGGTAGGCGTGACAGATATTTAAGCAGGTTAGTTGATAGCTATTTAGTGAGACTCCCCAGGGAGTTAGACAGATCCAGATGGATCGATCTAGGCATGGGAACACAGTCTAGGTCTGCTTTGCACCGGAAATAAGTCAACAACCGGCTTAAACGCAACGAATTATCTTAGTTACCCAGACCTGACCACTGTCGGTACAGCACTCGGGCAACACTCTGACAAGATTTCTACTGTAATTCGAACGGTCTAACCAATATTAATAGTGCCGCCTGTTTTTGCTCTTTTCTTATTTAAATCGCGTACCGCTACATACTCTTTTACTAATAATATCATAATTTCAGGCACAGTTTCAAGCATTTTAAAAAGAAAAAGAGAACCGGAGGCGTACATGAAAACTCAAGTAACTTCCGCTGAAGCAGGTACTCTCAATTTTAGAGCGTGACAGGCCATTCACATGTCACACCAACAGTGAACTATTTCCAAGTTGGTTAATACATGTACAAGAAATATATAACTATGGAGTACATGTGAGCAACCTTTTATAGAGCAGCAGCATACCTGAGAGTTCCGCTAAACAGACTGGCTAGATATATACCAGGAACCCCAGGGTAATACAATGTGTCCATCAAGTAGTAAGGAACTATCTAATAAAGGAAAAGTAAAATATACAAACTGAAAACAAATGACGATTAATATGTTAATGCAACGTTTATGAGATCAAATGCAGAATAATTGCCGTGCTTCCTCCAAGTAAAAGTTGTTGTGTAGAAAAAATATCATATAGGAGTAGCTGCATAATGAGATACCAATTTTACCTGGTTGATGTTTTTCAAGTAATTTGCACGAAGGGGATCACACTGCTTGGAAGAATAGTAAGCAAAAATGACGAGACCCGTCAATGAAACAAGTGAGATATAAACCACCCATATCAGTAGACTACCGAACACGACCCTGAAAGTACAAGGTGAAGGAATTTAAAGAAATAAAGATAAAATCACTTAAAATTCATAGGTAATGATGAAAAACCTTGATTGCTTCAAGTATATGCCATTTAATCTACTGGTGATCTACTAATGCTGAGATTCTTACTGCCAATTTATAACTGATATAGTTGAGAAACAGAATCTTATATGATGCTGGTTAAGTTTTTTGAAAATCATTTTACATTACAGTCATAAAGCCATTGTATCAAGACACTTCTAGTATGACGTCACTAGAGTCTAACCAATCAGAATTTTTTAATTTTTTTAAAAAATAAAAAAATCTCAAGGTCAATTTCATTCTCTTTTTCATTAACAGCATTAATTTTGTAAATAAACTTATTAAGCATTTTATGTTTCTTTGCTGCCTTAAAACTGTACGTTACAGGCGCGCCTTGGTAAGGGTAGGTACCGCCTTGTACCGCTGGACGGAGGCAGGGTTTACGGCGGAAAACACCAGAATCTGGGGGGCGGAACCCAGGACCAGAGACCAGAATGAATGACGGACTCGAAGATCGAAATCAAAGCTGAAATGTCACAATGCTTATAATTGTTTTCATTTAGTCTCGTACTCCTTTACATGGAACAAATTTTATCTACTGTTTACATTACAAATGTTAATTTAAAAGATAACATTGATGAAAACTTTTCTTCTAAATTTGCTTCTATTTGAAATCTACACATAGTTTTATAGCCATTTCATATGTCAAATATACTTTTTGTCAGTCAGTTTCAACATTAGTGTCGAGTAGAAATGGGAAGATTTCACCGTAGCTGATATCTTTTTAAATAAACGCTGGTGTTGTAAGTCCAGTGAGAGAGTGAAAGGTCAAAAACTCGTTCATTACTGTATTTGCTCCAATCTTCCTCCAGCCCTGCTTATATCAAACACCTTATCCATTCCTCCAACTTCAACTGTTCCCTAAGAAAACAGTGAAATAAAAGCTGAATGAAGTTTTTGTGTATCTTTAATATGTTATTAAGAATTCAATGAAAGAGGTTACATGTACTTATTTAACATGAACGGATACCACTTGAAAACTACATAATTGGAAAAAGACAATTTCTTCAAATACATAGCAATTATAATCAAATACATTTGTTGTAAAAAAATAAGTTGTTCTGTTAAAATAAAATATTCATATATAATTAAAGATGCTGCTGCTCATAAAACACAAACTGCTCCTTCACTATTTTGGCCAACAGACTCATATTTCACACTGAAGGTAGTCCGTGACTATTTTTCGAAACAAATATATGGTCCCATTCAAAATAGGGGAATAACTAGTCCGAGGGTCAAATATGGTCGCCCACTTGAATACTTCCCCACGGGATATCTATTCAGTGTCTATTAGCGGATTAGACGGCGAGCTTTGTAGTATGTCGCCATATTTGACCCTCGGACTAGTTAGTCCCCTATTCTGAATGGGGCCTATGAAAGCTTACCTGTATAATTAGTGCCAAGAACCCGCTGACAATCACCACCATTTGTACGGCGTCTGTTAAAACGACCGCACGAAGTCCGCCCTGGAACGAGTTTTGACCCATGTAAACACACCGAGAGATATTATTAGACCGTGGCTATATTGGCGTGGCGTTTTCGGTGTAGTGCGAGCACTTTCTTTTTGTATGTCAAAGGTAGCATTCGCATAGAGAAGAGCCGAGGTCTAGTAAGGCCGCGCCTAAATATGGCGGATTTACATGAAAGGAAGACCGCTAATCCTGTTCATCTTCACCACGCGTCGTCCCTGCAGGAGCACAGTAATTAAATCTCAGCTCAATTCAACCGGTCGAGGGACAACGCATGGGGAGGCGTGTGAGAGGCGGAGAGACCATTTAAAGATTAGCGGTCTTCCTTTCATGTAGGTCCGCCATATTTAGGTCGCGGCCTTACTAAACCTTGGCTCTTCTCGATTTGAATGCGCCCATAGAGACCATTCCCAGACCCTATCGTACTAACTTCCTACTAACTCCGAGGGCATTAAACATTTTATGTTGTTTTGCTGCATTTAAACTTGATTTGCAATTTACTTCGGCGGCTTAGATGTCTGTCACGCCTCCTGAGGCTGATAGGGGGTAATAACTATCGTTTAGCAGCTTTAGAGGGTGTCCCAGACTTCTAAGCCACTTGGCAATTTAGCGACGGACCCCGTGGAGATGGACCGATCCCGTTAGATCGATCTAGGAATGGGAACCCAGTCAAACAATACACCGCCCCACGCTATATGTCTTGAACACCCGTCTCCCCGACGCATGTGGGCTTCTCAATTCAATTTCAATTTCAATTTATTAAACCTTTAAGCCCTACGGCTCATCAGAATATCACATTGCATCATTTCACACAAAATAATGTACTTCGAATAATCCATAGAAATCCTAAATGTGCTACATATTAATTGGAAAAGTCAATGCACGGAGAAAAAACAAAATAAGGGTAAATAACAATATTTCATGTATGTAGATATAGCTTTTATATAAATCTAAACATATCTTACAAAAAAGGAAAACACGAAACATGGATGCACCTGTATTTATTATGGTGAAACATTTACGCTAAATTGTCTTTAAATGCACATATCTTATTAAGAGTAGGACAAAGTATGTCAACACTTTAAACATAATCTCCAGTAAAGAAACAAGTAGTCTGTAAGATGAATTTCTTACCAAAGCCGTGTAGATAGTGGACACCACCAAGACACATAGAATGGACAACCAAACGGGAAACCCAGTCACTAAAATACGAAATTTTACAACAAATATTAAATGGTGTTCGAATTTAGGGAAGAGAAGTTTGTTTTTTAGCTATTGACTGCCATACATTGGATATTTTTGATGTATATGGTGTTGTGTCGGGATTTGCTGCCAAATATACTCAGTGGCGCGATTAATGAGAAAGTGAAAGTGAAATTGTAGAGGTTGGCCATTATCGACCTTTAAAGTTCTATTTTTGGAGATTGTTCAATAACCGTACTTTTATGCATTGCGGGTGTTAGCAAAAAAAAAAATTAATTAATTAATTAATTGATTAATTTAATATATATATATATATTACATGGACCAATGTTAAATTTATTGTTAATTATTTGCTAAACGTAACCTCGTGAAGACGTTAAAAAAAAAAAAACAACAACCGAACCTCTGTATCGGCCGTGAAAGACGAGGGTGACACGTACAAGGAGGTAGTATGTTGTTTCTTGTATTTATTCGAGATCCCCCATGCCGACAGCATCACTTACCTGCCTCCAATGCAACTGAAGGTGAATACATCACTACTGCTAGGTAGAATAGCTATTAAAAAACACAAATTCAATATGATTGTTGTCGTTATCAAAGATTAAAGCTAACGTTCAAAGATTAAAGCTAACGTTTGAACGTAAGCTTTAATCTTTGATTGTTGTTGTTATCAAAGATTAACTTTAACGTTTGAATGTTATTTTAATATCGCTGATACTAAATACGACCTTCACCCTAGGGAATTACCAACTGTGTTGTCATAAAATTTTGATAAGTGAAATCAAAATACTTACCGACTGAATGATGATCAATATCGTTGCCGTTAACTTGGCTGCTTTTGACTTGAACCGGAGCTCCAAATACTACAAATTATTTGGAAAAAAACGTCAAACAAGTGAATATTTTATATATCGTATTGAATACACAATATATAATTAATTAAAATTTATTTTAAGAATAATTACATGTATAATTCTTATTATTGTTGGAAGAAAGAGGAATGATACATGTTATAAGCCTCCATTGCAATAAATAATAACAACAACAATAATAATAATCAATTCAAACTCGCCTCCAGTGAGCTTGTTAACTTCAAATCATAAAACAGAGGAACGAACTGCCAGCCGGCTATAAGCAGCGCTACGGCAACCCCGGCTATCACGTAGATATACTCTATACCACCCATGTAAACCTCAGCCGGCATCCCCAGCATGGACGTAGCTGAGGCCAAGGACAGGACCATTGCTATGGCAACGGGGAGCACGTGGAGCTCTTGGTTACCAAGGAGATAATCTCGGTTCGATGTTCCTTGCCGCTTGGCTCGAATGGCGTAAAAAACCCCTATGCCAGCGGATACTGCCATAAATAAGGCGAAGAGCACGAAATCGAAGGCTTGCAAGTACCTGACTTCCGAAGTTTCCTGAAGAAAAATCAGATATTCTGATGACAATATTAAAGCTTGTCTAGAAACTATGAAGTCAATTTTCTTCATAATTGCATCTTTGTTGGAATTCATTAAATGCTGGCAAGTCAACAATAAAATATGAAGCTCAGTTTAAATAACGTATACATTTTGTGTTGAAATATGGACATTCATCAACGTGGAACTTTGGACCCTTTCAAATTTTTTTGTAATCTTCATTGGTCCAACAACTATTTGAATGTATGGAGTAAATAAGATAACAATTTGCTTTGCTTCTATTACGAGAGGAAATAAGTTTTATATATATTATTCTCAAAATAAGCATAACCTGGATGTAGACCCGCTTTTCTTCTTTGCACGCGCACGTGTACACGAAGAGCCACTATTCAACGCATATTCAGCGGATTCATTATTCAGCAGTTTGTTTTTATTTAAAATTTTTCTTTTTTACTATGTGTATTTGCTGTATAAAATACTTTCCAAAAAGTAAATGCGGGTTGTTCTTCATAATAATGAAATTGTCTTCCGACAATATCACAATAAAATGCTTTCGTTTATGTTATAAACAGTATACTTATATTGGTGTATTGACCCAATTTACACCCAGGGCCAAATATTGACTCCAGAAATCAATGTGCCAGCTAGTGCATGAACTATATGTGTGTGTGTGTGTGTGTGTGTGTGTGTGTGTGTGTGTGAGAGAGAGAGAGAGAGAGAGAGAGAGATAGAGTGAGTGTGTGTGTATAATTTATTCACCCATATCGAGTCACTAGCGGATACCGTAAAACATCCTACATTACAAGGAATCCCGTCACTTTATGTAAATGTGCAATCTTAATACATACATTTTAATTAAAAGGTTGGAGATTTGGGACGCAGCATTCATTTGAAACAAAATTAAAGTGCAATTAAATAGAAAGAAAGAAGATTTCACACCATAAACAGTAGCATTCTACGTGTAAAAGATATCCCTGTAGAGACAAGCTCAGGTAGTCATAATGAATGTACCATGTGAATAAGTAAAATGTAAGAAATCAAAAATAAGAAAATGTGGGTAGTACCTCTCTCTAATTGAAGATAACACCCAATGGAACCCACCCGAGATTATCTAAAAAGAGGCTGCATGGCGGGAGTTCATACAAGACAAGAAAACGTTCGAGATTCCGGGCGAGGTAGGGCTAACCTTTTAGCTATAACAGTGAAACTCGATGAAAAAGAATTTACCGCAGACAAATAAAAAAGAAGTTATCTGCATCAGCTAGCCGCACCACATTCGCTAGTATGCAATTATTTTGGCCCCGCTCTCCTCTTAATCTGGCCAAATCTCGAATGAATTAAGCATAATTCGAGACTCTGACCTATTCCCATTGGCATCTACACAGGCATACAAATCAATAAAAACTTTATAATAAAGATAAAAGCTTACAGGGTACCTACATCTTATCAAAAAAGTACAAACAACAAACAACGGGTCCCTTTTTGTCGAATTTTGAACGATAACAATTTAACGTTAATCCCAAAATACACCGTGCTAAATGTATATATCCGATACACATATTGTGTTTATAACACGGTAGTGTTACACACTTTGTCTATGTCTTTGAATTAAATCACAAATACGGAAGAGAAACCAAAATTAGAAACAAAAATCTCGGTAGAGTAATTTATTTAAGCAATTGAAGATACACCCCTTTCAGATGACAGAAAATGGAAACCCAGTGACGACTCTAAAATTGTAAAAATTCCTTGGGCCTCATTTAAGTCATTTCACTCTTTTGATCTCTTCCACCAAAAACAGTCACTACACCTACCCTCTACCAGGGCGACTGATAGATTTTTACAGAAATTCACAGATATGTCTCTAGCTAGATAGATGGCTTCAGCCCAAAATGACCATCTATCTAGCTAGAGACATATCTGTGAATTTCTGTAAAAATCTATCAGTCGTCCTGGTAGAGGGTACACTACACCTGGGAAAATTTTAGTTGAGGCCAATCCCAGGTCCGAGCGTTATGTAACCTTCCTACCAGGAGAACATATCCATGTTCAGGGCCATTATGAAAAGTAATATAGTCCCTGCGTTTAGTTTTATCATACTTCCTATTAATCACGTATGTTACATTTAGTTCCTTTATTATTCCTATAAATTGCACACATTTAGTATAGTTATTGGGCACGCAGGACTTAAATCGATCCTCTAGAAAAGGAGGGCTTTTCAGTTAGGCCCCTATTTCACACAGACCACGAATCCCACGAATTGCCAGGAATTGACAAATTTCAGGATTCGTGAGGATTCGTGAGATTTTCAATTTTGCCAATTTTCTGGTCTAATTCGACACGCTCTACGATTCAGTTACGATACAGGTGCGATAGTGTTACGAATATTCGTGGGATTCGGTTGGAATCGCACGAATATTGTCCATAAATTCACTACGATTTTTTGGAATCGGGAGTTCGTGGCCAAAACTTTGAACAGCTCAAAATTTTTGCCACCAATTCCTGTTGGTCAAGAACTGACTACGAATAGATACGAATCTGTTAAGAACTTCACGAACTGATTACGATTCAACCACGAATCGTGAAATTTGTCAATTCATGGCCATTCGTGGGATTCGTGGTCTGTGTGAAATAGGGGCTTAAGTGAGATAGAGACCCCGGGAGATCGTCGTAACAGTCCCTGCATGCGTGCCAGCTTGTAGCCCGTCGGTGAATAAAGATCTACATGAGCTACAATTGAAGTCGTTGCTACTCACTCAAAAATAAGTAACCAACCGGGTTACATGTTGACTACAAACATCCATGCAGTTGCACGCGGCTAAGACACATCTCATTTCTAAAAGTCAGAGTCACTGACCCGTCATCAGTTTCTAGTATAGAATTGAAACGCTCAAATATCTAGGCTGCATCAGCCTTCATGAATTTTTATTCCATATCCGAAGTCAACTCAACGTTTTGCTCTTTCAGCGTTGATATCCCCCTTTGGATTTCTTGTTAATGTCGATGAAAATGCATTTTGTAAATAAAAATAGTTGAAAACCCTTACCTTGTCCACATACATGGTGCTTGTTTCTCTGTAACACAGCGTTTTCTATATAGGCTTTGTGGCATATGTATGCGCAGGCTCCAGATATATGATATTTGTAGGTCTATATATACATATCCTACTCATTTATATGCGGCATACATGCGTGTGATACTTTGAAAATGACTACAGACTTCTCAAGTGGAACGATTCAACATAAAAAAGATTTGTAAAATCGAACTTGTGTCTTTTTTCAAAATGCTTCGTGTATGTTATACTTAAGTTATTTACTTGCAAAGATAACTATTTTGTCGTTGCCAAGTATGAAGAGGGATCAGGTCAGGTCCAGTTGCATGTACGAGTACCTCGGTGTCTCTGATATCTTGATACGTTTCTACAGTAATTCAACAGCCATAAAGAGACTGGTGAAGCGCGCCTGCCAAATATGACACCGGCATGTTTTGCCACAGGTGTCATTCCCGTCACTCATGGGTCAATAGCCATTCTACGATGGCCTGTAAGCACTGTACAAGCAAGTCACTATATAAGCAACTGAAAAAAATCCAATGGTTAAAGTAGCAGACTTTTTGTTCTTGCTCATGATTTTTCTTTGATGTAAAGCTACTCATAAATACAACAGTTTCAGTCTCAACTCTACATCTTTCCTCGTGGGAAACTTTGAGTTTATGTAAAAAAAAAAAAAACAAAAAAAAAAACATTTCATTAGTTTAGTAGGTACGTGTAAAGTTTTTTCTAAGTTTGTGACAAAAGAGCTTTGAATATTTGCAGAGTTAGACACATATTTGGGCAAGAATGAATTACAGAATTATTTGAGAGAACCAAAACAGGCACGTACCACAGATCGCTCAGAATTCAACAAATGGAATGCCTAAAGATGCTGAGTTACGCCAAGGGGTCGTTACGAGCCATCGTACGATTGGTGTCTTCCACACGTTTTTAATTTGCATTACACAAACGTACCATCCAGCCATTTTAACACGGTGACACAGATCTTTGCATTGTTAACAGCATAATGGGCAAGTTAAATGACCAGTTAATTGGCCAAGCTGCCAGTTTGTTTGTATGGCATGTGCAGGCACATATTATGATACTTACAGGTGTGGCAAATGAGATAAACTTGTAATTTGTAAAAATACATTTGAGGATGATACTTTTAAAGATGTTTAATGTTTAAAGAAAAGACATGTAGATTGATTTAGTAACATTTACTATATACATTTGAGGATGATACTTTTAAAGATGTTTAATGTTTAAAGAAAAGACATGTAGATTGATTTAGTAACATTTACTAAAGAAATGTTAAATTAAAGGTTGGCTCCATTTGTTAGTGCGTTATTTTAGTTATCTAGATTTTATACAGATTATAGGAAAAAATCTGCCCTTTAATGTTTTGTTGACCTTTTGGAAAAATCTCTGCATTTTCTTAATGATAAATTACAAAGAAAGGTGTGAATTAATAGTAAAACTTTGCTCTATTATCATCCTCAGATATATTTTACAAATCACAGGTAATGAAGTACAAGTATATCTCATTTGCCACACCTGTAAGTATCATAATATGTGCCTGCACATGTCATACAAACAAACTGGCAGCTTGGCCAATTAAAGAATCTAAAGGAGATCGATCTAATCTCTGGAAATGGGGTCATAGGGTCTGGGCTTTTCATGCATAGGACTAGATTTGGTCCGGGCCTTTGACATATCCATTGTACACATGTCATTCGTCTGCTACCCGTACTGTCAAGAATAGGATTGTGACATGCGGGCAACGTTACATGAAGTCTGTGCCTCACTACGGGCACCAGAAAAAGACATTCAAATAGATTCATATTTCACAGTATGGGTTGGTGCAAATGATCTGACAATCATATTATAAAATTTTCAACATTTTTAAAAGCCTCATTTTCCTAAAATATCCTGTTGAACTGTTAGAGGAATTAAACTTTCAAATACTTAATTTTTTGGCAACACGATATATAACAGATTAATGTTCAGATTCTTTATTGATAAACACATACACATAGGCCTAAAATTAAGGTACAATCAATGTCAGTACAACTAACTATAACAGGGCACAAACAAATGAATAAATAGATGATCATGTTTATATTTATATGTTTATATTTTTTTTATATATACTAGCCCCCCATCTCCCCCCAAAAAGTTATATGGTATCTGTGAAACACGTACCCCATTCCTGTGACTCGTGAATTTCGCTTGTTATTCTCCAGTCTTCGTTAAACGAAGTCATTACACCCAGCAATTCGTAATTTTCAGGATTATCGAGGGGCATAGTCAGTGAGATGTGAATAAAGTTTTAAGTTTACTATGATCTGTGAATTGATGATTTTATTTTGCGTGAACTGTGGTCACCCCCCCCCCCCCCAACGTTAGGCCTATGTTGCGCATAATGTACGTGACTTTGCAAATATCAGAGTTATCAGTGTCAGTACTAAACAACTGACGTTCAATGTTGATCACGTTTGCAAAGCGACTGCTATTTTTATTGCAAATTGTCCGAATTGCTGCTCAGTTCCCTTTAAAATATTTATGTTGGCAGAATCAGTGGGAATCCTGGCCTCGTTTGCAGATGGAAACACCCATGGTCTAAAAATAGATGCAAATGGCGTTGGTCGGAAGTGAGCACAACACGCGGGACTAGGCAAGTGAGGTGTACCATGTACGCATATTTTTCAATAGAGCGGTGTAATTTATTAAGAAGATATTATTGCAAATGTTTAAAGGATACTGAATTCCATGCACTGACGTTCATATTACATATTTTAGTGTTATAATTCCATGCATTTTGCTTTGATTTAAGCCGGAATCACCCTGGTCAATATTTTAACAAACTCCATTCCCATAAAGCACTATATCAACAGGCGAGTTCTAACTAACATCAATTAGAGCAAAAAGTGTTACTGTGCAAGTGCAAATGTCCCGGGGAGAGGGGTGTTTTCATTGCATCAGTACCATGCAGCTATCGTCTTGTGAGTCATGGCCGTTGATATATTTTTGTTTAAGTCCACGTCAGCCTTGATGCTTGCAGGAAAACGTGTTGGTATTTAATTTGATGACCGCTTCTATGCCGATCGCAGAGTTATGAATTTGCTCCTTTAGAATCTGTTAAGAAATTGAGCAGAATGTGACGTGATCCTGTTGGCTCGTGCTCTGTGCGGTACATGTGCAATAGTCTATACTCTGCGCGTTCTTTCTGTACATGTACGTAATAAGATAAAGGACTGGCAAACACACTTAGAGTGAAAGCATTTTAAGTGTAGACTAAAACCTTAATTGTTAGTAATAGTAGGTAAGTGTAAGGACCACCTTGTGCATGTGGAACAGGTGTGAGTTACTACTTTGTTTTCTGTCTACATACAAGTGTATATGTAATTTCCTCCCCTGGTAATACTACTAGTACTTGGGTTATGTCTGACACTAAGACAGTGTTGGATATGATTTTAATAACATCTGTTACTCATTTCTTTTGTTCTCAAAATATATCTAAAGGTGTTTGCTTGTGCTCCATCTTTAAAAAACGGGACCGCCTAGAAAATTGTTTAACACTGAAGCAGCGGCAAATTACATGAAGTCTGTACCATTGTAATTACTGCATATTTTGGACCATTTATCATGCTTCATTTAAATTTTTTCTAGTTTAGTGTAGTGTTTCCACCATGTCTGCTGCCACCATCGCTGCTGTAGGTCTGGCCTTGACAGGGGTGATGATGAACTTTGCCATCCACAGGATAGAAGAAGGTGAGTATGGTGACAGGTAGATGGATGGCGTAACTTTTTAGATTGATCTGTAAGCTCATTTGTGATGGCTTAAATTGATTGCGATTGATGATATGATTTTGAATTCTAACGATATTCTGCAGAGATAATATGTACCAAGTTAAGCTACAGCCCTTAGTTGTCAGGAGTTTTTGTTATACACTGTCAAATACCTTTTAGAATGAGATATGACATCCCATGATAAATTATATATGTTCTGAACTTCTGGTAATGAATGGCACTTTTATTAAATGGGAATTATATGAATGTTCAAGTGTTATGAATTATTTGTATTTCATTTATTGCTGAAAATGGCATAAACATATTTGATGATGGTATCAATTGTCACTATTTCAGGTCACGTTGGTGTATATTACAGGGTGAGTACCATTATGTCTTGTGTGCGCATTACAGGGCGAGTGTAGGCCCCAATTTTAAAAAGGAGGTTGTTCTTCTGATAAAGTGGACTAGTAGTGGCATAGCACATAGATCAGATTTATTCAAAACAGACCTTTTCCTTGTCACAAAGATGGTTCATTTGTATATTCCCCTCAACACAGCTTACAACATTTCTGAATGAGTGCATGAGGGTACAACAGACCTACAAAGTCAATAGCAGATAACAATTATGGCTAATATTGCACCACCTTGAAGTATCAGAGTAAACGAAGGAGTGGAGCCCCGATCCCTACAACCTGCTGCCCTCTACCCTCTACCAGGGTGGCAGATTATATAGGAAAAATGGACAACAGATCAAAATGACTATTTATCTAGAGACATATCTGTGAATATCTGTAAAAAAGCAATCTGTCACTCTGGTAGAGGGTAACAACCTGTCTAGACTATGCCAGCTGTTATCCTTAGTTCATGTTTTAGTTTTTACATCTTATTTTATGTGGTCTCATCTGAGTAGTTCTGGATCCTTAGAAAACTATCTACTAGCAATTCGTCTGATACTACTGTTCTAGAATGAATTCAGCAAATCATACAGGGAAGCTAGTTCAACATTTCATTTACGAGCCATTGTTTTGAGCATGCTTTGTTTACATGTTAAAGAGATAATAACTCTTCCTATGAGAAATACATTTCACAATAATAACATTGTGAACAACTCATAGAAATATGATATATTCTGTTTTACCACAAAACAGCATTTATAGCTATTATTCTGATATCTGAGCTTGTCTTCAGACCACATGACCTCCATTGATGGCTATACTCTGTTATAATCTCTTAAGAGATTATAACAAAACAACTTTTTAGAAAAAAAACAGGCACTAACTTTGAATGTACAAATGGATTCATTAACCATTGGTAAGTATGGGAAAAGTGTTTACTCCAGGAAAATTCATTTTTTGGCCAGAACTAAGAGTTATTATCCCTTTAACAATGCTTACAAGTAAACTGCTCCTTCTTTATTAGTGAATGCTCCAATTTCAAACAATATAGTTTTTGATAAAGGAACTGCTTATTCTCATTCAATTTCTTTTGCTGAAACAAGATATAACAGTGAGATGTCTTGTTATAGATGATTTTTTCCCCAACGTAAATGGAAAAATTGTTTTTTTTTCTTGTCGTAAGGTCACAGAGTCATTTCTTCCTATATTTTTCACACAACGCAATATCATATCTGCTTGTATGAATTTCCATTTTTATTCCGTCTTTTATTTCATCTTGATAAATGGGAGTTTTGTTAGATGTATTTTGATGACTTAGACAACCCTGTATCAATTTCCATGCATATTATATCTCCAGGGTGGCGNAGAAGTGCAAGAACTGACTACGAATAGATACGAATCTGTTAAGAACTTCACGAACTGATTACGATTCAACCACGAATCGTGAAATTTGTCAATTCATGGCCATTCGTGGGATTCGTAGTCTGTGTGAAATAGGGGCTTAAGTGAGATAGAGACCCCGGGAGATCGTCGTAACAGTCCCTGCATGCGTGCCAGCTTGTAGCCCGTCGGTGAATAAAGATCTACATGAGCTACAATTGAAGTCGTTGCTACTCACTCAGAAATAAGTAACCAACCGGGTTACATGTTGACTACAAACATCCATGCAGTTGCACGCGGCTAAGACACATCCCATTTCTAAAAGTCAGAGTCACTGACCCGTCATCAGTTTCTAGTATAGAATTGAAACGATCAAATCTCTAGGCTGCATCAGCCTTCATGAATTTTTATTCCATATCCGAAGTCAACTCAACGTTTTGCTCTTTCAGCGTTGATATCCCCCTTTGGATTTCTTGTTAATGTCGATGAAAATGCATTTTGTAAATAAAAATAGTTGAAAACCCTTACCTTGTCCACATACATGGTGCTTGTTTCTCTGTGACACAGCGTTTTCTATATAGGCTTTGTGGCATATGTATGCGCAGGCTCCAGATATATGATATTTGTAGGTCTATATATACATATCCTTCCTACAATACTCATTTATATGCGGCATACATGTGTGTGATACTTTGAAAATGACTACAGACTTCTCAAGTGGAACGATTCAACATAAAAAAGATTTGTATGGCATGTGCAGGCACATATTATGATACTTACAGGTGTGGCAAATGAGATAATCTTGTAATTTGTAAAAATACATCTGAGGATGATACTTTTAAAGATGTTTAATGTTTAAAGAAAAGACATGTAGATTGATTTAGTAACATTTACTAAAGAAATGTTAAATTAAAGGTTGGCTCCATTTGTTAGTGCGTTATTTTAGTTATCTAGATTTTATACAGATTACAGGAAAAAAATTTGCCCTTTAATGTTTTGTTGACCTTTTGGAAAAATCTCTGCATTTTCTTAATGATAAATTAGAAAGAAAGGTGTGAATTAATAGCAAAACTTTGGTCTATTATCATCCTCAGATGTATTTTACAAATCACAGGTAATGAAATACAAGTATATCTCATTTGCCACACCTGTAAGTGTCATAATATGTGTCTTGATCTAAGACATCCCCTGCACATGCCATACAAACAAACTGGCAGCTTGGCCAATTAACTTGGTCACTTAACTTGCCCATTATGCTGATAACAATGCAAAGACACCATAAAGAATGGGCCCAGCCAGGGCGTAATAAACATAGGGTCTGGGCTTTTCATGCATAGAACTATAGATTTGGTCCGGGCCTTTGACATATCCATTGTACACATGTCATTCGTCTGCTACCCGTACTGTCAAGAATAGGATTGTGACATGCGGGCAACGTTACATGAAGTCTGTACATCACTACGGGCACCAGAAAAAGACATTCAAATAGTTTCATATTTCACAGTATGGGTTGGTGCAAATGATCTGACAATCATATTATAAAATTTTCAACATTTTTTAAAAGCCTCATTTTCCTAAAATATCCTGTTGAACTGTTAGAGGAATTAAACTTTCAAATAATTAATTTTTTGGCAACACGATATATAACAGATTCTTTATTGATAAACACATTCACATACAAGGTACAATCAATGTCAGTACAACTAACTATAACAGGGCACAAACAAATAAATAAATAAATAGGTGATCATGTTTATATTTATATGTTTATAATTTTTAATATATACTAGCCCCCCCACCTCCCCCCAAAAAGTTTTTTGTTATCTGTGAAGCACGAACCCCATTCCTGTGACTCGTGAATTTCACTTGTTATTCTCCAGTCTTCGTTAAACGAAGTCATTACACCCAGTAATTCGTAATTTTCAGGATTATCGAGGGGCATAGTAAGTGAGATGTGAATAAAGTTTTAAAGTTTACTATGATCTGTGAATTGATGATTTTATTTTGCGTGAACTGTGATCCCCCCCCCCCCCCCCCAACGTTAGGCCTATGTTGCGCATAATGTACGTGACTTTGCAAATGTCAGAGTTATCAGTGCCAGTACTAAACAACTGACGTTCAATGTTGGTCACGTTTGCAAAGCGACTGCTATTTTTATTGTAAACTGTCCGAACTACTGCTCAGTTCCCCTAAAAATATTTCTGTTGTCAGAATCAGTGGGAATCCTGGCCTCGTTCGCAGATGGAAACACCCATGATCTAAAAATAGATGCAAATGGCGTTGGTCGGAAGTGAGCACAACACGCGGGACTAGGCAAGTGAGGTGTACCATGTACGCATATTTTTCAATAGAGCGGTGTAATTTATTAAGAAGATATTATTGCAAATGTTTAAGAGATGCTGAATTCAATGCACTGACGTACATATTACTTATTTTAGTGTTATAATTCCATGCATTTTGCTGTGATTTAAGCCGGAATCACCCTGGTCAATATTTTAACAGTTCAAACTCCATTCCCATAAAGCACTTTATCAATACGTGAGTCCTAACTAACACCACTTAGAGCAAAAAGTGTTACTGTGCAAGTGTAAATGTCCCGGGGAGAGGGGTGTTTTCATTGCATCAATACCACGCAACTATCGTCTTGTGAGTCATGGCCGTTGATATATTTTTGTTAAAGTCCACGTCAGCCTTGATGCTTGCAGGGAAACGTGTTGATTTAATTTGATGACCGCTTCTATGATCTTCTATGCCGATCGCAGAGTTATGAATTTGCTCCTTTAGAATCTGTTAAGAAATTGAGCAGAATGTGACGTGATCCTGTTAGCTCGTGCTCTGTACGGTACATGTGCAATAGTCTACAGTATAATCTGCGCGTTCTTTCTGTACATGTACGTAATAAGATAAAGGACTGGCAAGCACACTTAAAGTAAAAGAAGCATTTTAAGTGTAGACTAAAACCTTAATTGTTAGTAATAATAGGTAAGTGTCAGGACCACCTTGTGCATGTGGAACAGGTGTGAGTTACTACTTTGTTTTCTGTCTACATACAAGTGTATATGTAATTTCCTCCCCTGGTAATACTACTAGTACTTGGGTTATGTTTGACACTAAGACAGTGTTCGATATGATTTTAATAACATCTGTTACTCATTTCTCTTGTTCACAAAATATATCTAAAGGTGTTGCTTGTGCTCCATCTTTAAAAAAACTGGACCACCTAGAAAATTGTTAAATACTGAAGCAGCGGCAAATTACATGAAGTCTGTACCATTGTAATTACTGCATATTTTGGACCATTTATCATGCTTCATTTAGATTTTTTCTAGTTTAGTGTAGTGTTTCCACCATGTCTGCTGCCACCATCGCTGCTGTAGGTCTGGCCTTGACAGGGGTGATGATGAACTTTGCCATCCACAGGATAGAGGAAGGTGAGTATAGTATGGGGACAGGTAGATGGATGGCGTAACTTTTTAGATTGATCTGTAAGCTCATTTGGGATGGCTTAAATTGATTGTGATTGATGATATGATTGTGAATTCTAACCATATTCTGCCGAGATAATATGTACCAAGTTAAGCTGTGACCTTAGTTGTCAGGAGTTTTTGTTATACACTGTCAAATACCTTTTAGAATGAGATATGACATCCCATGATAAATTATATATGTTCTGAACTTCTGGTAATGAATGGCACTTTTATTAAATGGGAATTATATGAATGTTCTAGTGTTATGAATTATTTGTATTTCATTTATTGCTGAAAATGTCATAAACATATTTGATGATGGTATCAATTGTCACCATTTCAGGTCACGTTGGTGTATATTACAGGGTGAGTAAACATTACGTCGTGTGTGCACATCACAGGGCGAGTGCAGACAGCAATTTCTCTTGATAAAGTGGACTAGTAGTGGCATAGCGCATAGATCAGATTATTACTATACTAAAGCTGCTAAACTATAATTAATTACCCCTTAGCAACTTCCGTAGGTATGACAGAAATCTAAGCTGCTTAAGTTGCGAAATTCCTCTGGGAGATAAATCGATCCCAACTTAGTACGATAAGGTCTGGGAGTGGTCCCTAACAGTAATGGCTAATATTGTGCAACTTTAAAGTATTAGAGTAAATAAAGGAGTGAAAGTAAAGGTGTGTTGCTCTGATCCCTGCAACCTGTCAGTGTCTAGACTGTGTCTGGTGTTATCAATAAATCATGTTTTACCACTGGTTCTATACTGTCTCATCAGAGTAATTCTGGATCCTCAGAAAACTCTTTACTAGGAATTCATCTGATGCTACTGCACTAGAATGAATTGAGCAAATCATACAAGTTAGTTCAGTATTTTATTTACGAGCCATTATTTTTATCATGCTTTGTCTACATGTTAACAATGCTTACAAGTATTCTGCTCCTTTTTTTTATTGTTGAATGCTCCAATTGCAAACAATATAGTCTTGATAAAGGAACTGCTTATCCTCATTCAATACTCTTCTGCTGAAACAAGATATAACAGTGAGGTGTCTTGTTATAGATGATTTTTTCCCAACTTACATGGAAAAATTGTTTTTTTTTCTTGTCTTAAGGTCACAGAGTCATTTCTTCCTATATTTTTCACACAACAAAATATCATATCTGCTTGTATGAATTTCCATTTTCATTCCGTCTTTTATTCCAATTTGATATATTGGAGTTTTGTTAGATGTATTTTGATGACTTAGACAACACTTTGTTAATTTCCGTATATATTTTATATCCAAGGTGGTGCCTTGCTGTCGGCCACCAGTGGTCCCGGGTACCACATCATGTTAATATCTGTCTATATATTATATCTCCAGGGTGGTGCCTTGCTGTCAGCCACCAGTGGTCCTGGGTACCACATCATGTTAATATCTGTCTATATATTATATCTCCAGGGTGGCGCCTTGCTGTCAGCCACCAGTGGTCCTGGGTACCACATCATGTTAATATCTGTCTATATATTATATCTCCAGGGTGGCGCCTTGCTGTCGGCCACCAGTGGTCCTGGGTACCACATCATGTTAATATCTGTCTATACATTATATCTCCAGGGTGGCGCCTTGCTGTCGGCCACCAGTGGTCCTGGGTACCACATCATGTTAATATCTGTCTATATATTATATCTCCAGGGTGGTGCCTTGCTGTCAGCCACCAGTGGTCCTGGGTACCACATCATGTTAATATCTGTCTATATATTATATCTCCAGGGTGGCGCCTTGCTGTCGGCCACCAGTGGTCCTGGGTACCACATCATGGTGCCGTTCATCACCACATTCAGAAGTGTGCAGACAACACTGCAAACTGACGAGGTGAAAAATGTGCCTTGTGGAACCAGGTATGTACTACTGAATGTTAGATTCTGTTCTAATCCATTCCATTCCATTCCATATGGACTCGATTTTTTAAAGGTGGAAAATGATAAGATCAAATTAAACATTAAATTGATCAGTAAATGTAGGGTAACAAGTTGTTTGTTCATACCAAGAAAAGTATAAATAAAATATTTGCATATAGATAGTTGCCAAGGTTGGCAATAGTTTTGAAAAGTTTTCCACAACAGGAAAAGTCTGTGCTCCAATGATCACTGATATTATTAAAGTTTTAATCTTCCTTTTCAGTGGAGGTTTCACAATTTATTTTTCTTTCCCTTCAGTGGGGGTGTCATGATTTTTTTCCCTTTCAGTGGGGCTGTCATGATTTATTTTTTCTTCCCTTTCAGTGGGGGTGTCATGATTTATTTTTTCTTCCCTTTCAGTGGGGGTGTCATGATTTATTTTGACAGAATTGAAGTTGTTAATATCTTACAACAAACTGCAGGTAAGGGACATAATTTTATATAGCAAATTTTTGATGCAATAATAACAATTGAAATTAAGATATAATTGCAGACAAAAGTAATTTTGACAAGATTGTCCTTATAAAATAATGATAGGTGTTTTATGCTGTTTTGATATTATTCATATTTTCATGTTACAATTTTTTTCTTTTGTCAGTTTCTGAAATAGTCAAAAACTACACGGCAGACTACGACAAGACGTTAATCTATAATAAAGTTCACCATGAACTCAACCAGTTTTGTAGTGTCCATACCCTTCAGGAAGTTTACATAGATTTATTTGGTGAGAATGATTTATTTATTTCTCTTATTTCTGAAAATGATTTCACATGGGTTTTCTATTTCTGAATCACAGAAATATATGCAAGTTTATATTTTTGTTCATCTTTAGATAGCCATTTGTAAAATCTTTGGATTTTGTGTATTATGATTTTAAGAAGCTCTGGGTCTGCTTGTACTAGGGCAAAAGAGAGATGTTTTCACTAGATATTAGCAGGTATTTCTCTGGCTTATTCTGTGCCCATTTCCAACTTGAATTTTTGCGTAGAAATGTGTCAGCTGACAGCTGGCATCTGATAGAGAGTAGTCCACGGCAGTCATAGGAGAATACCCTCAGCTGTGTTATGTTATCTCCTGAATAGAGGCTATGAGAGCATTCACATCAAGAAGAGCCCGAGGTCTGAGACCTAAATATGGCGGACCTACATGAAAGGATGACTGCATAGACCTTTAATAGTCTCTCAATGAATGTAAATGCTAGACCTCGGCTCTTCTCGATGTGAATGCTCTCTATATTCACCTGGATAGCCTCATTCACTGATGAAGATGCTCTAACAAAAAAAGAAATATTGGAGGCAAACAATTTCATAATTAGCTGATTGAAGAAAAAATGACTATTTTAGTCTGTGACATTGTTTTCTTAAATCATTGCAGACCAAATTGATGAGAATTTGAAAGTGGCTCTGCAGGCGGACCTCAATGTCATGGCGCCAGGGCTGAAGGTGCAGGCAGTCAGGGTGACGAAGCCAAAAATCCCAGAACAGATTCGGAAGAACTACGAAAGCATGTGAGTTACAATCTAAAACCAAGGGCAAAATTATGATGCACTACTTTCTTTGATATTTTGTGGAATTTTTTATCCTTGTTGTAGCTTCAAAATCTATTATGTACAATGATACAAATTAATAAGATTTTTAATGTCAGGCTGGCAAGTGGGAGTATCTGTTCTTGAATATCTAATATCAAAACTTGTGATTTCTTGCTGTAGTTTTTGTATCTTGATGAACACTGACTTCACACTATTCCAGGGAGGGTGAAAAAACAAAACTCTTAATTGCCAAGGAGAAGCAGAAAGTTATAGAAAAAGAAGCAGAGACAGAGAGACTAAAAGCTGTGATTGGTTAGTGGAATATTTAGTATCTGGAAAAGTTTGAAGCTGTAATCATTGAATAAAATTATTGCCCAGACTTACAGCCAGTAGAGACATGCCTATGGCCAGCAATTTAATAGTTTTTTTTTTCTGGAAAAAGTGGGTCTATTGCCCCCCCCCCTTGATAACTTTAAAAAAATAGCATAAAACCTAGATGGAATATTGATTCAGAGTGGACCTTTTTTTTTTACCAAAAGTGTGGTTCTTTCAACCCCTGAACCTCTCCCTGCTTACAGGCCTGAAGAAAGAATGTCTGTGTTTTTTTCATTGTTTTGATCAATTAAATGATAGTTGTTTGACGCAGACTGGTTCTTGCAAAATTCTATGCAGAATTGAAAATTCTGATGCTTGGGGAAGTAATTATTTGATGAAATCAGGTGTTAAAACTCACCTCAAGTGTTGTCTGTTAAAGCTGTATCCAGAAGGAATGTCTCAACTGGAATGTTGATCTGTTAAGAATGTTATAATATTTAAGCCAGAGACATTTATTCTTTAACTTTACATAAAGTTAACAATATTCTGTTCAATTAAATATTCTGGTATCAGGACAATTCCCCCCCGGACAATTCCCCCCGGACTATTCCCCCCGGACAATTCCCCCCCAGGACAATTCCCCCCCGGACGATTCCCCCCC
>NW_019775725.1:69984-81867 GCF_001039355.2 Lingula anatina | reverse complement strand
CCCATTCAGAATAGGGGACTAACTAGTTCGAGGGTCAAATATGGCCGACCCACTTGAATACTTCACCATGGGATATCTATTCAGTGTCTATTAGCAGATTAGATGGCAAACTTTGTAGTAGGTCGCCATATTTGACCCTTGGACTAGTTAGTCCCCTATTCTGAATAGGGCCTAAAAAGTGTTTGGTCACTAGTTTTCTTTGTTAATGTTTTAGTTGAAGCTAACAAAGGAATATTTGGAGCTGATGAAATACAAAGCTCTGACCACCAATACCAAGGTGTTCTTTGGTACCGATATCCCCAGTATGTTCCTGGAACCCACTGGTACTGGGGCCACAGTGGCTGCTGCCTCTGCTCAGGGGGAGAAGAAGGGTAATTAATATGTTAATTATACCAGCTTACGTTGGCATCAGTTGAAAAGCAAATAGTAAACAGACAAAATTAGTAGACATTATTAAAGTGGTAGATGACTTTCATCCAAAATGTTTGGTGTGGAAAGTTTAACAAGTTTCAAAATTCATGACTACTACATTATGCGTGTTGAAAGTTTGTGGTAATTTTGCAAGCTGAATGGTGGAGATTTAACAGTCTTGCACTACAGTAATTTTACAATATTGTTTATTGAGATATCATCAGACATTCATCTATTAACTATATAACACAAGTGGAAGAGATCTGAGCTGTGACTGAAATAATGATTTAGCTTTTTTTTTCAGGTAAAAGTGCCTCCTAGTTTTTCCCAAACCTAATGTGACCCCACTCCTGTGACATTCCATACTGGACCTGTGAGAGTCGCCTCAACATAAAAGTGACTTTGTTATCAGATTGAAAACCATTCATCATAATGTTCATGTCCAACTGTGTGATGTATAATGTCAAATGTCCATTCAGTGCTATACTCTGTGTGTCTCAGAAGATATTGGGTAATTTGTGTGTGGTTGTAAATATTGACAGTTGATTTTTCTTGAGCTTCTGAAGAAAAATATATTTTTGGATGTCTGTGGTATCATTTAAGGTTGTTTAGGTGTATTTTGTTTTTGTGATAAAGTTTTGATTTGGTTGATAGAATGTTAAGAATACTGCATAAATATACTTGATATTATTTAGATGTTTCATTGTAGTTTCTAGGAATCTAAATATTGAAACATGCCATATGATTCTCCGGGGTAGAGTGTCACTGATGAGATGACATATAGACTTGATATGTTAACATTGAAGAATGAAATGAGGCACAAGAGATGCAATTTACAAGCAGCAGTTCTGGTTGTGTCAGACATAATACCTTTAGTGTATCTTGACTTGTATTGTTATGTCTAGTCATTTGATTGTTATCAAAAACTAAAAGTTGTAGCCATTACTTTGTTTTTTCAATTATATTTTTATCTTCAACTGCTAAGCCATTGGTTAATAATAACAATTATTCAGAATGGTGAAGAAGAAAAAGACCTATTTCATTCTTAATACATCGGTTTATCATTGTGTATCATACAGAGATTCTTCCTTGTCGTATTTAGTACCAGTATCTTGTGTTAAACATGTTACATTTATCAGTTTTAATGTTTTAGCCTCTCTTATAAAGGAATAAGAACAAAAGGGCCTCTGTGAATCCTTATGTTTTAAGTCTGCTTCAATTCTGTGTTAGAAAAAGTTCTAGCGTTTTAGAAAAAGAATTCAATGAATGTTCCCAATTCAACTAGGCAATTCCTATGATTAGATGTGGCATTCATGGGTTTCTCAATAGTACTACGTAGTAATAGTATAGTGCTTAGTTTGTAGCCTTTTTGTATATTGGATCAGAATTAGTAGCTGCATTATTGAAGCTTGGCTTTTCATTTAATTGGTATTTAATAATTAGGAAAATAGATCATAGCCGTGTGCACATTAAATTCTTTCTAAAATGTTCCTGAAGATAATAGTTTGTAGGTGATGGTATAGAGAAAATCTTTAGAATATAACAGTGGAATAATTTCATGCTTATTATCATATGTTTATTTCTTTTTATTTCCTTTTTCCATTTGCAAGTATTTTGTTAATTGATTGTTCTGTACATTTGGCTAAAGATGATGTATGGAATTCTTCTTCTTAGAAAAAGAAATAAATAGAGTTATACCATTGTTTAATATGAAATAAAAACTTCTTGATTCAATATTTGGTTCATTTACAATGTTTTGCATTTGTTGATATCGTGGTTTTAACGTGCATGTCGTGTAGCTGTCAGAAGTGCAGTGCATCATATTTACTTCACCAGAATGGAGTTGCGGTAAGTAATCCATGAACATTCACGGGTAGTTGAAACTATAAATAATAAGAGGTTATGGAGATTATTATTACATTATAAGAAAATAAAAACAAAGGCAGTATGATAATATGTTTGTAAACAGCAAAAAAGAAATTGCTTTCTAAAATCACAGAACTACATTTTTAGGGGCGGATCCAGAGATATTTTCTGACAGTTTTCCAAATTATCTTTGCTGATCCATCCTCCTTTTCTGGCCGTCTTCTGACAGAAGAAATTAGATACCCGTCAATGTAAAGTTGAAAATCTGGAAGACCAAGAAGACGGCCTCAATCCGCCCCTGATTATGGGGTCCAGAATTGTGTGAAAAGAACATTTACATATCTCGAGAAGTATGAAATGGACTCTTCTTGAAATTTCCGAAAAAGTCCGTAGGGTGCTGCCACCTTTTGGTTCTATTTATCACTAAAAGTACAAATTTTCTTCAATAGATGACGCCACAGTATAGCCTAAATATTTAATTTGGCTTATTTCCTCAGGCTTTCATCAATTATAAAAAAGGTACAGTTGACTTTATGTCTCACGATACATTTATTTTGTTGAATATCATTATTACTACGACAATATTGTTTCGCACATTTCGAAAATAAACCTTAAATACCAATGACTTCCTTTTTACCTTACAAGAGAGCATGCGCGTACCTCTCAAACATCAAAATGGCGCTCAAAGTAAAGCTCTGTCGAGAGAGAAACACATATCATTGATAATTGAATGCTCTCTTGAACTGATCGGTAGATTGATTGTTCAGTTTATACCAAATCAAGTACTGGAAGTCACCTAAGATCCAGGATCGGTTACCAGATAGCAGGGTAAGTAATAAAATGATATGTAACAGGCACTCCTTTATTGTAGCCCTGTAATTTGGACATTGAGAAACAAGTAAACAAACAACTCCTACTTCATCGCATTGACTATCCAGTAAAAATTTTCTCCACTTTATCAGAATATCGCTCAGATGTTCAAGTTGACTGTTGATTATGATCATTGTCAAATGGCACACGGCCTGTTTAGTGCTAATGCCATTGCATAAGTGATCATCTCCAAGAAACAAAGGGGTCACTTTCGCGATGTAAGAAGAGGAAAGGGGTAAAACCGTCCAAGTGGCCGTGAAGGTGTTTTTGTCTAAAAATTATATTCATGCTGTTCTTCTATTGAAAGTAATAAATAGCACATGTTGCTATTTCTCCCTTCTCAGGATTTATTGGATTATTTCTTTAAAGTTTATTTTTCATTCTTAATAAAGAAAAAAAAAATGAAAAGAAAAATGCACAATATCTTGTAAGTTTTTTATATGTTGGACACATTTTGTGAAGGATTGGGAAGGAAATGTTTAAATTGCTGACAGGGTTGCAATCCTCTGATGATTTCATTCCAGATACTTCTCACATTAAAATGCTTTTGGTCTTAAAATGAACAAATTTAATAAGGTTTGGATTTTTAAGGCAGTGTCAAGGTATTCCCTGTAATGGCAATTAATCTCCATCTTATAAAAGTTATGATACAATAATAACAAAAACATGCCGTTGCATTTTCAGATACTCAAGTTTTAAAAGATGGCCACTAGATACCCACTGAAGACATACACACGCAAGAACAAGAAAGAATCCTATGCAAGTAAAGCATTTGATGACCTCTTCAATAGTGCCAAAAACAAGCCAGTAACAGAGAGAGCAGGGAACACGGGCAGATGGAGCACTCAGACCTATGCCCCAAGTCGCAGCACTGTAGATGCCAAACGAAGACGGCTCAATAGTGATGAAGATCCATACAGCTTTGATGAAGGGGACAAGAGTCCCAACAAACTTAAAAATGCTAATGTCCAAACAACTCCTAAGAAAGTCACCAGATCCTCTTCTCAAAATAATGAATCATCTGTCACTCCACCCAAAGTGTTTTATGGAGAGCAAAAAAATGACTTCAAATCCACCAAATCCTACGCAGAGGAGAAGAAAATCAGCAAAATTGTCTCAAAAACTGACAAATCCAGCAGCTTGTCCTTGAGAGCTGAGGGAACATCCAGGTCTGTCAGGACCAATAAAAGTACAAAAAGTACTGATTCCAAAAAGCAAATGTCTATAGACTCTTTCACAAGAAGAACAAGCACTAGTCCAAGTGGAAATACGGACCATCAGTATGCCATGGAAGTGTCCCCTCCAACTGCCAACTCCGACGAAGGGAACGTGTTAGATACATGCAGCGAGGGCAGCGCAGACTCAGAAATAGTATTCAATTTCAAGACCAGTAGCAATGACAGATCAGATCATAACTATTCTGCAGCAAAGGAGAAAAGCAAGGATGACAAGACTGTGAACTCTCAGCACAGACCCGAGAGGAGATCTCCTAAGAAGTCCACTGCAAAGTCTACCACGACATCAACAACATACAGGAGTAGTCATGATAAAGAAGAGGCTGACAGCAGCTCTAAGACATGGTGGTTAGAGTCTTCTCCTACAAGATCCAACTGTGAAGAAAGTTCTCCAGTCAGATTAATCTCTTCCTCTCCTCTGTATTCTCAGAACAGTAAAACAAGGACTACAACAACAGACTATGATCTCCAGACTGAGGAGGGTACCAGTAATGCTCATGTATCAAAACATAAACAAACATATACTGTTAAGAATGGGAGTAAGTCTTCTATAAGTAAAACGGAAGATGTTAAAAATGACCATAAAAAATCAACTGACAGTGATAACAAAGTCGAAGATGACAGCAAGGTTAAAGTTCAAACTATTCAGAGACAAGATTCCACTAAAGTTAAAGTTCTAGAGCAGGACGAGTGGTTGAAATTAGTAGGCGGAAAAAGTTCATACAGTAAAAGTAACAAAGGCAGCAATAAAATTAGTAGTAGTAGTAGTACTAGTAGTAGTGTTACTAAGAAAGAAGTCAAAACTAAAGAAAAGGAGAAACCCAAGGAAGTAGAGGAATTCACCCTCAGTGATAGTGATGACAATGAAAATGGCCAAGTAAATGGAGAAATTGCTATGAGGCAGAGACAAGAGCTAGATCCAGAAAAGAAAAAACTTATAGAAATGAGAAATCAGAAACTGCAGCAGATGGACAGAATAAAAGAGCCTAAATTTGGACCTGCCACCAAAAGATTGCTTAGCAGTCCAAAGAAGGTATGTCTTTATGACATGTGAGGGGGGGGGGGGGACGGGGGCTCACACTGAATGCAGTAAGATTAATGGAGTAATGCACCTCCTCCTGGCTTTGAGTAGAACACTAAAGCTCATGATTATTCAAGTATGTTGGAAACAAGGTGTGTGTTAGTCTGGTTACATTCAGTGAGATTCCCTACAGAGTAAGTTATCACTACCTAGTGTGACAATGATAGCTAGTAAGATGGTTTCTTTGTGAACAAACTCTATGCAAACTTCATAATGATGCTTCTACACAAAGAATATTTGTAGAAAGTTTTATCACACCATCAATCATTTTGTTTCTGTAGAAATCATAAAGAGGATTGAAAACTGAGGAAGTTATTGGCAGTCTTTGTTCTTGTAATATTGCAGGTCTCTCCAAACTTGCCTGGCACTGGGAAAGCTGTGTATAATCCCAGGCCCTGGGCAATGACAAAAGCTGCTAGTGTTGGAGTAGGTATCTTTAGGACAGTTTTTGTCAATTTTATAAGTATGTTATATACACTGTGAATTTGAGAAACTGTACTTCTTGGCATAATACAAGTGGAAGATGTCTGTTGTTGTGACACATCCAACCCCCCCTTGTTTATTTATTTTACTAATTTTTTATTGAGTGATTGGTTTAAAATTGGTTTAAATCCATATTTTCAATTCACAAACCAGTGTTAATACCACACTTTATCAAGCTCTATACCTCTCCATGTTTCCAGGACATAGGTTCTAGTCAGGAGTCTCAGAGTTCAAGGGGAGCCTCCTCCTCCGCTGCCTTCACCCCAGACTTTGATGAAGATTTGAAGCCTCCCCCCAAGCTACACAGGACCACCTCCCTGCCCAAGAAGTTGTCAGAACCACAAGCTGTGACCTCTCTCAAGGTGCAGAGAGAATACAAACAGGTTGGAGACTGTCTGTCTGTCTGTCACCTTGGGCATAACTTAATGAGGACCTCTATCACAGAAGTTATATTATTAGATTTACTGCTCCATTTTGCATTTCTTCCATGATGAGATAAATCTTACTTCATGGCAGTGATTTCAGAAAGAGGCTTTAACGGCATTTGAAATGTTATGATATTGTTATATGTGATATCTATTTCTTAGCACAGTTGTTAGTTTTCAGTGCAAGAAAGAAGTAAGAATTATCTTGTTTCCTGCTGTACTTTCAGCTGTTCACAGTGGTACGCAATGTTAAAGAGGCCCATGAGTGCCAGGAGCATGGAGAAACTCAGGAGTTCTTTGATGACATCGAGTACCTCCTGGATGGACTCAGAGATGTGCAGAGCCCCAGTACACGGTGTCTAAGGTACCTTGGGTGTAGGATAGATATTGTACTGAAAAATATAAAGTACTGGATAGGATAGTAATATATAGTAGGGGAAAAGCTGGGCTCTTTTCACATTGCACAATACAGTGATTATTACAGCACCAGTTTCAGATATTGACAGCTTCATAGCTATAACTTAAGAGAGTCAGCTAAATAAAGCCCCCATAATCCACACTGCCAGTTGGAACACTGTTCCGTGTTATGTGAAAAGAGCCATAGATCCCTTGCTGTGGCAGCATACATTGTGATGCCTATAGTACAGTACTGTGGTGTTAGTTTTATTACAATCAGTACATTCTGGTGGGGGAAATCCTCTTTTGTCTTGATTGCAGTGGTAGACAGGTGCCCTTAAATGTTATAAGGACACATTTCCATCACAAAATGTCAATAACTGATGCTACACTGGAGGGAAAAACAGTTTCAATTGTATTATTATTACGTTTTTGTATAAGATATAGAGACAAGTTTTCTACTGTTATAGTCCATTAACTTTATGACATTCTTAATAATATGGTAAATTTGTCATCCTATCTGTAATGTTTTGTTTTCTCTTTCAGTTGTATGGGGCTAGCCACCAAGAGTGCAATGGCAGCTTTCAGGATGCATCTCCGTGCACACGGCGTTGTCACAAGGATATTCACAGCTCTTCATGATGCTTGCTCACATCCTGTAAGAACAACATTGATATTACACTTCATTTGTTGTACTGTGTGGTGGATAAAAAGAACAGTTTGAAATCTGTGTATAATGAGCTTTACAGAGCTGTTTACAAAGTTTCTGTTTGTTGTCTGATATAACAAAATCATTTCAATTGTTCTGGAAAACATCTTTTCATTTATTTATTTATTTTATTTATTTTTTTTTAGGGGGGAATGTTTGGTTATAATTCATCTTGCATTTCTGATGCACTGGCAAAATCTTGGCTTTTAGAAAAAAAAAGATTGACCTATTGATTCCTCTCTTGCAGAGTTTGGCCCTGGCCACAGCCACCGTGATGCACATGTTGAGTCGCGACAGGTTAAATATGGACCTGGACAAGGAGTCGCTAGAACTGATGGTGAAACTGCTCAGCGTTGACGCCCAGTACACCTCAGAGAATGTCAGCGCAGACAGGGAGTACCAGAAAACACGGGAGAAGGTTACAGAGCTGCTGACACAGATCAAGAAAGAGGGAGGGGCAAAGCATCTGGATTTGACTGACATTTCTGTAAGTTTGATTATGCCTGGGATTCGGTTTATTTTATACTGAGGTGAAAGTTATTTACTAGTATCTTTATATACAACTCTACACTTTTTATCCCAACCACTAAAGCATTCCTGGACATATAACACTCTGAGATTGGGTGCTCTTATCCATTCATTCACTCACTCATTATTTTATTCCTTCATTCATATAATGTTGATCTTGTTTTTATGTAAAGAAATACCAGTACTATGCTCCTTTCTTGTAACTACATTGTAGGAGCAATGTTGCTGTATTGGTTCAAATGGTGATTATTCTTGAATTAAAATACAGGTCAGATCAAAACTGGGCATGATCTACTATTCTTTTTTTTTTGGCAGTTTTTCAAAAGTATACTATCAGGACAATCCAGCCCTGGAAAAATCCCCACCCCACCCCCTCCTGTAATGAATATCACAATGAAAATCAACAAAGTAATATTAAGAAAAATTATGCCTGCCTTTAATAAAAATGTATCTTCAGGTAGAGGTGGGGTAAACATCATCTCACTCATCTAGGTATTCCTTTGATGAATTGACTCTTACTTTATAGTGTTGTACCCCCCTCCCTTTAATCCCTTAATCACGTTGCCTTCCTTTAATCAAGGTGCATCCACATATTGGAGATGGGGTAAACAAATCACACTCATCTTTTAATCTTAGGCCTGTTTAAGTGCATAAGTGAGCTTCCTGAATCTTATAATTAGTAGCCAATCCTTGTGTTTTAAATTTCATTTTCTGTTTCCTTTCTTTCTTATATTCAGTAAAATAGTCAAGGAATGTATAAATATATATAAGATGTATTTTTCAACAGCGGTGTATTTTTTTGCTGGGGGGGGGGGTCAGGGGTAGTTGGTACTTGTCTAGAATCTTTTTCATTTTATGTGATATTGACCCTGTACATAACAGTAGAAGTCTGGGGTTGAACCGTCACAGTCACTTTGTATACTGCTGTATTATTTTGTCAGTCTAAAAGTTTGAACCGATTTAAGTTATCTAAACTTGTGTTTTCTACCTAGTCGAAGACTAGATGACAGGGAGAAGTACCACATAATGACATTATTAAGATTATTGTCTGTCTATACATAGATTTAAAAGCACCCAAAAAGAATTATCCTCGTATTTGTAAGATAGTCACTAAGGAAGAATGAGTCTTGAATTTAAGGGTGCATTCCCAGAGATTAAGATTTAGATCGACCTAACTCCCTGGGGGTTCATGCTAAATTGCAGTCAGCCGAGCGCGCACCATAGTTAATTACCCCCTTACAGCTTTTAGTAGGCAGGACAGACGCTTAAGCTGGCTAAGCTGACAGTAATCTAGTGAGACTCCCCACAGGGATAGATCGATCTAAAATCTATGGAAATAGGGTCTAAGAAGACTTCCCACATTTTTCAAGCTACTTAAGATATTTGTACACATAATAAGAGTAACCATTACCAGTGTCTCCTCAGAGTATTTCTCTGTATTCCAGACTGGCAAGTTGGCCATGGAATCCATGCTGAGTCTGACCTCAAGGAAAGCTGGAGAGTGGTTTAAGGAGGAACTCAGAGCCCTGGGAGGACTGGACTACTTTGTGCAATCAGGTAGGACTATAGTGAGACTGACTCTGGAAATAACTTCATGAATGGTCTAAGTGAAGGCAGAGGTATACAACAGTCACTGTTTAGTCCTGGTGAGGGTGTACCTGGTGTCTTACCCTCTCTGCCAACTCTTATCTCTGCTGTCTCCATAGCTGACCATGTATAGAGCCAGTGTGTTTTTGGTATTATAACTATAATAATTATAATAATAGTTGTTGTTGATTATTAGTATTATTTTTATTATTTATTACTATTATTATTATTATTATTATTATTATTATTATTATTATTATTATTATGTCAAGGCTTAACAGGTAGACTTAAGTATGTGAGCTGGTACCACCAAAGGGCTACAATGGAGCTACTCTTTATGAAAACTGGTGTGAACAAGAAACTGAAACCAAAGAAGTGTCATTTGATGTGTCTGTGTGTTGGTCACTGTTATTTCATCTTCCAGGCAATAGATACTGACACCTCACTGAGAATATTACTTTAGAAAGGCATAAACACTAGTCTCACCATGTTGTAAACACAGAAGCCTCTCATTTAACTATGAACATGATACATCTTCCTGACCCGGTTACCAGGACACATATTGTTTTCTCTTGTTGGCAGCTGATGAAGCTTTGCTAAGATAGGATATTAAAGGGTTTCAAGGGGAAATGAATCATAAATTGTCTTCAAAAACAATGTTGTGTCAAGCCCCACAGTATCATGTTCTTATTTCAGTTGCTGACTGTGTGGATTATTTCATCATGGAGGATGAAGAATTATCAGAGTCCCATGTTGACAAACTTAGGACAATAGACCGCTGTCTGAGGGTCTTAGAAAATGTAAGTTGGAAAAGGACTTCTAATATTTAAGAGAAGTAATAGACCCCTATTTCATTGAACCTAGAAGGGCTTTTGTGAGATTACTATCCATCCAGCCCAAGCTGTACTCACAGTTCAGGGGGTTCTTGGTTTATGATAATGTTCTGTTTCTGCAGGGTGTCCTACAGTGAATTCTGTGTAAGTTTGTTTCCAGCACCAATGTCGCCTGTTAATACAGTAGTAAGGCCATAATTAAGGGCATAAAGATACATTTCTTAAGCATAAAAACATCACTAAATGCTTATCTAAGATGGCCATATAGTTCCCTCTGAATTGTATATCCAGTGGAAAGAACAGAAATGTAAACAATAGTTATTTATAGAAATGTAACCACAAAGGTTTGCATAAAAAGATTCCTAGGACACTTGTAGGTGATATACCTGCATTGATCAGAACATTCTTGAAGATGAGTATGTTATTGGCTTTGTGCTCGACTCCTGTATGTCTGTATGAGAACTGGCATTGAGAAAATAACAGGAAAGGTAAGAAAAATTGTATTGTTAACATATGGGAACAGTGAAGAGCATTTTTTGTGTTTTGTTTATTTCAGGTGACTTTCATGAACACTGAAAATCAGACATATCTAATTGGCTGCAAGAATTCTACCTTAATTACAGCTCTCTGCAGGTTAGTGAAGCTAATTATGTTATTTGTAGATTGTGTCACTGAAACTAATCACTATCTTTGGCAGAGATGAATTCCTCTGGTGTTGGAAAATGATTACACTTACAGTGTCGCCTATTTTGTCAGCCTTCACATTGCTATATGGATGGAAGTATGGGATGAGAATCATTTGTAATGATAATAATTTTACCAGTATAAATTGCCTTATACATGTTTCATTGTAATGAAAAAGAAGATATATTGACATCCTGTTTAGTCATTGATTTATCTGAGACATAATGGATTAAGTAATCACAATCTTGACATGGACAGAATAGATTTTGTCTCTGAAACTGAACAGTAACTGTATGGTATATATGTCAGGAATAGAAGTATAGGCTAAGGTTAATTTTGGTGTCTTCCAGGGGTTTAAAGGTGTGTGAAGGAGCCATGAGTCAGTACACCCTGAGTGACACAGATAGTAAGACAGTGGACAAGAACAGCACAGGATACATTATCTTCCATACCCTGCTCTCAATACTCAGGGTGCTTCTGAATATAACACATGATAATGGTAAGTAGGGATACTCAGGGTGCTCCTGAATATAACACATGATAATGGTAAGTACTAGGGATACTCAGGGTGCTCCCTAATATAACACATGATAATGGTAAGTATTGATACTCAGGGTGCTTCTCAGTATAACACATGATAATGGTAAGTAGGTATGAGAGAAATACACCAATTAATGTATGTGATTTGAAAAATTGTTTCAATTTAACCAATAAGCTGATACAAGAAATCAATACTGGTTTCAATTTAATTCACTTCATAATTTACTATATTTAC
>NW_019775725.1:55000-68323 GCF_001039355.2 Lingula anatina | reverse complement strand
TCCCAGACCTGTACCCTCATGTATGTCCTAGACCTGTACCCTCATGTATGTCCCAGACCTGTACCCTCATGTATGTCCCAGACCTGTACCCTCATGTGTGTCCCAGACCTGTACCCTCCTGTATGTCCCAGACCTGTACCCTCCTGTATGTCCCAGACCTGTAATCTTGTCTGTGTTTTAGATAATCAATATCTTTTAAAAAATAAATAAAAATGGTGATATGAAAGCCACAGAAATGCTATGTAGTTTTGTAAAGAAAAGGAAAGCGTAACTTTAGCGTAGATATGAAATTAAAAAATCATAACATTAACCGGATGAACATTTGTCATGTGTTGGTAATATTCCAAAGAAAAATCAAATCATTCTTTTTGTTCTCCAGGGTCTTGGACTTCTGATTAACTTAGTTGAACACTGTGATATAAACAGAAGATTGCTGATGTCCACAGAGACAGTCAGTTCCTATGATTCCACATCCCAAGCTGGCAGTCTGGAGGCTCCAGAGGCACTGGTACAGGTCAGTGACACACCACATGGCTCTGAGGATCTCTGCTTTGAGAGAAGTGTTATGTGGATTGTATACAGTTTATTATAAGTTATTGGATACTGCAGTTCCTGAAACTGGTAGTTTTAGTTAGAATGAAATGAAAATCACCAGTCTGGGCACTTTGTTGTGTTGTACTCAGATTTGTCTGGTGAAAATTTAAGATGTAGGACCGTTTTTTTGCCCATTGTATTAACTATCTGGTTGAAATTGATTTGTCTGAAATAGTCCAGTTATTTGGTTGAAGGAAATAATGCTAATAATGAATTGGCAGGTGAAATGATGAAAAAGCTCCATATAGAGATAACTTTCCACATAAATCGGTGAATAGTTGAAGCACTGATCAACGTTTTCTGTTATTGGTCATCAGCTAAGGATTGACTAAGTTTTACACATTTCCCTAATATGTTTCACTTGTTAATGGTCATTATATCAAATGGAATAACCACCAGTAAGCGCCTTGTATTGATTTCTGGCCTGTGAGAGTCTATATATAAAGAGCACCTGTTGTGTTATGGTTACAGCTATTCCTGCAGAGAGACGAGGCTGCCAGGAATGCTGAGGCACAAGACGAGGAGGAAGCAGATACCTCGGCAGCGGAGGGCACGTCGCAGGAGACAGTGGACAAGAGCGGTGAATGGCGAGAGTCGGAGTCTGGAATAGAGTGGGTGGTACTGAATGAAGATGACCCCGCGGCCCTCAGTGACAGCGATGACGAGATGGAGGAGTTGCCCAGCTCACAGGACGAGAATGACCCCTTGACCAAAGGTGAGTGGACGTTACAAGGGTGACATTCTTTTACCTACTGTAGTGAAGTGTTTTCTGTTTAAAATAGAGCACATTTCAAATTCTGTTGAAAACTTGGGATAGTGCCTTCAAAAATTGGAGATTGAATTTGGTACAGTTTCTTTGTTGTGTAACTAGAGGGTATAAAATTTGACATTGCTAAATTTTTTATTGTCACAGAAAAGGTATCTTGATGTTTAAGATTTATTTATTTATTTTAGCATTGCACAAGGCAGGAAAACACATGGAAGACAGTATAGTAGCATCTTATGTGTCCCTACTTATTGGCTGTATCATACAAAATAACAAGGTAAGAGTTGCTACATCCTGTGTTTTATGAATATTATAAATAGGTGAACTTAATTGATATGATGTCATATATTGTGTGCCTTGTGTTTTTTTTTTTTCCTTGGGTGGCTTCAGCTCACAGTTATTTGCAAAAAAAAAAATTTAAGAATTACTCGGAACATGTATTATTGTTCCTGACATTTAAGTGGTTCAAGGTACATTTGATGCAATCTATTGTGGTATTTTGATATTAGATTGTTTTTCAAAAAGGAAGAGAGCCTTAAAAAGTAATTTCCTTTCCAGACCTATGTGGAGCGCATCCAAAGCTCACTGCCAGAGAACGGATTTGACTCCATGGTGAAACTGTTATATAAGTTCCTAGGATTCATGAACCTCACTGTAAGTTTATATTGTATATTTGACTCCATGGTGAAGCTGTTATATAAGTTCCTAGGATTCATGAACCTCACATTAAGTTTATGTTGTGTTTGTTCACAAAGACAAATTGTTTATAAATAAATTACCTGTGCGATCAAACAAGATTCAAGGGGCAATTGTTTACGTGCCATAACTCTATTTGAACTATCTCTTGAAAAAGTGGGGAAAATCATAACCTCTTATAACAGGAGGGGTTGTTTCTATTAATTATCTCTGAGGAAATGCTGTTGAAGGCCCATCTGTGTTTGGGTGATGTAGCAACAAGTGATTTGAAATTTATACTTGAATAGATTATCAAAATGTTAGCAGTGTGCGACCTGTAATGAAGACTCCGACTGTATCATAACCTTTTTATTTTGCGTTTGATATTGTTGTTGAATTGTGAAACTGTGGAGCACAGGGCATGACATGTGTTATTACTGTTATGTAAAGATAGCATTCTGTGGACTTCCAACATTTATTGAAAAAAAAAATTGTTTTCCAGGAAGCTGTTGGAAACAGCGGTGGTACCTCCATAAAGAAAGTCATCNCATAGTTACTATTGAAGTTGGATAGGAAGTCATATACTGGCAATTTACTGTGACCTTGAAATTGACCTTTGACCTACCTTACAATGAACTTAACTTTGATTGCACCATTTTTAGTTATATATATTTTTTGCATATTTTGAAAATTCTTGTTGATTGCATTTTTACAGCTTGTCAAGCACAAGACTGGTGGCTGCACCCCTTATTTTGTGTATGTGGGGGTCTATACGAATGCGCTTGCTCCAGCTGGTGGTACAATATTCGGAGGCGGTATCGCCTCTCTGATCCTCTAGTTTCAAAGGAGATTCTTCCTGGTTTGCATGAGAAGGACAGCATTTCTGCTAATTTGATTGTCAATATGAGAGTATCGTATTCCTTTTTAAATCCTCATTGCAATTGTTTGTAACTACCTCAGGACTTTTTTTTTCAAAGTACATTACCTGAGAACAGGTGAAGGAGTTGACATATTTTTCTTTTTAGCTATGGAATTTAATCAATAATTTTTTAAGTAAATTAAAATACCTTTAACAGGAATATTTACTGGAGGTGTACAGTTAAGAAAATCATTTAGATTAATTCACATTGGTATTTATTATTGGAAGAGAGGTGGAAGAAGTCTATAATTTGATTTCATTGTTTGCATTTCGACATGCAAACTACATTCAGAATGAGGTACTGTGTATTGTGTGAGTGTGAAGAGATGTCTGTACATAAAGACTCCTGTATTGGGGGGAATTTTACATCAGAATAACAGTGTTTAAAGAAAAAATATAACAGTGAAAAGGATATATAAATGCTTGGCTAAGTAAATTTGATATTATTTAGAAAGAAAATATCTTCCCATCCTCGAGTCCTGAACTATGCATTTAATATTTAAAGCTCATATTCTTTACAAAACAATACAGGTCCTTCTCTGTGTAAGATAAGTGAGGACATGGACTTTGTAGACAGCGAGCCAGGCGATTGTAAGAGATCCTATTTGTTATTGTATTCAACTCGATATAATGACGGCATATTTTAGATGTACACAATAAATATATAATGTATGGTAATGATGTGTTCTTCAGTGTGTGTTCACTTGAAACTTGCCTCTAGGTTTGTCAGAACATGGTGTCAATGCAAATGAAAAGAATAAATAAAACAGGCTACATTGAACTAGCATTAGCCATTTTACCAAGGGCTTAACTTTTATATTTGAAAAATCAAGAAATATTTTTCATAAAAGGACTGTTATCTTGTTTTGCTACTACATTAAACAAGATGCATTTTCCACCATGTGGCAAGTGTAGCTCAACTCAAGATTTTGCTCTGATTTCTGATCATTTGCTTGTCTGAATGATACCTGGGCCCCGTAACTCGAAAGCATTGTGCGTTGCGACCAAGCGCAAAGCATCTCGATTCCGTAACTCGCCCATACTCATCCCATATAATACATTGTAGTCTCTATTTGATATCGCTATTTGCAACATGCGATGCTTTCGAGTTACGGGCCCAGTTCTGGCTTTGATCACTCACTAGGGCAGAATGTGCAGAATTAGAAAAAATAATGAAGTCACAGAGGATAGTCAAGTTGTTTTTTTAATAAAAATTGAGCTTGACAGAATTTCCAATTACAAAATAAGCAAAGATGTTCACCAAAAATGAATAGTAATTACTCAATCTTTTCAATATTATCTGGAAATATTATCAGACTTCAGATGCATAAATTATAATCACAAAAATTGCACTTAAATATATCATTTGTGATGCTTTTACTGCATTGAATAGAACTATAGATTAGCCTTCTTTTCAATTTTGTTGCTGCCATGTAATTTTAAGAAATAATTACTTTAAAATACAGTATCTGTAAAATTTACAATTTCTCCCCTTGAAAAGATTGAGCAATTACAATAAGTGTGGCTTTATAACTATATGCTGGCATATACATCTAATAGTTCTATAATTAAAATATTCAATAATCAATGTTTATGATATGCATATCTTAAAGCTTCAAATTTATTTCCTAGCTGTAATGGATGAAATGTCTTGATGGGTGTCATTCCATGATATTTTTTCCTCTGTAATATGTTTCATCTCCCTACAAACTTTTTGGTCATTGCTATTTCTGCTGATGCTGTCCAATTGGCTAAAAATGGAGTTTGCTCTCTTATGTTGTTGATGCATTTCATGGGATGTGAAAAGGTAAAACCATTTTATGGAGGGGAAATTTTGTTTTTGGTGGAAAAAATGTGAAGTGGCTCATAAGTTGTTTTATTGGAATAGCTAATTTTTTTCCTTTCTTCTAGTAAAAACGATGTGTGTGTGTGTGTTTAAATTTATTTTTTGGTAATTTGACAATTTACAAATATAATATACTTTTTATCATTCAAAATTTTCTCTTCCTTTTAGTGAAGATGTCTGGAGTTCTGGGTACGTTGCATTTTCTACTGTAAAAATGATATTTTGTAATCATGTAAGTCTGTCATTTTTTAATTCAAAAAGTTTTAAAATATTTGTTTTTTTGACGTCTGAAAAAGAAGCTAAATTAGAAGGTTGCTTCTGATTGTAAAATGATTTCTATTGTTTTTCTTCCAGACTTGAACAAGGAAGTGAAAAGAAACAGCTGGTAAGTTTGAAATTTATTCTATTTTCAATTTTTGACAAGGAACTGAAAGGAGATAAATGTTGGTAAGTTTGAAATTTTTCATCTTCTGTTTACAAATTTTGACAAGGAAGTGAAAGTGGTTAGCTTCTGGCAAGTTTGGTGACTCATTTCTGACCTAAATAGCCAACTGTTGATGTAGAGGGTGCTGCCCCCTGTTGGCAGAATCAGTTGACAGTAATGAATGATGAAGTGCGGAATTACTTTGATCCATTGATTTCTTTATAATTTGATTAAGCACATCTTATAAATTACTACCTTATAGAAGACAAAAGAAGGTAGACGGACTTGAGAGAAAAGATTAATTTGACAGCTCTTTTTATGTGATACATAAGCTATGAATTGTAATGGGTTTTTCAGTAAAGCTTGCCTGGCAGCTTGGTCTCATTCATAACTTGCACTGAATTTATGTTATTACAGCAGTGGAATGTGAGACCTGTCTCTTCCCCTATCATATTTTTATAAATTTCATTGGGTGTATGCTAAACTCATTTTTTGCTGTTCGACTTTCATAAAACACGGCGCTATTTCCAATTATTAGATTTAAAGGCCAGATGAATTGCTGCTTAAGCCCTAACGGCCTTCCAACCATTAGATGTGTCATAAATAATAGAACTTAGGATCCATAAAACAGCACAATTGGTAGGTTCTAATATGAGACTTGACATTGTAAAAGTATTTCATTACAGCCAGTAAATTTATTAGGACTTAAATTGTAAGGCACAAAGCTTTAGGGGCATTAATCATTGCGAGCTCTGTTCTTGGAACCCGCACTTTCAACAAGTAAAGTAAAGGGGTGTCAGACTGGATTAGGGTTACAGTTAATTCTTGTTCTACCTTGTAGTTGCTTTTAAAATGATTTGAGATCCTCCGGGAAATGATAGTAGTTTTCAACCATCTGTGGATGCCCTTGCTGCCAGACTTGGACACTTTGTTTTTAAGACAGGAGGCTTGATGTCATGCGTGTAGGGAAAGTCGAGGATTGTAACACCAGAAAATTCAAATTGCCTTAACTTGATTATTTGGTTGAAGATGAAAGATGAAGTATTCATATTTTCTCTCAGTGAATTACGGAAGCTCTCATCTAAGCTCAAAATTAAATCAGACGGGGAATTATTCACTTGCATTTTATCTGTGTTTTCCCAAAAATGTCATTTTAGAAAAAAAATGTCTTGTTTTTCTCTGTTTAACTTGAGATGTTGTTTTAGAGGAGGAATTTTATTCGGTAGAAAGGTGATCAAATTGAAAAGAAAAAAATTTGTAAGTATTATTTGACTGACATGAAATGTGGATTTCACTGAGATTCTGTATGTGAAGATAAAAAATTTGTATATGAAGGTAAAAAATTTCTTTGATGAATTTTTTTCTTCAAATGAAAGTGAAAAAAAATTTACTGAATTTTACCCTATTATTTAAAGCAAACTTGTTAGGGCTAATTTAGTAAATGTAACTGTTTTGACTCTCCAGAAGATTTCTCTAGTGTTCTGTCAGGATGTCTGATAATACTATTTACACAATAAAACAACCAAAATATATCAATGTTATGAATAAACATTCAACACAAGGAATGTGGTAATTGTGCATATTGTAAGCATGATTAACGTAGGATGTACACTGCATCAATGTATCTAGCTTATATAGCCTAACTGCCTTGGGTAAAAGAAGCGGGGGCAGGCTGCTGTGGCATATTCTAAATGTTTTGAGGTAGATTTCTTTCACCAGCAACACAACCAAGTGAAAAGGGGGATATAAAAGAGTAATAAGAATGCAAGCAGGCCCATAACGTGCCTTTATGACCTCCACCTATCCATCATCTATCAATTATGTCACTAGGTTGTCAGGGAGATGATTGAAAATATTTACCTTGATTGTTGAGCAGAGTGATTGATCAGCCCGGCTAGAAAGATCTAAGGACTGAATCGTCTCATGGATGTGAAAATAATAACACATAAACACAAATTGTGGCAATTTATTTTGACTGCATGACAGGCAGAAGCAATAAAGATATTGCAAAGTGTGATAGATGGGGGAGCGAAATTGCACAATTTTTTTCTAGAGCAGGGGTAATGGCTGGGACAGGTGTTTCTGCGGTACTTTTGATCACGGTGCAGAAATTTACACATGTTTTGCATGCGTAAAATCACAGTGGAACCAACGCCTCTTCAGCATTCAAAGAATGATGATTTGGTGTGGCTAAAAGCAGTCATTCTTTGATGAATGGTCGGCAAGTGAGACAGAAATTCATCTTGTACTCCACTGTGCCAAATGTTGCCGAGTATTTGATTAAGGTGAACATTACTTTTAAAGCACTTGGCTTATCACTTAATCCTGGCTGTAATAAATGGCCTGCTCTCCAGACAGAGTTACCATCCAACCCATCCACCTATACCTGCTAGCTGTACCCTGCCTGTACTGTTAATTCTCCTATATTTAATGTAATGACCACCAGGCTAGCACAGACAGTACAGTTAGATAAGGGGTATTTGTTCATGAGGAAAATGATAGTAACTATTGAGTAACAGTATCAGTATGTGTAATGTGTAGAGTATAGGTGTGGGTGGTGGCGCTGTGTTATTATCATAGAGGTAACCTGTGTTAGGTATTCAAGACAAGATGTATCAGCTGGTACAAGACTGAAGAATGGCCGGAGGCAGAATTGAGTCATTTATTTCCCAGTATCTGTCACCTCCACTCACATACTAGGGCAACAGGTGATGAAAGTGACAGTTTGATACTCCCAAAAGTGGACATTTGTTTTCTCCCAGGGTAATATACCACATACACATCAGAACAAACTGTGGTTACCGTGCCAACATGTGTCATCAGCTCGTCTTGGTACCACGTCCCAGCGCTATTATTGTCACGGTGTCATTCTTGCCGAGGTTCAATTTGTGATAGGTGAGATAGACAGGGTCGCGGGGGTCACCTGTAATCTGGTGATAGTAGGATGACAAATGACTATGTGTACATACAAGATGTCATTCAATCTACCGCAGCTGAAGCGCAAATGACAGATGAGGGCCGCAATCATCTCACAGCAATGTCATGTGTAATAAATCAGGCGGCACCTTTGATTTGACAGTCGGTGTGACTCCTTTAACCTGCTTATCAACAATTTATAACATGCAGTGGCACCCAGGGCCTCAGCGAGATATAAAATAGGGGTTTGACATGGCACTATTGGCGATCTGTTGTAAATTCTTTCATAAAGAAATATAAAAGGTCGTATAGATCCAAGACACGTGAAGGAAAGATTGCATTTTCTTGATTTACTCTGACAGCGCAGTAATTTACATCATCCATTATATTAATTCATAATGCCTTAAAATTAGTGGCTTTTCTTTAGAAGTGATAAGAGGTAATGGGCTGCATTGTCTATTCTGAGAGATTGTATATGATTGATAGCATTTAACTGCAGACAGAGGAACCTGAGAGGCTGCCTACATGCGATCCTTCAGAAGTTTATGCCTATCAAATACTTCCGTAATGTTCCGGCTATACATTATTTTATAGTGAGTGATAGCGATTTTATGTGCATCAACTCTTGATGAATATTTTTCATTCTATCTTATCTTGACATTAAAGTCATATTCATACTCCAGTGAAGTAGTGTTTTTGAAGCTGGTGGCGCCGTGATGCCAGCGAGGCTTTGTCTGGTGACGGCAGCTGCTTGGTGAGATTTAATGGCGCAGGAAAGCTAGTTACACAAATGGCAAGGAGGGGAATATGGTGCCCTCGAAATGGTTATATCTGCGACACTGTTGTACAGTAACCATCTGGTGTCATGAAACTGTTTTGATTGAGATTGTTTTCTTGTGTTATAAATGTTAATCAATTTTTTAAAGTCATATCTCCATGTACAATATTTATGTTGTGCCATATTGATGGACATGGATGAAAACATGTCTGTGCCAAAATCAGAATAAAAACACCATCCTAAAAAACAAAACAGATAGTAAGACAAGATTGTTAATGAATTATTGCTGTTAGTAACTAGGTTTCAGTGATGTTTCTGTAAATAAGATAAATATTTATTTGATCTATGTTGTGAACCACATGATATATGTGCGATCTGCTTGGAGTTTTCCAATTTCATTTACATAAAATAATCAAGAAAAAAAAAACAAATGTGAAAGGAACCTGTGCCCTAATCACTGTGTTAGCACATTAATTTCTAATTCAAGGGCTTTAATTTTACAAATGTCATTTAAATATATTGAGCACACAAGCCATTCCATTGACAAGTGGCTATTTTATGAGGCTGGCTCAAAGTTTATCTTTCAAATTGCAGGCCCTTGTCAGAGCTGTGTAGTAAATGGGCTTTGAATATCTGTTATCGGGAATGAGCAGCTATATATTATAATTTGATGTAGGACAAAGGACCATCATCCAGTGTTCCAAATGCCAGAAAAACACACTCCTGTCCCTATTTATTATCTGCTTGCATGATTGGACCATTGCAATCCTTTGATATCATGAATGCTGGCCATTTTATTTGTCATTCGGTAGTTTTATGATTATAATTTGTCATTGTTAGTGTTATTTCATTGTCCTATCTATTGGATCCAGACAGCCTAGCATAGCACCGCATTTCCCATTAACTGCCGCGAGCCTAGAGGGGCCATTTATAACAGGGCCTGCTTTGCATCAGATAAGGATGACAGGTAAAATAATGTGGGGGATCCATTTATTGATAGTCCGACAAATATTTTGACGGATGACTGTGAATATGAAACAAGTCCCCACATGCGAACCTGTGCCTAGGCCATGTTTGCCAAAGCTCTTGAGAATTAAGCGATATCCTATCTTGTGACTAAAAAAAGATCAAAGTAAGAATGCTCATCTGTGGAAATGCACTGAAATACTTGAGAGGGAGCTTGAGTATTAAAAGAATGAATGACTGGAAGCTTTGTTAGGACGGAAGTTAACTGTCAGCATAAAGAGGGACTTGGCCATTCTTTTGAATGTAATAATTTGCAGTAATTACCTTAAAGATTTTTGACTGGTAGTTTTGAATTAAAAAAATTCCAGGCACAACATCAGTTTAGGTTACTCTGAGAGATGACCTGACCCTGCAAGAATACATTCTTTTATTGTAATAGGAGGAAAAGAAAACTAGTTTCACCATGTTTTGTGAAGCAAATGGTTCACACGAAACTATTTCATTTCAATTATGGCTGAGTTGTCAAGTAACAGGATATAAATGTAGTTTCTGTATAAGGTGATCTTGTACATTTCTATATGTGGCATGATGAATTTTTTTCAGAATTCACCTTAGCATTTTTTTCTCTTCGGTTTTTCTCTTGTTTAGACTGTGCATTTCCTAGAAGAGAGAGTCAGGGGGCGCTGTTTGAGCCTGAACAACAATGAAACAAGACAAGGCAATTTGATTATGCTGACATTTGCATGCAGGCAAAGACAAATGGAGCTCCATTATCAACATCTCATGTAATCAGAATTGACTGGAGCTTGAATTATCTCTTATAATGAATGTGAACGCTAAATGACAGAAGATGTTATTGAATCAACCTGTCACGTGTAATTAGGCCTGCGCCTGGTACTTGGCAAGAACGTGTGATATAATGGTATTTAGAACTTGTTGTATTGACTATTGTTAATTTGATAAGAAAGTATTGTCAAGTCGGCAGAAAGTAAGACAGAGCCAGCTGCCTCATTACCAGTGGACTACTACATACATACACATACATTGTTTTCAGCAGTACTCAATATTGGTTCATGATAGACTTGAATCAGCTGGCTCATAAATTGTATAGCATTCTGTGTCTATATGGTAGCTGACTTCATCTGTTCAGTTCAAGGTATAAAAAATGGTTGCTACTCCCATCTCTTGTCTCTGTATGAAGTAATGCAATATGTTTCTCTTCCAACACACATTTTACTTTTATTTACTTTATAGCCAGGTTTGTGTTTAAGGAAATGGGAATGTCGTCATACAAAAGTGATCACAGAAAATAATAATAGGGTGCAGAATTTTTTGTACATACAAGGGGATGTTGGAAAATGGTGATGAACTAGTCCTGTTCCTTATATCCATGGATATCCAGATATTTGAGTCAGTACTTAATGAGAGATTAGTGTGTTTGATCACATAAATTTATGGCACTTCCTGGGTGTATTTATTGTGAGATTTTTTGGTAAAAATTTGAGTTTGCTGTTTTAAATTCTGGTGTGTTCTACCGGAGGGGCTGCAGGCATTCTCATAAAAATGCCTCGACAAGAAAAATTAAGCAGTGACATGCCAAAGGAAGATTAGCGTGAACTGGTGTGGTTTTTAATGTTTTAATGTGATTTGATGACTCTTCGCGAGCTGAATACACTTCCTCTGTATGTCTCTTAACATTGTACTATTTTTGTATACCGTCATTGGTGCAAATCATCATTTTCACACACAGGCAAGGTTCTGCTTTTAAGACTCGAGTCATATGAAATATAACATACTGGTAGATATTCGTCTAAATAGCTTCTCTCTGTATTATTTAATGCCACCCATCCCTCCCCGCCAAAGCAGCATTACCTGGACTAACTTCCCGAACATCATCAGCACCTTTACCCCTACTGTGTGTGTGTGCATGTAAATGTGCGTGTGTGTGTGTGTGTATGCGTGCACATGTGCATGCATGTGTGGTTGGGTGGATGTGTGGGGAGAGGCCTAAAACGTAAATGTGTCTTACTCTTGCCTAGCCATCTCCTGTAGGTTTTCTTTGATTTTATTGAAACTTAGAACACAGGAACATCTTGATGTGCAGTTTTTAAGTTTGTGATTTTTATCACTGTTTTGCCAAATTAGTTTTAGAAAATGGAATTGGTTCTTATATACTATTTCTTTTGTACAATAATGCACTGTTTTCTATTAATTGCAATGAGACTGTCCACTTTAGAAGACCTCAGCATATAGTTGTGTGATTATACCCTTCATAATGGTTATTTCTTGTGAAATATATAAATTCAATGGATACTAAAAGATGATATGTTTTTGTTCAGGCATCTCCTCCCACAATTTTTATATAATATATCAATGTCACCTGGCCTATAGGTTGGGGTGAGGAGGGGTGAGGGGGGGGGTTAAAAAGAAATGCACTCTTGGAAATAAAGGAAAGGTCTTCTCTGAATCAAAATTTGATCTAGTTTGTATTTTGTTTTCTGATTTGGGTCAAGAAACAGGGTACAAAGATCCTGAGTGGATATTAGTGATGGTATATACAAAAAAAAGTTTTTGATAAATTTTTTAATTTTGCTATTGTTATGACAGGAAGTGTACTTGTAGATGTTGAAATAAGCATCACCATTTAAAGAAAAAATTATCTTTGTTATGAACATTGATGATTTCAGGTTCAGTGACTTGGGGAAAATGTTTTCTGGAAAAAAGAATCTAAAAACATTCCCACATACTTTTTATTGCATGTCTGTTTGCATAAAATCTGAATTGTTATGAGCATTTTCTGGAACTCCAGTTTTGTGAAAACAATAATTAAGCATTCTATGTTACATGCAATTTGACCATTATGGTGGGAAATTAATTTTATATCGCAGGTACGTTTGTACTGAAGCAAACACATGAGCAATTCAGGTCGTACTCTTTAACCTGCAGGGGCTGGCTTGACAACTTCTCTTAGTCATGATTTCAGTTATTTTATACACTGATGTAAGTGTTTATTGTTATTCATTTTGTTAAACATTTGTTTAAATTTGTTTTTATTCATCCAAGTTGTTAAAAAAAATGCATTCAAGTCATCTAGAAAAAAGGCTGTTAGTATTATGTTGTGTAATGCTTATAGTGCTTTTAACCTCTTGTTTTGAACATTGTTTGTAACATTTTGAACTGAAAACAACTTGGAAATGGAAATTTTTGCCATTCATCCACAAAGTTTACATATAAATCCCATAGAGCTTTGTCTTGTTTCCTCTGCCAAGGAGGCAGCACTTTTGCCTTTATTTGTTTGTTAGCGAACAGCCAAACTTAAAAAATTATGATAACAGAAATTACCTATCTGGATCACATTTTGGTGGTAATCAGTTAAATAATAAATTTCAATAATTAAGCTGCTTTGGCAAAGTTCTATACTCTCTTGATGCTTTTTTGG
>NW_019775725.1:0-50000 GCF_001039355.2 Lingula anatina | reverse complement strand
CCCGTCTTGATCCTGATGTCTTTATTGTGGCTTCTCTATGGTGAAACACTTTTTAAAAAAGAATTAATTATGAACATTTGCCAATTGTCTTCCTTTTTCCTTATCTTCCATAAAACAAATCATCTGTTTGGGGAAGAGGGGACCTGTGGTTGCAGCATGACTAAGACAGATTTTTCTTCTACAAGGAAGTAGACGTACATGTGTTTTGTGGCGTTAAACTTTCTTTGAATACGTATCACAGCCATCTTTCCTGTTCAGATCTGTATTGAACAAATTGTTCACACAAGATGACTTCAGAATGTGAAATGGACTAAATGTAAATTATCTGAGACAACCAAAAATCTTGCGACTTACGGGTAAAATCATGCAGATTCTTGCACATTTTCTAGTCTCACATCACATTGCACAGCCGTGTTTTACGCTAAATATCAGCTGATTTCCAGTGGTGACGTTAGACAAACAAATTGTGAAAGAGGAGTATAAAATGATGAAAGTTTTTGAACTAAAATCTTAGCCTGCTAAACACACATTGATCAGTAATTGTAGATTTGACCAGAATTTAGCAGTCCAAGATTATCCCAAGAATTTTAGACTTTGAAAATGGACCCCTGCTGCATTTTGATCATCTCAGGGTGCAAGTTAGGCTTTTTTTCTGATCTAATTTAGGCCTTGTGTGAACTCGGCCCAAGACAAATGAGAGAGACAATGTGCAGTTGCTCTGACAAGATAACATTTGTATCATCCTCTGTCAGTCATCTTTTTTGGCGTGAATAGTTTACAAGATGACTTGAAAAATGTCATCGTCTTTGCGACACTGAGACATTAGTGTCATGGTAGTTGAAATTGTAGCCACATTACCGCATTCCCACAGATCATCAAAGGGCCCCAGGTCCATGTTGCTTCTCATTTACTGTCACCTACACAACATGGAAAACAATACTTTCTTGTGCAAGACAAGATGGACAGTCTCCTCATATATTTTGATTGCAACTTGGTTTTTGATATGTTCATTTTTCATCGCTTGAAACAAATAGAAAGTGTCTGTTTCTTTGAAGGTGCTTCCTTTTGATGTAAGACAAAGCTCATACATCTTGTCGAGTATACTTGCTCTTCCCTAAGGCCCTATAGATGACTTGAAGTCAACCACAGTGAAAACCTTTTATACCGTGCTGGCAGACAAATTGCTTTTGAGAATTTCCAATTTTCCTACTAAAAATACGTTGTGTACATATGTTTATCTCACAGCAAGTTTTTTTTTTTTTTTTTTTTGTAGAAAAAAAAACAAGCATGAATGTTTATTATATAAGCGTATGTGTCAGTGCTTTTGATGTTTTTACTTTTGATATTATAAGTGTCAAACATTCTGTTTTGCCTTGAAAGTAACAGTAGGTTGTAAAAAAGCACTACACTTTGCTTTTGAACTAGACTAAGTGCATAGAATATAAAGCAGAAGAAAATACGGCACTACTTGTGTTCTTGTCATTATGCATTTTGCTGATAGTTTTCAGAAAAAAAGGCCTTGGTAATTCTAAGATTAGCAGCAGTACCTGAGTGTAATTACACATGACAGGCGGGGTAAAATTGAGCAATAACTCTTGGTAATATTGAGTTGATTAGAGTCCTTAATTCCAGCAAAATTCAATTTTGCACATCATTTCAATTTACACTGTCACCTGGAATGAGAAATATTGAAATCACATGCCCAGGAAATGAGGATGTGTGCTGCGGCAGCCTGCTAGGAAACCACAGCCTCTAGAACAGGCTCCGGGATATTGACTGGAGAAAGTGAAAACCTCTAGGACAGGCTCTAGGATATTGACTGGGGAAAGTAAAAACCTCTAGAACAGGCTCCGGGATATTGACTGGAGAAAGTAAAAATCTCTAGAACAGGCTGTAAGATTTTGACGGAGAAAGTGAAAACCTCTAGAACAGGCTCTGGGGATATTGACTGGGGAAAGTAAAAACCTCTAGAACAGGCTCAGGGATATTGACTGGAGAAAGTGAAAACCTCTAGAGCAGGCTCTGGGGATATTGACTGGAGAAAGTGAAAACCTCTAGAACAGGCTCTAAGATTTTGATGGAGAAAGTGAAAAGCTCTAGAACAGGCTCAGGGATATTAAGTGTAGAAAGTGAAAACCTGTAGAACAGGCTCTAAGATTTTGACAGAGAAAGAGAAAACCTCTAGAATAGGCTCTGGGATGTTGACTGGAGAAAGTGAAAACCAGTAGAACAGGATTTGGGATAAAACCACTTGTTTGGATCATTCTTATGTTATATGATGTGGACCATTCAAAGGTCTGTGTACTAGATACATCATGTATCAGAGACTGGTGTATACAACCATCTTTATCAGACTTGAGATTATGCAAAAGAAAACATAAAAAAGAGATTAATTCATCAACAACTTCTTTTTTGCTGCATCTCCCAGATCTATCCAGTGTTTTTTTGACAGTTTAGGGTTTGTGTCCTTGTCCAGTAATTATGTCACAGTTCCATGATGAGTTTGTCTTGATATCATCATATCATGTATGTAATATGTGGTATCCTGTTCGTGGCATCTTGAAATTATATTCATCTGTGTCAGTGATAGCGCTCAGGTTCTGTTATGATTGAAGCTGTCATGTTACTCAAACATATCACACCTGTAAACCTGCTTTGAAGAAGCAGTCAACTACAGAAAGAGGGGTATTTTTTTACTGGGGATCACAATGGTGAAGAGTTTTCAAAGAGACAATTGCACAGGTAGTCATGTTCTGGTAGATATTTGAGAGACAAACAGCTTTTCACACCTGTGAGACAAGCAGGTGGGGAGACAGTGCATTATTGATAGGAAAAAAAGGTGCATCTTTGTCAGATGTCCACTGTTTTGTTAGGTTCAATAAAATGTGTACCAGGATAACGTACTTTGATGGATGGATACAAGGTGAACAAAATGTACTCAGATTTCAGGAATGTTTCAATATATATATGTATATATTAAAAGAGCTGGAGTCATCCTCATTTATGACAGTCTTGTAGTCAGGTGCTACATTATAACACATTGAATGCAGAAAGTTAGGAAATATTTTCAAAAAGTAACATGCATCATGTTTTATTTTTTTGGCTGTCAGTCATTGATAATTGTTCTTGTGAGTGGATTTGTAGTCTTGATAGAAGAGGAGGGTATAAGCTAAAGAAAAGTTCAGTCTGAAAAAAAAATTTCATAATACTATATCAGTTAATTTTAATTTACTTATCTCTTTTCTACTACATGAAATATATGAAGATTAAATCAGCATTATAAATCTGTGTTTAATGAAGCCAAATCCCAGACAATCATTTTTACCCCTGCCAAGGAGGTTATGTTTTCACCCCTGTTTGTTGGTCTGTTTGGCCATCTTTCATCAATATAACTCAGAAAGTTATGGACTGATTTTGATGAAATTTTCAGGAACTGTCAGAAGTGGGCCATGGAACAGATGATTAGTTTTTTGATGGTGATACGGATCGATATTCAATCAATAATCAATAATAATGAAAAATTGCTGCCTTGGCAGAGGTATGCGCTCTCTGAGTGCTTTTCTAGTTTTTAATGAAAATGGCATTACAACAACCATTTAAAAATGAATCATAAAAAATTGTCATTTTATTTCCACATTTTTATGGAATTCCATATTGTTATGGTATATAGCATTTGAATAATCCATATTACTTCAAAAGTACACAAATGTTACCTTCCTTTTTTCCCTTGGAGCATTGTTCCCATGTATTGTTGCCTTCAAGGTGTGTTTGTGTAGGTACCAGTGGCAGTGATTACCACACAATGGAATACCTGCAGATTTGTTCTTTTTTTGACAGAACAATGATTAATTACTGCATTTATACCTTTTTCCCATTTATGACTTTGACACGAGTAACATTTGAGCGGAAACATAATCATGCTACATAGTTGTCGTTTGACTGTAGAGAATTGCTGTTTTCAAAGACCAGGGGCTGTTCTCCAGGCAGCCTGGCCGTGTAGAATCATACCAGCAACCTTCTCAATTTTCACTAAGTGTGCACCAGGCGTGAAATTCATAGAGAAAAAAGATCTTCTCTCTGAGGCTGATTGATGGTTGCCATCATTATACATCACCATGTAGACAGTTGGAATTGGACTGGTTGTGATAGATGAGGTGTTTTTATGAGGAAACCTGGAGAAAAAATACAATGATGCCTCTCCATTGATGGCCTGCGATTGTCTTAGTCACATCAGTCTTAGTTTCATCAAACATAAAGTGTGATGCTGGTATTGGTTTTGTAAATTACAGAACCAGAATCATCAATTTGCCTTTTGTTGTCAAATTATTTCTTTAGTACTAGTCTGACTTCTCACCTCCCCAGCCATAGATTTAAATGAAGCAGTCTTCTGTCATCCTCTGATGCTCTCGATCTGCACCTTTCTTGGGGCATGTTTCTTGTTTATTATATGCTTTTTCAAACAAACAAATGCTCATATTTTACATTAGTTATTTTTGGCCATTGGTCTATATTTCCATCCATTGCTTACAGGGGCGGATCCAGGGATATTTTCAGACAGGCTTCCAAATTATCTATGTTGATCCATCCACCATTTTTGACCGTCTTCCAACATTTTAAAAAGATACCCAACAATGTAAGCTTGAAAATCTGACCATCTTCTGGAAGACCCAGAAGACAGCCTGAATCTGCCCCTGGTTTAGATGTCTGTCATTACTGGTCAGTTTGCTGGTCACATCTTTTTCTTTCCATGGAAACTGGGGTCATTTTCTTTGTTATTAAGTTTTGATCACCAACCACTGTGTATGTCAGTCTCTCTTTGTCTGTCTGTCTGTCTGTCTGTATATGTTTTGTTTGTGAAATCATCCTTGAGATAACCTAACTGAGTTAGACCGCATTCACAACGAGTTGAGCCATGGCTCTACAAAGTCACGAACTAAATATGGTGGACATACATGAAAGGAAAACTGCCTAATCTTTTAATAGTCTCTCCGCCTCTCACATACCTCCCCATGCGTCTTCCCTGCGGGAGTACAGTCATTTAATCTCGGTTCCATTGGGATGACACATGGGGAGGCGGGTGAGAGGCATATTTAGTTCGTGACTTTGTAGAGCCATTGCTCAACTCGTTGTGAATGGGGTCTTAGTCTTTTATATGTATTTGTTTGTAGTAGTGTTCATTTGGCTTATTATTTTTCTGAACTGTTAAGATGATGGCTGGCTAGTTGGCTAAACTGTTTGGATTGGTGGTTAGATAGCTGGCTAGTTGGCTGTACTGTTTGGATTGGTGGTTAGATGGCTAGCTAGTTGGCTGTACTGTTTGGATTGGTTAGATGGCTAGCTAGTTGGCTGTACTGTTTGGATTGGATGGCTGGCTTGTTGGCTGTACTGTTTGGATTGGTGGTCAGATAGCTGGCTAGTTGGCTATACTATTTAGATTGGTGGTTAGATGGCTAGCTAGTTAGTTGGCTGTACTGTTTGGATGGATGGCTACGTCATTTTCCTAAATTTTGGCAATGTATGGTAAAATAAATTAGAAAAAACTTACCCATCTCCTATTTAATATATTACTGTATTTGGGTTGCAAACTTTATACAGATCCAGAGAAATACAAATATTTCCATAGCTTGAACTTTAAAATTTCTGCAAATAATTAAAAGACTATTTTACCTTTGAGAGCTTTAATCCACTTTTTTGTCTGCTCTATAGTGTAACTTTCATCAGAATTGATTAAAGCAAGTCATATAAGGGCTGCTTTTGAGGCATATTCTTAGCAAACCGAACCTTTAAAGACCTTTACCACACCATAATATTTCATCCATCACACTGTCATAGGTGATTTAGAACAGTCTTGAAATCTCTGGAGCAGTGGGAAGAGACATAAAAGATATAATCTGATAAAATTCTAGTTAAGCTAATCTAAATTGTAACTGACAGCATGAGAATAAATATTGCAAGAAGATAAGGTTGTATGTGTCGTAGGGAGAAAGTGTAAATGGTATTTAAATATGTTTGAATTTCCAAGAATTTTTCATAAATTTCCCTCATGATCCAAAGCATGTCTTGTACAAAGCCATGAGAATTTAAAATGTACTTATTGCCATCAAGCCCTGCAGCCCAGCAAGATTACCTGTGGGCATTGGTGAACCTAACACAAAAAGGGTTTTTAAGTTCAGAACCTTTTGACATAAAATTTTTGATCTGTGTAGATCAAAGTACTTAATATATATTTAAGCCATTAAACATTTATATTGTAATGTATCATGCATGTTTCCTTATAACACATAGTAGAACTAGCCAGAAGAGAATTGTAAACATGATTTATTTTTTAAAATGTGATTTTGACCATTTCAGGTGTGCATGTTTATTCAGTTTTGACTTTTACATATAGCTTTAAAGTTCAATAATAATAGGAGTTTACAATTTTTTTTTTTTGCATTTTTTTTACCTACTGACCTTTGAATGACCTCTGTATGACCCAGTTATGCAATACCAGTCATTGCTGATAATATGTTGGAAATGTAAAAGAATTTCTGAATGAAACAAACTTAAGTTGAAAGCAGGACAAAAAAAAAGAAAGCAAGGAAAGAAATAATCTAAAAATGACCATTAGTAAGAACTTTAAGGACTGTTGCTGCATTATTGCAAACTGACAGCTCATAGAACAGAAAATCATTTGATGAATGACTGCTTGTACTCTGTTATACTGGCTTATATTTGATACATGACTAAAAACCAGTGGAAGTGCAGGTTGTCTACTATCAGATAATTGAACACGGCAAACATCAAAGCTGTCATAATGTCATTATCTATTGTTGTTGGAATGAAATATGTGCTTGATGCCTTGCGATTTACCCATTATCTGGCCAAATTTCATCTAGTGGTAGTTTGACAGTCATGCAATAGACATGATTGATGTCAATCATTTCCAGTGATGGATCAGTGTCTAGAGAGTGGCCAATCCCGGCAGCAGCTGCATCGTAATTAGCAAGAGGGACTCAGGGTGCCCCAGTAGCAGTGTCATCTTCCAATAACCCGGTTAACGTCTGTAAACAACCAAGAAGATCCAATAAACCGGCTGTATTTCCAAGCCCGAACAGTAACTTCACTCCTGCTTCAGCTTGCCAGTCAAGAGCCCAGGGAGTAGTTTATCAGACTTTGTGATGTTAAGCAGAGACCTTTCCCTGATCATTTGTCATATCCAATTTGTGTCACACACTGCTGCTGTCAGATAGTGACACACAAATTGTATATCAACAGGACTTGTAAGTCATTCTGGAATTCTCCAGGGGGAGTGATAATGAGTTACACAGAGGCCAGAAACTGTGCGGTATTCTTCATTCAATATTAGGAACATGTAGACACTGGATCTATAATCAACTTGGTTACACACAACATTGGCATTTTGCTGGCTTCTCCTGCCCATGCCCCCATGCCAAGTGGTTATTCTATACATTAGTAAAGCAGACAATTCATTTTGAATGTATGGCTACAAATATATTGAACATGAAAAAGTATTCCGACGTAAAATCATTGTCTGTTAAAAGCCGCAAGGGGATTTCATATAAAGATAGAATCCCTGTACAAGTACAATAGTGTTGGTAGACATTCTTTGTTTTTAATCCAGGAGTACAGACCTTGATAAGTTGTCACAAAACTTTTGTTACCAGGTACAAATTAACACTTGATTGAACATTCTTCAAAGATTTAATTTTTTTTTGACAATTCATCCACAAACCCCCTCCTCAAATATATGTTTTCAGTTTAAGGTTTTTCTAGGTGACCAGATCACCTATCAGTATGATCTCATTCTTGAGAAAAAATGGATCTCCCCTCTGTGGGCCTATCAGTCTTGTTGAATGTCACATCATATTTGTATCTCAAATGGTTAATAAGATATGCTTGAATCCAAACATGATCCCTTCCCAAATTAGAAAAAGGGTTTAAGAGGCCAATAAAACATTAGGGCAGCATCCAAGTGAGATGGGTCAAACAGAGTGTTAAGATCCTGCCTGCTATCTGCAGAGCTGGTGCAGTTCTCTATTAGTTATTAACCAGATATAGACTCAGTGTCATTCATAAAGAGGAAACTTTTATGTAAATGTATCTCTTTGCAACAGACCTCTTTACTGGGAATCTGTCAATGAGCTATTTGTTTCTTAGATAATGTTATTTTCTGCCTGTTTCTCCTAAATATGGCAGATTTATGACTCCTTAATAAAAGGATTTTGCATATCTTGTCCTGTTTCAGAATTTTTTTAAGTGAATATGCAATGTTAAGTTAGTAACTCCTGACTTCATGACAGGTAAAAAGTATATTGCATGTGCCTAATATCTATTTCATTGTCCCAAAAGATATCAAAGGTAATTTTAAGCTGCAAAACAGTGATATTTGCTGTGGATGGATTCTGTAACCTAAGCTACCTGGACACCATAAATGCACACACACTCATGCAGTCCTTGAGTTTTACTGGTCTGATATTCACTGACTAGAGTCACATGAAAAATGCCAGTGCAGAAAAATTCTATGGAATATATTTGCACTGCAGGCTGGGTAAAATTAGGGTTGAGAAGTATGTAATATTTATCAGTTCTATCAGGTTAATGGGAGGTAAATAAACTCTCCACCAGAATCTCTATCTTTGGTCCTTGTAATTAGTGAAAGCCACCATCAGCACCAAACCTTGTAATGTCTGCACTTAGGGACAAGCAATCTCAGTCTTTAGGTGTGAATTTTCCCAAATGTATAAGAATTTAAGCGTCATTTTTTGCCTGTAAAGGTGGTAATTTTTCATTTGCATGTTTGATTTTTAGAGCATGCGGATCTGAGGACCTTTGCAACCTGCCACGGAGACCTCCTGTACAAATCAAACCTATCTCCGATTTCCCTTGATGTTGCCATTGCATGTAGTTTCAGTGGCTGTACATAGGAGATCAAGCCGGGTGATACTGCTCTGTGCCTTAGAGCAGGCATTTGCATGTTTCCTAAACATTTCATTTTTATCTGTGCTTGCTGGTACCAGGTTGTAGCTGTCATGTTACATGATTGATGGATGTTGAGATCAAAAAAGTTCGGCAGGTAACATACCGATTATTATATAGCTTTAATTGCTTGTTTATCTCTATGGAAGAAAAATGTAGTGTTTAGTTCCCTTGTGTTAGCATTCAATCAAGCTAGGTGGAAATCAGAAGAAGACTCAGTTGAAAGAATTCCCTCTCATGTGGGTTATGGGTGCGTCACTAATTTTTCCTGACAGTTAAGATGAGGGACACCCTTCTGTGCTGCGGCCACCTTCAGGGACAATCTGGTCTACCTGTGATTATATCCTTAACCCCTTGAAAGCAAACACTGCCTTAGACTGACAGCTGGTGAAGAGACTGACACCAGCACTGAGGGCTGATGAGGGCTGATGATGGGCGGGCCAGGTGGTGATGGGAAGGCTCCGGGTTATGATGGGGGGGGGGGAGCGGGCTGGTGGAGGAGACCTACACCCTCAGTCTGCTCTCTCTGTGTCTCTCTGCCTTTAACCCCCCTTTCCCTCTCTCTCTCTCCCCTCTCTTACTCTCCTTTCTCTCTCTCTCTTCTGTCTCTCTCTCTCTCTCTCTCTCTCTCTCTCATCAAGTTATTGTATTGGACAGCTTAACCTTCATAATAAAATGCAACTGAATATCTATTTTACTTTTTGTGTGCACAATAATAGTGTAGTTTACTGGAAGATGTTTTGAATATTTCCTGACTCTGTCTATGTACAGGTACAGTATTTGCCCCAGGCACTAAATTAATGTCATAACTTAGTTATTTCCAGGTGATGGATGACTTTTCATCTTTATTTTATTTTTTATTAATTGATTTGGTTATTTAGTTTATATTAATACTTTTTTGATAAAAAAAAAATATATATATATAGATTATGATTAAGTTACCTTTGTCTGAAATTCAGAGTTTTTTGTCACTGAATGAAAACGGCTGTCATTTTAGATGTCTTGAATGATTTAGCAGAAATTTAAAAATGATAAATTTGCCAGACCTATATTTCATTTGGCATTCATATTTTGAAGTTTGTCCCACTTTGAAAATGAATAAGATCATTCTTTAATATTTAATATTTCATCAAAATTAGTTTTCATGATATATATATATATATTGGACCACAGAAATAAAATGGTGAAAAACAACATCTGCATTGGAAAATGGTTGACACGTAATTATCTCTGAAAGCTGACAGATACGTTGTATCTTCAATAGAATGGGCCTACAATTTGTTACAACAATGACAAATGTCTAAATTTACTTGTCATCATGACAGTTTTAGTTGACAATGTTGTGTTAATTTTTAAAAAGGTGACACGTACCAGTTGTACCTCATCCTTCACGTTGTCAACCGTGGAAAATGAGACAAGAGCAGCTAGGTGCTGCGAAAAACTCCTGACATTACTAACAATTTTAGAGACTGACAACCAGGGACTCCAACCAACTCTTGTCAGTACTAGAAAGTGTAGAGACTGACAACCAAGGACTCCAACCAACTCATTTCAGTACTAGAAAGTGTAGAGACTGACAACCAGGGACTCCAACCAACTCATGTCAGTACTAGAAAGTTTAGAGACTGACAGCCAGGGACTAACCAAATCATACCAGAACCAGCAAGAGCCGAGATTGACAACCAGGCTGTCTTTTCAATCATCCAGATAAAAAGTCCAATAAACTTCCAAATGTTTTTTAAAGAGAGTTTCCCTATTACTTGCTCCATTCCCAGCATAACATATCTCCATATCTGAGATGTTCTGCGTATCAGCCTGATGCATATCTGTTTGAAGTTGTCATATTTCTAGGTTTCTAATGAACCTCTGGGTAACTCCTGTCTACTTCTGTCTGTGTTTTCTCTGACCTGATCTGACCTGAGCAGTTGTTGTGTTCTTCACCCCAGCATGACTGAGCCCTGGCGCTGGCCCATATGTCAGACTACCTGACAACACAGTTGTCTTGTCAAATCAAATCATTGGGTTTTCCCAAAGGTCACCAAGGCCCACCCAGAGAGGAGAGCATCTTTGACTTACTGTCAGATTCTGCTCATTTGAACACTGACGACAGTGCACCATGCAGGGGATTCCTCTTCCATGTGGTGCAGACATCAACTAGTTCCTAGAAAACTTGTCATGATGATCTTTAATAAAACTTGATGTTCAGATGGTGGTAAAACAGTGTTTTATTTTGCCATAAACTTGTTTCTGTCTACCTTAAAGAAAAGTAATATAAAGATGATAAGAATTTGACATAGATTATTACTAGAGCTTATTATTAATAATAATAATAATTCTTTATTGGTTTGAGGCTATGACCAAACTTAAATACATGAAATACATTGAAACAAGGTTCAAGTGTGACATAGGTAGTGTTCCACAAGCTTATTAATAATAATAAAATCATTGACTTTGTGTGACTATTTTTTGCCTGCATCCAAATGTTACTTGAACAGTTGAGTATTGCACAAATCTGATGGATGTTCACACAAAAGAGAACATGATCAACTGATGAATCTACATTGTTTTTTCTTCCAATAAAAATGGCGATGTTGGTTAATTCTTTGTTCCTAGGCCCATATTAATCTGTAAACTGAATAAAACATCAATATACAAGGCTTTTCTCTTGTTTGAATATTTTTCATTCATGTTCATTAAAAAAAGGCACATCCCTTATGCAAAAAAAAAAAAAAAAAAAAAAAAAAACGTGGAAAATGCCTTTGTTCTCTTAGCTGATGTATATTCAGAGGAGATAATGAAGGAGAACAAGATAGATATGATGATATGGGCTAGCGGGCACTTAAAGTCCAAGCTGATTGATAAGGTCCATTTGGTTGTCCCTTGTGTACTGCAAGATGGACAGTAGCTAATAATTTACCGTTATTTGACCAGAGGCGTTGTTTGATCACCGCAAGCATTGCCTCTGGGTATGGGAAAAGCCGCTTCAGTTTCTTTAGTTTTGAGAAGGAATACATCAAAATTATGCATTCTTGTGTCAATCTTGAGGAAAATGAATAAAATTCAGATTCATGTCTTTCCAAATGTAGTGTTTCAGAAGCTTTATTGCTGCTTTTTTATATTACCTTAGGGATGACAGAGCAGTGTGTTTTCTCAAGAAATATTGTAATTACAATTGATAACACCACTGGCTGCATTTACATCTTGTAATGATAAATGATGTTTTATAAATAGCTTATTTTGTATCCCTCGCACTGTAATCAAAATAGATAGATAGCATCATTTCAAACACAATGATCACAATTTTAGACCCAAGTACCAAAACAATGGTTTTCAGTTAGTCAGTTTGTCATCTTTTTTACAAAAGAAGAAAGGCCAGCTTGAAATGGCATACAGGAAGTCATAAGTTGTCTTGCTAGTCATAACCAAGTTTAATGGGTATCTCTGCCTTGATGGATCATTTTTCTGGAGAAAAATGTCGAATAGTTCCATTTTTTCAGCTTGTCTAATGAATGGTTTCCTGGAGCAATGTCTGGTAAGTGAGGTTTGAGTTCTCTTCTTGTCTCCGTGCCTTGCTACGCATGGTTACCACTTTCATAACTTTCACCATGATTGATCTGTGTGTGTTTTAATTACATACTTTTGTAATTATCTGCTCATTAGCAAAATGTTCCCGTGATGAACGACTGTCCTGATACAAATTGAAGGAGATATTAAAATACTTGACATGAACATTTATTATCTGGAGATAATGAGTTGGAGACTATCAGCTGAAAACAAATGACTTTTCTAACCCACTTTGAGAATGTGAGTACCAGGCCGAGAACTGTTGTTTTTCACTGAAGTGTTCCCATTCATACTGGAAGTTGAAAGCCGTGGTAGTTTGTCAAGTTATTGGCAGGATCAATTTTATATTTTATAGCTTTTATTCTAATTGAAATATAATTAGAGATCTTCAACTGACGTAAGGATTTTGAAATTAAATGATAGAGGAGATAGTAATAATAAAGCAAACATTTGAACTCCAGCTAAGTGCAAAGCCTATATTCATTAATTCACTTTTTCACAGGCAGTTTTTTTTTCTTGACACTTTACTAGGGTTGTTGAAATAATGAAGCTCAGGTACTTGAAAGCAAGATGTAGTTCACATGTCATTGATTTCTGTGAATTAACACCGGCTTTGTACTACAAAGTAAACAGAGAAGAATGACTGCTTCACACACCCATCAGATAATGGCGGTGTATAGGGAATGGCTGGATAGATTTCCCATTGTCAGAAGTCACTGCCCTCTGGGCAAGTTTTACTCGGTGGATGCAACCTGAGATGGTATTACTGAAGGTTTTAAATAACCACACATTCAGGCAAGAAAATAATCCATCTCCAACTCGTAATAGAATAGCATTACAAACAACCAATATTTCTGCAGCTACTGCAAACCTCTTGGTGGGCGACTGAACTGCAGTTATGGAATTTATAGAAAAAAAAAACTAATTTGCTGTTATTTTTCTTGCAGATGACCTCTACTTCTTTAGTGATATAAGTTGCCCCACCTATTAAAGAATAAGCCACACCTGCGGAGTCACCTCGCCCAAATACTCTATTAGAAACCATTTTAAAAAAGCAAACAAGATATGAAGAGTTTGTTTGATTGTGACCCTTGGGTCAACCACAACTTTGATAAAAAAAATCAACCATGGCTCATGCAAAGGGATAAAAAAGATAATTTTGCACTCTCCATGAGAGCAGAAAATACAAAGTGGAATAAACAGAACAAACACTTGACGAGTTCAAAGCATCTTTTTAGCAGACGTTGAAGATATTACCCCCTACTGGTCACAGCTTTTGTTATAGCCTTCGTGTGGTTTTCATGTACTTTCTGAAGAGGGTTTGTTCTGATTTTTCTCATAGTGCGTAGGACACCCATGTGGTCTTTTTGTTTGAACAATCCAGTGTGTTTGTTAGCTACTTCAAAGAAAATATGTAAATAAGCCTGTGTCCCATTTGGCAATGTCATACTACAGTACTTTAGAGTGTTTATCCTCTGAAGTACAAGCGTGAAATAATTTGAAACCCAAAGCAACCAGTCTACGGAGGGTAACGTGTTACTGTTTCTGTTCAAATTGTAAAAAATTTGGCAATCTTTGTATTTTGGTTGAATTACTTGAACAGCATAGTTAAGGGACGTTTTATGAAATACGACAGGTTTTTAGAAAAATACTCGGCCAGTTGAGATTGCAAGGCATGCTTGGAAAACAATCCGTGTCTTGAAATAAGGAGTGAAGTTTATTTTCTATGCAAATTTTCTCATTTTCTTGCAGAGCAGAATTAAGTGCTGCTAAGATAACATCCTCACAGCGCCTTGGTTTCTTTCAGTTCTGTCTGAATAAAACCTGATGAAAATGTCTCTGTTGTGTACATGTGTGTGGCGTGTATGTATTCAGACGAAGCTTCTGCTCAGGTGCACAATAAAAATAACATTTTTGATGGGTTGGTTTCCCCTCCACAAAAGAGCAGATGGTTAATGTTGGATTTAGAGAACCAAAAAAATGTAAAGCCAGTTTGCTTGAGGGGAGACGAAGAAACTCTTAAACCTACGTAATTGGTATGTCAAGTCATATTGATTTTCTTCACTTTTTAGCTCCAAACTTGAGTTTTTATACACATTTTCGCCCCAGTGGACAAAGTAAACGAGTAGCACATACAGCGGTACCTTTGTTGTGGAGCGGACCTCCCTCTTCCAGCCTGAGGTGATGAACACTCAAGCTGCATTGATTTTATATCAGTTTGAATTTAACCATTAAAGATGATATCGGAAGACTTGTGTTTACTTTCAAAATGGAAGCTAGGGTGGCAATTGAACAGGACAAAACTTGGTGTTAATTGGAGGATGTTGGGTTGTGTGCAGTAGTATATAGTTATTAGAATTCTGTCCATCTTAAGATTGACTTGTGAAGGTTCCCGGGGTGGTCCCTTTATGAAAACAGCTTGTATTCACCAAAAGCTTTGATTTGCTTTAGAAAAAGTGCCCGGCAGCAGCATGTCTGACGTGGGACAATTCTTTTTCACTTGCAGTTGTCTCTGCTTTTGATTTTTCTGCCACACAGTTTGTATTTTTCTAATCAATAGACTGGCAACAAACTAGAAGATCAGGAAGTATTCAATGATTGCACTGTTAGATGACTAGGACATTGAAGTTCTTGTGATGATACTCAGGTACCTCACTGAGATCTAAGCATACCGCTATCTCAAAAATAACAAATTCCATTCTTGGTGTAGTGTTTTTTTAAACCCAAGTCAGCAGTTCTGATGAGAAACTAAACAAGGGTGAATATTGACATTTTCCTGTGCACTGTGCTCCTGTTTGTATGGGAAATTTCATCAACATTTTAACACTTTAGTCAGGGAGCAGGTATGCTGAAACAAATCACTCAGAGAAAAAAACGAAAATCAAAGTTACAGGCTACTTTGCGTCTGACTTCACTGAATTTTTTCGTTCAACATCATGTGTTTTAACTGCAAACTTTCGCATGCATGTTATCCAATTTATCAAAAAAAAAAGGCTCTCTGGGGTGGGGTTTTACAGTACGGTCACTTCCATTCTGCTTAAAATTGCATTGAATGCTCAGTGTCAGGGGATTTGTAGGTTTCCGTGGCAACCAGAAATTTACTCTCAGAGGTAGTACATGCAATCAGTTCAGGGTATAAATCTTATTATTCTTGTTGTTTGTTAATGTCAAATCAAAAGTCAGGCCATTAATAACACTAGTCAGTCTGATTTGTCAGTAATTTTCTGAAAATCATCTAAATCCAATGTACAGCAATCTTGTTCATTTTCATATTATCAGACGGAGGTGTCAAAACGTCTAGAGATAACAGAATAAATAGGACATGCCTGTTTCATGAAGAAACATGGAGTGGGTCATTTGGAGTTAAGTAGCAGAGGCGGCTTGTATATGTATTATTCTTTGGTGTTCAGTCTGCTTTTGTGACCTAAAAAAAAGGAAATAAGAAAAAAGGTTGTGGATGTCAAGGATCTGCTTTATGATATGAGAACTTAGCAAACAAAAGTAAGATAAAATTTATACAAGAATTTGGAATGAAATAGGAGTGTTGTTGGACTGTATTACCTCGGGTTCATTACCACCTCTCTCCCTAACCCCCTCGTACCACAATGGCAGGTTTGAATTATTGCCATTTCCTTCCCCATTTTACACTTCAGAGGGCTAAATTTACTTCTGATTGTGAAAACTAATCTTCAGACTTGGGTTTCTTTTTGCAAGGTTTGGTAAAGAAGTTTAAGCAGGGGTGACATGCGCTGTAATCAGTGGGGTGAGTGTCTGTTTTCAAACTAAACAGAGCGGTAGGAAGAAAGCATTGAAGTGAGTTTGAGTCAGAGTTGATCTGACAGACAAGTCACCTGGCGCAGCCCAGAGTGAAGGGAGCCTCCAGAGTGATAGACAGTCTCAGATAAACGCGGCACAACACTTTTAAAGGGGAGGAAGGAAGATGGGGAAATTGGAATTTTTTTGTGTGGAAGTACTTCTGTAGGTTGCAAATCGGATTTGATGTTATGGGATCATAATGCATATTGTGTATGATTTCTGACATCTTTTAATATAAGGGCATGTTCGCTAAGTGTACCTGTGAAATGTTTCAAATTATGAGATATTTCATGTTGTTGCCTTAACTTCACTTTGTCACCATTTCAGGCGCACAAATCCTCTTGATGGTGTGCTTTTATGTAATTTCCAAAGTGTTAATATGGTTTCAGTTTTACCTTCAGTTTCTCAGAATATGTGCATTAGAAAAACTTACTTTTCACAGCTGCTATCATCTTCCAAATGATCAAATCCAGCAAAATTAAATGTAGAAATTAATTCATTTTAATGTGCAAAAATTAATGTTTTACATATGTATTTTCAGCTGATTTATTTTATGTTTGTTTGTTTCAATTTTGTTGCTGAGTTTTAAATAATTACAAAGGTACTTTGCAAATTACCATGTCAATCCTTAGTGGAATATGATGTCCTACCAACACTCTGACTTGTTTCTCACTTGCTGAGAAATGTACGCCTGTCATTGAACTTCAAAAGTCAAATAACTTAATACTGGGATGTGATTATTTGGGAGATTCCTCAACTTAAGACTTTCAAACTAATTAAGTCTCCATTTAAACCAATAGAAAAGACCCTACATTAACTGCAACTGAACAAGTCAAATACATTTCACAATTATGTTACAATAAAAATTAGGGCCTTTTTGGTACATTATGCAGCAATGAAAGAAAGAATATTCTAAAACAACCAACACAAATTCATATGTTGAGCTACCCTGAGCCATTAGTCACATTTGTCATCAAATAATTTTTTTTTCACCTAAGTTAAACCTTTCTGTGATTTATTTGTATATCAGGTTTTTGAAAAAAAAATGATAATTTCTCCACTGTCCCCTTCTGCACATTAGCAAGATGGATCCTACAGAGAGAACTGAACAGAAGGAGAATGAAGAGAAAATGAACTCTGTATTTATATCAGTGTGTTGATGGACAGCCATTTGTTCATGTCATTACAATAGTCAGGTCTTGTTGAAAGCTATGGATGAACTGGATGTCAGGAGTGTGTGAGAAGCTGAGATGGAGAGAACGTGACTTGTCAATCACAACCCATGTGGTAGCTTTGCCTACAGATTCCAGTAGTGCTCGCTTGAATTCTTATGCTGGGTGGAAGATCTGAATGTTTAGAATAGTAGCAAAGTTCAAGAATACTCCATGGGTCTTTGAACAGGGTGCCCAGCAGTGATTTCTCTGTGAATTCTGCCTACAAGCAGCCCCTAGAAATTCCTCACATGACTTGCAGTGTGCGAGGAAATTTATTGCTGGCCTAGTGTAAATGTACGTATAATAATTCATGCATTCAAAGAAAAAAATGAGAAAAAAAGATGTGAAGAAGAGAATGCTAAGGAAAAAATAATATTAATTATGATTATCAAAAAATTAATGAAACAAAAGCATCACAATAATTTAGATGCAGTGAGTAATGTTCTACTTTGTTTTAGCAATAAAAAATTAGGGAGATGTTTGAGATTGATTAATATGTATACAACTTGAATTGTCAAGATAAATTGAAAATTTAATATGTTATGGAGTCTGATGATGGCAAGAGAATTTTATTAAGTTCAAACTACATGGAAACTGGAATAGAAAAAATATTTGGATAGTGTTTTGAAAGAATGAAAAAAGTAAAGATGATATTCAGCATTTAAAAAAAAGGAATGTAAAAACAAAATAGATCTGTTATAATGTATGTTAAACAAATTGATTATCTTCTTTTCTGTAGCGCATTAAAACATCTTGTTTATCAATGGCTATTTTTTACAGGAAATGATGTTTTATCTTCAGCTATTTCATCTGTTTAAGTATTAGATATAAATTAATTACCACCTCTACCTATTAAGAAGTATTTATCCCAGAAAAAGTGTCTTGTTCACATGATTTATGAACTTTTATGTTTCATGTTGTTCTTAATGATAATTCTGTAGGTAATAGGGATAAAAAAAAACTTTTATGACTCCCAATAAATAAAATGTGACATTTGCATCAAAACATACTGCGTAGAAAATGCTGGATGATAAAACAGAAATTCCAGTAATTATCTGCATTAATATCTCCACAACAATTCTGGATACAATAAAAATAAATTTGTGTTCCTAAATATTCATTAAACGGTAGCATTTTCATTATGACTTGTAAGATGTTTTCTAATATTAATGTCTCGTTGAAACATTGCCCAGATTGTGAAAGAAAAACGTGATATATGAACATTTGCATCTTAATAGTGCAACTGCCAATTTGAAGTAAACACTTCATTTTACCGCAAGATGGTTTGAATAACTTATAAGTTCCTGAAACAATAAATTGCATTTATTTGTTTTTAATGATAAGTTCTATATGATGGCACAAGCTATTAAAGTGCTTTATAATGGTGAGTAATGCATTTCCTGGTTGTCCATGTAAGTATTCTGTTTATGATTAGAATTTTCATCATATCCATGACAAAGAACATGGTTTCACTTTTCCTGTCTGTAAAATGTTGCGCAAAAATTAAGTTTGGACATTAAGATGTTTTCTTTATATAAATGAGGTGCGGCGTGAATATATTTGAGATTTACGCCCCCTCCCCCTTTGTAAGGCAGACACATTCTCACATTGAACTGATGTTGTTTTGTATTCGGTGAACATAAACTGTCAAGTTTCAGTGGATTTTAAACCATTCAATTTTGATGACAGGCCACCTCTAACCAAAAAACACTCAGTTCTGGAGCTTTGAACTAGGATAAAACTACATTTGTATTTATCCTAACTTTAAAACTGTTTATTTTATAGTAAAACAAAGAACTTTTTGGTTTTCTTCAGTTGCATATACAGATGCTTGGGATTATGTTGTGAGAGAAAAAATACAGTAACATATGCAAAGCATCCAGGTCACCTCGGCATCTCTGTTGTCATTACTAAAGCAATCAAAGAACAATACACGTTTCTTTTTGATGTAGCAACAGTTTGGGTCTAACCTTAAAACATAAAAGGCATGTTAATAAATCAGTACCATCTCCAACACAGCGGGCTATAATGGGCCAGTAAAACTAGGAAAACAAAAGTCCTTTTTCTTTAGGAAATGAAGGTAGATGGTAGCCGTCCTGTTCTCTTTGATCTCTCAAGCACTTGGGTGTTTCAAGCATGTTGGGTGTAGATGTAAGAAATGGGAAAAATATTGGAGGCATAACTTTGAGGTAACACTGGCTCCTGCCTCCATGCATGGTCCAAGATGGAATGATAAAGTTTCGTAGAGGTCGCCTGCATTTGTGATTTGTGGCCATTTTGTGGTAGATGAAATAGATTCTCTTTGGAGCCTTTTTAGTTAATGTCCATTTATCTTACACCACATGTTAGCACAAGTGTAAACAATGAATTTAGCAGATTGAATGCGAAAAAAACAAGCATTTATATGCTATGTACCTCAATGGATGGTTGCCATGGTGATATATACCACAGCGGAGCCTTATTTCTTTTTGAAATAGATGACAAATGACACGAATGAAAATGGGGAATGAAACAAGAATCCAAGTGATGCCTCATCCATGAATGAAAGATAACCCTAAGTCTTCTTTGCTAATAGTTCTAGTATGGGTCACCTGTAGTTCTGATATTGCTTGATGGGGCTACAGGCCACTTACACTAAAGGTGGTAAACTTGAACCGCAAACCAAACACTACCTTCTTTTTTGGTCAAAAAAAAAGTTCACTGTAGGAAAGTAAAAAAGTACATGAGTGTGCAAGTTTAGAAACATTTAAGTCGTGTTAAGCAATTTTAAGGTGATTTTCTTAGCTTCAGTTAAATCCATCAACCCTTGATGGATTTGACCCAAACCCATGTCAGTTCTCAATAACGTCAAAATAAAAGGCATTTGTGATGACCTCACAGCATTTAATATCAGCACTTGCCAGCTGGGTTGCCTAGCGTACCCTTTGATCTCCGCCAGTGCTTGACAACTGCACATCTTGCTTGTCCATTACGTTTGTGCTACCTATCAGTCACGTCAGGGAACAAAGTTGTTATTTGCCCACCTTTCACCTCCCCTCCTGATTCCGCCATCCATCATCCTGTACATCAGAGGAGTTTTACTCCAAAGCTGTGGCTCGACACTTTGATCCTCACCCACAAACTGATGGCTACAGAAATGAATGTGTCCGCACTCCATTTGTAAATCATCACTCAGACTGGGGTGTACTGCCTGTTCGGCTTCCTATCCTATCTCATCTTTTTAAAAATTAATCCTTGCAGATGTTTATTTTTGAATTGAGTTAGTGAGGCTGTTGTTGCAATAAAGTAGCTGGCTAGACACCTGTTCCCTAAATAATTACTCTGCAATTTTGTGGGATATTCCTTTGGGTTATGTATTATTTGTTACCAGATTGAAGAGTTGGAGCCAAGGTTTCACCATATTGCCTGCTACTTGTATTATTGGCAGGCCTTCTTGGGAAGCATGTGTCAGTGCTTATGGAGGCAACACACCAAAACTGCTGATAGCTGCTGTCAGATGGGGTTTTATTAGAGCCTTGGTAACTGTCTGTCATTAAGACAGTGTGGAAAGATGGGTGCCTCACTACATACCACAGCTTGGCTGCTTAAAAAAGAGGGAAAGCTTTTACCCTTTCTGGATACTCTATGCTTCAAAGAACTTGGAATAGTTAGAAAATGAATTATCACATTTTGTGCCACAGGTCTCACTCAAATTAGCCAATTAAGGCAACCAAATGGATTTAATAAAACCAACTTGACTTGACTCACATGTACTCTATGGTTTAAACTGGAGATGAAGGCTGTTTTTGCTTCATTTGGGTTGGAAATAAATTTTCTATTCTTGCTTTAAGAATAGTTGTACAAAATACGGCCTTTTAACGTTCAAAGTGTGAATTAAGACTTTGGTGGCTACATTAATTTCAAACTGAGCTGGTGAAAATTTACAGAGATAAAGTAATAGTGTTAATGCTAAAAAACATGGATAAATAGCACCAAAATTACATATAAAGAGATAACATGTCCAGTATTTCATGTTTAAAATGTTAGATTTTGTAACTCAACTAAAACACCATGTAAAGAACCCAAAAGAATAAAAAGTCAAGTTAGTTTTAATTCATTACCATGCCTGTCTGGGATATTCTTGAACTTTAACATAATACTTTGCTCTTTGCTAAGAGGAGGCCTTATCTTTCATTTGATGTCAAAATAGCAACTAATGCCCATTAGGTGTGTGTTATTTGAACAAAACATAAGAAATGCACACATTTCTGGAGGGGTTATCATTCATAATTTTTTCCTCGCCATCAGAAGAACCCCGCTGTCGTCTGCAGGAGCCAGCGCAAACTGCCACCATTACTTGTTATTGACAGGTTTATGGAGACGTAATTATAGGATACCACCAGAAGATATCAAAATGATTCTCTCCAGTCAAAATTAATTCCCCATTGTGATTAGGGCTGGTAGATTGTATGGCATATAATCTTGGATAAGCAGGTACCACCAAGCTGTAGTGGCGGAAGATTAATGGCCATGTTCAGCATGATAATTAGGTGATAGTGGTAATAGATGACAAAGGCTGTAATTTAGTAGAGAGGTAAATATATAGAGAAAAACTTGACATCTGATAAAATATTTCATAATCTTGATGTTGGAGAGATGTTTAGGTTATCTTAAATGGATCAGTGGTAAGAATCTGATTTATAACCTGTAATTTATTGCCCTCACATTCTTGTTTATCATTTAATTTCTTCATTTTGGCTTTGTTTTCTATTCAACATGTAGGACAAACATTATGATTTCCATTTTATTTAGACATGTCTTTGTGAAGTCTATTTTTAAAACCCACTGTGGTAATATGGTGGCCCTGCAGGTGAAAAGTCCCCCATACTCAGACTGAGTGACGATACAAATCCTAGTGTACAATATGTTCTGTGTTAAATGATTAATTAGGACAGTATAGTTCACCAGATGGATACCATTAAGCCGGGAAAATATATGTATATCCGCCAGTCAAAGGAATTCTACATTACTCAAGCAAAATGTTTTGACCATAATGAAATTTAATTGCTCATTAATAATGTTGTTTACACTCCAATAAATGGAGCTGAATGTCAGGTGCCTCAATAAGTCACTGACGGAGGCGCTTTGATGTTGGCCATAATGAGTTTTAGATGCAGGTACAGCAATCCATAGTGCAGAAATGATGGAATTCTTTTCGGCTGTTGTCAGTGTCGCCAGGGGCAACCTGCGAGACCCCATGACACATGGGAACCAACGCTGAAAACTGGCCGTGGGCGGTGGAAGCAGCTTTTTTCCTCTATTTCAGAAATAAATTTAGTTTTAAAACTGATTGTCATGATGAACAGCATCCAGACACAGTTAATAAGTGTATTGTATTGACTTGCTTAACTCTTGTTAACTCAAAGAAAGACATGAATCCAAATATTTTAATGTTTTAAAAAAATTTTGTTTTGTTAAATTTTTTCTGCTACATTGCCTGTTCACCAAAAATACTTCCCTGTTTGATTTTGTCTTGTTAGCCAGAAGTTAACCGTTACTTCTATTTATATTGACACATTTTACCTGTTTAATCACTATTTTGGGGAAGCATTTTATTTTGTTTCAACAGACATTTTTTTGGTAACTTTCCTCACTTTTCTCCATCCCCCCTTCATAAACCACTGAAATTAACAAGTGAATGATACAAAAAATGTCAATTCAGTCAGAGAAATAAATCTTCCCAGTTTTATCTCCAGTATTAACTCCTTTGCAGCACTAAGCCGGGCTGTCTAAGAAGCTTTGTAATTATTATGAATGCTTTGAAGTGTTCCAACATAGAAGAGGGGAGTGATTTATGGGGATTTGGCTTAATCACTTGAGCTTGGGACATTTCTGATAAAAATTATTTGTAGTCTGTACAGAAATGCACCACCAGTCTTTAATTTTTTGTTCATTGTCAGATTACAGCCTCTTTCCTTTGATCTGGTTGTCCTACAAACCCAGAGTAGAGGCATTTACAAGTAGTTCTTAGAGATTTGATGAACACTTTGGAAATCTGATAACAGTTGCAGTCTTGTTTAATTTACAAAATGTTGTTTACTTAAGTGGCTTACTATAACTTTATGTAGATATCCAATCTGGTAAAGGCAATTGATGTTTTCATGAATTTGAATGAAAACTGTTTCTTGTATACTGTAGAGAAATAATATAAAATGAATTTCTACCATAGGTCTGTTTCAGAAAGGGAACAGCAATCCATACTAATCAATAGTGTAGAGTTTTTCGCCTAGTATGGTTACTGTACACCCTTGCAATTACCAATGAAAAGACAATTCCTTCTTGATGCTGTATAACCACTTCATTTCCTGGTCATTCCATGTCATTTTTCACCATCATCAGAAAGTAGTCACAGTTATCTAGTGTCCACTGCCACAAATTTCAGTTCCTCGAATCCCATCAAATAGGCCTCCCAGTCCGTCATTCCCTTAATTCACTACCATTAGTTATGACAGGTAGTTATTAACTACAAAGAGTAATAGTATGAGTCAAGATAAACCTTCTGTAAAACTCCTTTGAAGATCAGTTGAAATTTCATTATCACGCCTCTGCAAACCACACTTATAGCTCCAGTCTCCAGTTGGGCCAGTTAAAACACTGCAATGACAAGTAACATATGCGTCAGTGAATTATGGAGATGTTAAGTACCACCTTACACCTGGAACCAGTAATTAAAAAATGTTGAAGGTGGAAGAATAATCAGAAAATTACGTGGTACACCAAAAAACATTAAGCAGTCAGTCATTGTGTTAGAATGTGTTGGTCATGGACATCGCCCATTGAAACATTTAGATTCGGCCCATTTCTAGTCAGCCGTGTCTCTTACATTTTACCCATGTTACATATTAATCAAATGGAATATTAACAAAGCACCTGCCCATGAGCCATTCAAAGTTATCATTGGCACTTTTATATAATATAAAGGCCATAATTCAGTTTATAATTAACATTTCATTTTAATGCCATTTGATTTGGATTGTCACAAACAAAAAAAAGATGATTTTTGCATTTAAGAATAATGCTTACTTGTCCAAAACCTTCAGCTAGTTAAATGGTTTTAAAAGGTATATTAAGGGATGTAAATTAAGCAAAAATTGTGTATGTTGATATATTAATCCAAATCAACCCTTTCATGTTACATCAAACAGCTGATGTGTTAAGATACTTAGTTGACCTATGAAAACATCTCCTTTAAAACAGTGGAAAATGTTCCAAATAAAACAAAGGTATTTTTGACATACATCGTTTGTTTGATTTGGAACATTTTCCACTGAGATACGAGTCCAGAAAACAATATAAACTGTATCTGCAGGGCAGAACATTTTGAAGTCTGAAATAAAAATAACTGGCAGCTAATTACCTTGACTTTCATGGGTCATGGTAACTCTGTTTTCATGGGAGATATTTCTATATTTCTAAAACAGTGTCAGAAAGGTATGTCAGGTAGAAGAGTCACCATCCTTACTTTGACTGGACAATAATTTTTTCAGAAAGAAGAGAAAAGAAATTTGCCTATGATCAAGGGCCGTTTTCCATATGAAATTTTTTTCATCTTCGAGGTTTCACAAAAAAAATTGTGACCTGACCGATTCATGGTATTCTCAAAAGCTACTGAAACTACTTTCAAAAAATATCACCCCAGTATCAAAATTACAATCATATTTTTCTGCTTTTGACATTAATGAAAAACAAATGAAAAAAATTGCAGTGACTTTGAATTAAATCACGTAGACACAGCTTTAAAACTGATAAACAGAGGTAAAAAAAAATATTACCTCTTTGACAGAGATAATAAGTTTTTATATCATAAATACAGATGCCCCATTTTTTCAGTGACAAAGACAATTGCCCTTTATGATGGCCATATTTTATCAGAGATATATGCGAGATACAGGGATTTATGATTGTCAGAAGCAGTTATTTTTGGCATGATCTATTGTAGGAAGAAGAAATAGCACCCAGGGAAGACTATTCATTGTTATGAGAAAAAACAACACTGAGTGCCAACCAAGTTATTACTGTTAAAATTGCAAATCATTAATGTATGTGAATATGCCTTTGATAGTTGAGACCAATATGTCTTTACACAGTGGGCAGATATTATTTGATTATTTTAAATTATACGGTGAATTTAAGGAGATTGATGTGTTTAAATGATTTGGTGATGGCATTAAAGGTGGCTGAGATCCAAATGGTATAGAGTATGATAACATGTTTTTTCTCTGTTAAAACCAGATACTATTGTCATTGTATCCCTGAACCCAGAGCAATATATTGTACAATGAGCTCAGTAAGCATGGACAAATAACAGAAATTTCCTATTTTATGAACATCAATCAAGCCAGTAACAGACATCAGTGTGAACTTTTATTCCATATGTTTTATTCCTATGCAAACCTTGTTTGGAATGCTTATTCTTTTCCTCAATCTTTCTTTCAGATGTTTTCTCCGCCACTCTTCGGTCTGTTCCTGTATGCGAGTGGCATTGAAGGCTGTGATTCATGAGAGCTACGTTCCACCCACTGGTAAGACAAAAGCCTGGTGTGCTTCCATCGGTGATGGATGGTCGTACCTGAGGTGATCACATAGCAGACCCTGTAAAAAAACCTCTCAGATGTCAAAAACCCAGCAAGCTACAAAGAGAAAATAGATGGACCAAGAAGAGTTATCTATCTTTCTGCCTCATTATGTCTTTGAATAGGGTGTGAGTAGTCAAGGGGGAGCCCGTGAACTGATGAGCTCATCACTTAAGCCACGCTGAGTCAAAAATTATATCAACTAGAGTTCATCCTGTTTGTCCTGCCATCTCCCTTTGATCTAATAATGTGCAATAAATCAACATCAAGCCAAATCTAATATTTCTTTTTAATTCGAGCAATGCTGTGTTTGTCGCTATAGGGGCCTAACGACCCCTGCCGACTGGATCTCATCAGGAGCCGTTCTGTGCAAGAGTTCTGCTGTATGGGATGATAGATGAGCCAGTACTTACCCAGTTACATTATAGACCAGATGATGTATAGAGCCATTAGTTGGTGGACTATGCACATACATCTTCCTACAGCTGTGCAAAGCTTTAGATCCATGCAGATACAGGCAGAAGGCTTGTAATGGATACAGCCGGCATTGTCAGGAACCAGAGGTCACTTTATATGGAGGGTGAAATGGAGTGCAGTTCATTATTTTTTTGTTTCACGCCATCGTCACTTTCTTTAACTTATATTTATGTATTTATTAGCATTGTTAATATTACAACAAATTTACTTGAAAGTGCCTTAAATCTGTAGATACAGAATGTGAGAGGAAATTTATATGGAGATTAAAGCAAAATACATTTAATTATTTTTTCATCACTTCCCTGAGCTTGAGTATTTAATATATATTATTATCATTATTATTATTTTAAGAAACATTTAAATAAAAGAAAAATTTACTTTAAAATGCCTCAAATTTGTAAACTTAACATATTAGAAGAAACTTTTGATTATTTGTATATTGCTTCCTCAAGTAACATTTAATAAAGTACATTTCAATATTGAATATTTCCTGCATTAGTTTACATCAGAATAACTGACATAATTGTTTATATGTGCATCTGTTGTGAGGCTGACAAAGCACCCACATATTTAGTTAGCTGTACTTTATTCTGAACATATGCAGAAGTAAAGGGGAGGTATTTGCCAGCAAGCTGCACACACTGATGGCCAGAGACAGGTGTCATGGCAACATGGTGAAATTATGTGATGAATAGAAAATCTGAAAGAAACATGTTAGCCAACTCTAATATGAATCATGAATACAGTTCTTGGGTTAAAAAACTTTCAGCATTAGTGTTTATCTTATAAATGATAAGTTTTATTATTATGCAGCATTTAGCAAAAAAATATCTTGATTCTGATAAGTTACTGAAAGCTGCCAATAACAATACTGGAGAGAGAGAGAGAGAGAGAGAGAGAGAGAATTTAAAAGTACAATATGAGCGTTGAATAAGGAGCATTTTGTCTGTGTGCCATGCTGCCTTGAAATTCTTGCTCAATTAACCAGATAAAGCCAGTTAATATGAGAGATAATTGAGGACCATTCCTAATTACCAGGAATAATTGAAGCTTACTTTGATTGACAGGTTTCAAATCTAGCACCAGTAAAGGTGTTTATTTGAATGAGCTGAAATTAACCTCCTTGTGAATAAGTACTGATTACGGTATTGTATCAAAGCAGCTGGCGGAAATACTAGACGCTCGTCTCAGGAAAATGCTCTGTAAAGCTTGAAATTTCCTGACGATGTGAATAACCTGTTTAAGGATTAGAATATCTGATCTTTTTGCCAAGTAAGACAGGGGAGTATATATTTTTTATTTTGAGAGAGAAAAACACAGAGCAAGCGCGTTCCATCAAGTTAATGCCACGAATAAAGAAATCAGGATGTTGCCATTATCAGAAACACTAGTCTATTTTCTCTCACTAATAATGTGAAGAAAGGGCGTAAAATAAGTCTACAGTGTTACTTTTCCTAATATCAGAGGGGAAATCAAGACTCCAGATTCGTCTCCTCATTTCTGTGCATTTAATCGGTTTTCTACAAGTTCCATTTGATTTCTGAATAGTAAAACGCTCTCCGCTGGGAAATGTCCATCGATTAGATCTATTGGCCTTATTCCTTGTAATGTCACAGCGATGTTTGGAGAAGCCTCGCCAGTGAATAGCTTAGATCAAATCTAATACATTCATATGTCACTGCTTATTAATAGAGAATGTTCTAGGTACGTAGAGCCAATAGGACAAACCAAGCGTATTTCAAAGGTTCAAAAGGTTTTTCAAATGATTAATCCTTCTCGAGTTGATGCGCCGTACCAGCTTTTTTCCTGCAGTGTATCTCAATGGGAAGACGAACACGAGAATATACAAAAAAGGATATAATATTCATTGTGTGGAGGTAGATTTCATGAAATGCCAAGCGAGGTTTCTTTCAGAACTACTGTCGCTAATTTTGTATAGCAAATAGTTTGAACTCGTGTGTCATTAGATCATATTGTGTAAGTGCTATTGAAAATATTTTTAGGATGACGAACAGGATATGAGTAGCCGAGGTCCGGGAGAGCGGGGTTCTGACGCCCAGCCGTAAACTTGGTGTTTATCAACTGATGTATTTTGTCCCTTAGTGTGCTAGAGCTTCATACTGGTACTACCGTCACCACCTTCAAGAGTTTTTTTTTTTTCTTTTCTTTTTTTGTTCAGACACAAGATTCTAGACCACATTAAAAGTCTCAAAAAGGCGCCGCTACTTCATGTTGTCAATTGCTGTAATTTAGCCGACGCTGTGCAGCGCATCCGCTTTCTTCCCGTGTAATTTATATGACGGGCTCTTCATGTCTTTTTTCCATAGTAAAACATACCGTCAAATGTACAAAATATGAGATTGAAACGACATGGGGTTGCCCTCGTATTACAAATGTCACGATTAGACTGTACATATCAACATATCTGCGACTTGATTTACTTTGCCCCGTTTATAATGCTGCCGCTTTTATCTTCCTTTTTATCTCGACAGATCTCGCTACTAAATTTGTGTAAATCAGGAGCGCGCGGCTCCCCTCTCTCGGGCACCTCATAAATTATCTGTGTATGCCTGCACCGGTACACCGCCAAGCTATTGGGCAACACACTCTTCTCAAGAAAATGTTAAACATTTGAAGTTCTGTACCCATTAATTGAGCGAAGGACGGCTCTCGTTTTCATCAGTTGTTTCGTGGCCGGGGTGCCTCACTTCAAAAGGAGACGCCTGATGCTTGGGCGGTAGTCCCGCGTCGCGGTAGAGCAGATAACCATAACACCTACTGCTAGGTTGATCAGTGTGTAAATAGAAAATCGCCAGTGGAAGGGCGCGCTGTCAATCATCTCCCGACTCCCAGGTCCGAAGGTGTGGGGAGTATTATCGGTAGAAGCTAAGCATACACTTTAAACAGTGGCCCTCATTTACTGAAGTGAAGTGAACATGAAAGGCAGTCCAGATCAAATTTAGACTACCGTATGCAGCAAATTACATTTTCCCTGTTTTTGTTTATTTTCGCTAAACATTTGCTATTTGGAGTGTGTTAATGTTGTTATTTTTTCTTGTCATGAACCTCGAGCTGTTCAATAAAATTGACGCCCGAGGCCGACCGGCATTTTTCCTTTGAAGTGCATTATTTCTCAACAATTGGCCCAAGTTAACGTTGTGAGAAAAGAACTATTATCATGGCATTTTTTGTGGAGAATTGTCCGTTTTTCTTCTAAATAAAAATCATTTAAATGCGCAAGAACATGCTGATTGCTGGACAACACAAGTCTTTTTTATGTGAAATATTTATGTGGTGATAAAATATTAACTTATTCAAAGGCTATTCTATAAATAATGGAGTCGCTGAGAGGATAAACCCACTCCCTGTCAGAGAGATTTTGTAATGCATGCAACGCTAGCTGGCAAGGTATTTGAAAATAAAATTACTGTGAGAAATTCTCAATATATTTCATATACCAAAAATTTAACTGATGAACTCTAGTATACGTGTCATTATAATCTCGGGGAAGCCTATCTTAATCTTGTTCAATGAAAGCCGGCGACCAACGCGTTGTCAAATTGATCTGACAGGTGAATCTTTCTTTCATTCGGTGCCCACTCCAATCACATGCTACATCAAGTGCGTGTAAAAGTTCTGAAACTTTAGCTTCTCTCCTCTCCGAAAAAGTAACGTCAATTTACTGGCTGTGTACTCGACTCGGAGTTCAACTGGAGCGGCAAATCAATCAATTGTAAACACTCAAGAAACAATCGCGTTATACTTAAATCGAACATCCATTTTTCTTTTTATTATAAAAACTAAACAACATTGTTCATTTTGACACATTTATATTTAGTTTTCTTTTAGATACATGACATCATACAAAATGTAATTGTTTGGCAAACTGTTAACGCTCAAATCCAAAGGTTGAGCTCATAAGTCAAGAACGTCTACTCTGCTTCGATCATCAAAGAAAAAACTTGAAGAAATTTATGGAGAAGTTGCCGAAGAGAGAAGTAAATATTTACACGCAACTCTCAAACAGCCCATTTTTTCTACAGAACATATTCTACGAAAAGTCCTGTCTCTAATTGATGGCCACAAATCACATAGGGCGGCGTAAAGGTTTATTTCTTCACCGTCAGATATAGCAGATTTATGATCGACTCTTTGAAAGGGCATGGTACAGTGACGGTAATTAACAGGAATTACCAGCAGTCTACATGAAACTTCAAAGGCGATTATAAATCATCGCGGCAGTTTCTGACAATTTATCTTTCTTCACAGCATGTCAAAGTCAGTTGCTCTGTTTTCACTTGAGTATAATGGGAAGTTTGATAGGGTTATTCTTTTCGCTGCTTGCCGTCGGCCTTCCTGCGGGAGACTAGAGCGCCGAGCCTGCTGAAACTGTCAGCCCAAGTTGCTTTATCTCTCAAGCCAAGCTGTATACCACCGTACCCGTCACTTTTCATTGACCTCAGCAACTTCTTACGCCCCAAGGCCGACGTAAAAGTAACATAAATGAGTTTTTCTGACATCTAGGAGATTTTATAGACTTTTAGAAGTCTGTGAACACAAAGGCTTGCCCAGCAAAAAGGCATAAGTATGAAAAGTCACATATTTAACAATGAACAAAAAATATTTTTGACACGTGAATATATACAGTCTTATGTACAGTTATTTAAACTATGGCATTTAATACGAGTTCGTTCACATAATTATGGTGCTACGGCTGCCGCCCGTCCGTACAGTGAATACGGAGAGTAGTAGGCCCCCACCGCTGAAGACAGGGGCATTCCTGGCACAGGGGTACTGGTCAGAGCGGATAGACCCGGGGGTTTGGAATAGGGGTGGTACCTGCTAACTGGGCTTAAACTTGTGGGGTACAGTCTCCTTAATGTGTTCGGGCTCAGAGAGCCTGGCGTTGGATAGTGTGGATGAGACGCACTTAAACTGCTGCCAGAAGGAAAACCAAGTCCATAGGGCAGTCCAAATGAGGAATATGCTGATTCAGAACTAGATGTATGCGTACGTAAATGTTGCAAGAGTTCTTCTGAAGTTGAAAATCTTTTCCCACAATATTCGGCCCCGGCCACCCAGTTACACACATAGGGCAGACCGTGGTGGGCCGCACTGAGACCGTGTGAATAGATATTGGAACCCAAGGACGTGGCCGGCAGCGAGCTCCCGGCGCCGAGCCCTCCTATGGACGCTAAAACTGGGACAGAAAGAGAAGTGCCCCCAGCACTGGAGAAACTGTGACTGGTTGGTACGGGAAGTCCTTTCTCATGATTACATTGCGTGCAGCCGGAGGCACAACACGTCAGTTGCGCGCTCTGGAGGTTGATCTGACATGTTGTACAATATGGATCGCGGCAAATGGGAACAAGGGTATTGGCCCCCGTGGCCGTCTTTATAGTGGCATAAGCGACGTATGGCGAGGGCAGAGAGGAGGAGTGACCCCCAGTCGCTGATGGGAGTTCTGGTTTTAAGCCGAGACCAGAATGTAATCCAAGTCCTAGTCCGTGCCCGGCCAGCGCCGACCGATATGACTGGCCGGGGTCCAGGCCAGGTAAAGAGTGTCCCAGTAAGTGGGCTGGGTAGCCGGGGTACGGCAAACCCGCGGCCGAGGCGGCTGATAGTCCAGGAAAATAGTGTCCGAGCTTAGCGGCCTCGTATGCCGCTGCCGAGTGCGCCGGTGGCGGCGGTGGAAGCCCAGATTTAGCGGCCGATGTTTGATGGTTTACTTCCAGTAACATATTTCCACAACTGAGACTAATCCTGCTGCTGCTCTGGGCCCCGGCAGTAGAGTTATTGGTAGTATGGCTGGGCACAGTGCTCGTAGAAGACGTGGTTTCTGTGCTCGCTTTGGCGTGCGGGCTGCCGGCGGAAGGTTTTGAAAACTTCTCCGTTGGATTTGCTATTGGCACTAGAGGGGGGATATCCTTTGGCGGTGCAGAGCGATATTGTTTGGAGGAATCCGCACTGGATGTCTCCTTTCTCTCTGAGCGGGATTTTTCGCTGCCTGGACTCTGCTTCTCTGGTGAATTTTTTCCATGATCTTTTTTCTCTAAAGGTGGAATTATAGGCTTACTTGGAGTGGTATCCTTTCCAATACTGCTACACGTTTGAGCTAGAAGTGCCAGTGGACTCTTCTTTGCATCTAACTGTAATAAATATTTTTAAAAGAATATAATTTCGAACAAGTTTTAATCAAAACAAAAATACCACTTTGATTTATATGAGAAGTATCTTTTCGCCCATATTTTGTTAGATTTATGATAAAAAAAATTTTCACAGCGCACACACACTTGCCAAATTTATCTGGTATTCAGGAGGGGAAATAAAATTAAATAGGTACACAGTCCATGTTTAGAAGAATAACTGAAATCCTTTTTAATATGGAAAATGCTGAATATATAATCAATGTCTTCATTTTCAATTAACGTCCATAGGCCTACATTGTGTAAAATAATGGTACTGGTTCTCGAAATTTTCACGGGAAAAAAAGAAGACGACACGCCACTTTCAAAGAGTATCGAGAACACTTACCGTGGTTGGTAGAGGTTGTAAATAATCGGGATGCAAATACTGCGATGTCGACGACGTTAACATCCTAGAAAATGGTGGTGGTAGAATAGACTGCGCCTGCTACAGTGTGTTTAATATCCACGCTACGTGGTCGTCTTCCACACCCGGTCACACGTCGTACTCTGCTCGCTGTCAGTCTACTCACTGATAGGGATGCTGGAAGCCACACAGATCTTATTGAAGCATGCCGCCCAGCTAGACAGCATACACAACATAAATTTGCCCACAACACTTGTGAATTACTCCAAGATGAAAGGCTCATGCCGCCTTCCAATCAAATCGTAAATTAAGGGTGAAGTCCTGCTGTGATTGGCGGATGAGCGCCCCATGACGTCAAGGATGATAAATGGGACCCACGATAAATCACCATGTGACTCAACACTAACCAATCAGCTTGCGCATTAACAAATCGCTTTGGCAGTTGGCCAGACACCTCTTGCACCGACTGTGATCAATCAAGTTGATGAGCCGCACGTCAATCATGCTTGATTTATGTCAGCTTTAGTTCTTCGTGTATACACTTGAAGAGAGGCAAATAAAGGATAAACCACACGGAATTGGTAATTCTAATCGCTGAAAGTATACGCAATTTGTGCGTGAACAAAGAATTTGAAAGCCGATCCTGTAGGAGATGGAAGTTTGTATCCGTCTGGGTTCTCCTCGTAAACTTACGGCATTAAATTTGGATGAAAACTAAGCCCTGGCTTGACGCTAATGGTTGTATATGGGGCCCGCGGACGGGATCAAAGGCAAAGGGACGGTTATCAATCAATCTCCCACGAGTTGGGGTGTTTGGAAACAGATTGGGGCTGACGTGTTGAAAGAGTTGACAGCTTTATGTTGACAGATAGGACAATTAAGCGGCGGCTTCAAAGCCCGTTGTATGGATGCTTATCGCCCATAATAAATACTATATGTCCCCCTTGCATGGAGTCTTGCCTAGCGTGATTAAAGCATTGAAGGAGCAACTTTAGAGCCTTTGTTCTCAACCTTTAATTTCTGAACAATCTGACCCGTAGGGCGGGAACTTGACTACGGGACTCATTACTTGCACATGTCGCCCCGAGGCACGTCTAAAACTGTACTTCAGTATGATTATTTGACAGGAAAATTGCAACAACATTATAGCGTAATCACTGACTTAAATTTCATGCGGAGCTGACCTCCGTTGTCATGCGGGGCCACACATACACCGGCTCTGCGCACTCACAGGTCAGCCCCTACCTTTGAAGTTGAACAAGACAAATGACAGACGTCCACCTTCGTGTCATGTAGTATTTTTACAGACGTGCAATAGCAAAAGCCTAGCAATGCAGCTGTTAACTTGAATTAGTTTAAAGCAGAGCGTTCAAAGATGTCTGCCGCAGTTTTAAAGCGATTGTTAATTAATTTATCTACAGCACGTTTTTGGAATAAAAGAGCAACCCTATCCATCTAGGACTGATCAATGTTGTGATAAAATGTACAACAGCTGGGTCCAGCCTAGCGTACAGAATTTAAAGCCTGTCTGCATAGTTTCCATATTGTGCTGCAGAGCTCCATAGGGCCTGTTTGTGTCGAGGTGGGGGTTCCTCAAGGTGTAGGGTTACAAATACTTGCGATCGTGACGTGCTCTCTTCAGACTTACACACTTCAATAGGTGAGGGTTATAACTCTGATCAGCACAACTATGTTATCTCTACATGGCGTGAAAAGCGTCTCACGGACGCTATGTATGTGATCACGAGGTTAAATGACTTTGAAAAATGCGAAGAGGTGGGCAAATTGTTACGTTCCCTTGCCCAAACGAGACGGTAGGCTACGCAGGACGCCTTTGATGTTGGCCGCCGTGTTTTGATAGTAATCGGAACGCAGAGGCTTTAAGTAAATTAAGCCCTATCAGACGTGTCAAGTGGTACAAGGGAACTGTTTAGACACCCCGCCTTCTCCATCAATCTACTTGAGAACCCCTGTGAGCCAAGTGACACTTCGCTAATGGCATTCGTTCACCAGGGAGGAGAAAAAGGGGGACCCGGGTCTTTTATTTCGTGGATCAGAATGCAAGATAAAACGCACACTAGAAAATGAGCCTTCTGTAGGGGTTTATCGATATGAAAACCAAGCCTATTTTACTACGCCTTGACCCCGCGGCTTAAATTTCTAAGTAGCGTTGTTTTCTCGCCTCCCCCGTTAATAGTAGACTTCAAAGCCGACCGAAGAATGCGTCAATCAAACTGGATGTTGACAGATAGTGTGAGTGACAGCCCAAAGCCGATTAACTTCGTTGTGTCGGGGAAGTCGGGCAGGATGCCCCCGTTGTGTCCGTGCAATCGAACGGAAGATATTGAACAGCAACATATTCTGTGAGTTTGAAAGGGTCTAGAATGCCTGCAGATAACCACCTAGGCAGCCGGCTCCCCCGCCGTACCACCTAGGTCGCACGCTCACACCCACCAGTACAAAGCTTGGAGACTTCGCACTTTTCGCATTAGCAAGTAATCGACAATCCATTAATCTTCATTTCCATCCTGCTTGTTAATTACCGAGTTATGCCGTGGTCTTTTAAAGCAATTAGAGCAACAAATATCGACTGACTCATGTCGATGGAGGCTCCACTATTATTTGCCAGAGTTTTAAACACTTTCTGACCTGCAACGGGCAAGTCGGGCGAATAGCTGAACGACTCGAAGCTAATTAAGCGAAATTGTGTCGGGATTCGATCAAGTAAATTCTTCACTTAAGAATAATTGTTAGTAACATTTTGCACCAATTTGTGCAAATTGTTCTGGTCTTCGATCTTGTTTAGGTGAAAAGTTTGCACAGGCGGTAAATAAACAAGCGCGGCTTTGAACTCGGTCGGTACGTCTGGGATTCGTAATGGCAGTAGAGTGGTAATGGACGTAAATATTTTATTAGCACTATCGAAAGTCGGCAAACTATCACTAGATGTTTCCCAGACTTTAAAACGAGTGTTTAGATAAGTGATAGGTAACTTAAATATGTATGCTTCTTTAACTAAACGCTGCACATTTTCCTACAAAAACTAAGCCATGTTACTTTTGTCATATTGTGTCACAAAACAATTAAGACAATCAAAATTAAATTAACTACCAAGTATTTCCAATAAAGTTCTTTATATTTCCCAATAGTATCTTTTCATTGTAAATTACTTTCCCGTTAGAGGTCAGCACCAGACTGTTAACTATTTTTACCGTCAGATGCCAGCACTGTATGGTGCACTAGCCAAACACTTAAAACAAAGAGGGCGCTAGCAGCTGGAGAACAAGATATTAACACGTGACTTTCCTTATTTATTCTTCAGATAGTTTCGTATTCTATCTGATATTGTGCTTCTTTCAAACACTAGAAACTGGTATTTAATGCCACTATCCTGAAGGACATCAGAAGTTCTGAAAAGGCAAATAAAAATATATCAATATTTTTAAGTAAAAGGATTAATTTTTAAAAAATCTGTAGAATAATTGTGTCGTGTTTATCTTAAATACATTTTAAACATGCATTAAACTTAAAATACTCTCAATTCATTATAGAGACTTGTTTGAAAAATTACCACACCCAAAAGAAAATGTCTTTAGTGTGAACACCGGACCAACTTAAAAAATAATGTAAAGGAATACTGCATCACAGTTGTTAAACAGGCACAGTAGTAAAGTGGAATAAATATAAATATATTTAAGCATAACATGACAAACATACATACTCTATTTCATGGTATATGTCTTCAAATGGTGGGAAAAAGGTGTCAGCATCAAAATCTCTGTAAATCTTTGTAAGATAAATTCTTCTACAGTTGGTGCATCCAATTGCCTCCTGTAAAATGTGGTAACTTTATTGTTATAATAATTTATAAATTTATTTATTTTACTAATTATTATTCCAGTAAAACAGGTTTTCAGAGCAAACATTTGCTAAGGGACAAATAAAAATTGCATTTTCTATGTCATTTTTTATGTTTTGGTAGGAATTACTATTCAAACGATGTATTTTCTATGAAACACAACTTCCTTTTAAACAAATTGAGACAAATAATGAAAATGACCCACCTTGAAGACCATTTCTCCCCCCATCACCCAAATCTTCTCCACCTGGTCACATAATGGTGGAGATGTCACATATTGCACAGCATCATCCAGGCTCCTGGCAATATATTCCACATACTCTGGCCTTTCACTGAATAGAAAAAATCATGTAAGATAATACAATGTATCTTCTCTTACAAAAAAATGGACATTTTGTACATTGTTAAATCTGTTTAGTCACAGAATGGGGGGGGGGAGAGAAATAGAGAATAACCCCCAACACCACCAAGTGCAACCCCCCCCATACCCTACCCTACACCTGTATTGTGCAAGTTTACTTCTAATTCAGAAAAATATGCATATAATTTTTTTAAAATAATGATAAAAAAAATTATCAGCTTAAAGATTTTTTGATATTTTTGCTTTAAAGCTTACTTACTTCATAGATCTACTAATGACCACGTTTATCACAGAGGGGTTGGACTTTTCTTCAAGCCCCGTTTCTTCCCAAGTTACTTTGCCTTTAATATGGACACACTTCTTGCCTGAAGATATATAACCAATCTGAATACCTTTAATCAATAATCTTCACACTACTATTTCATCGATCTGTAAAAGTGCCTGTATAAGTCGGTGCCTGGTAATAGTCTTAAACCTTAAAAACCACAAAGATATTTATACCTACATACCTGGATCACTCACATCAGAAGTCAGGTTAATGTAATGCTCATAGTCTCCTCTGCAAACAAAAGCAATATAATGTTTTAAAATCTGATCTGATAAAAGGCTTTAAATTTGACAAAATACATTTAAAATCTTTTTGATAAATACTTTGCAGTTCTCTCTAACCAGTTACATGTTGCTAATGAATAAATTTGGAGCGGAATCATAATATTGTAATTTATAATTAATTGATGAATGATAATAATTCATGTGCTATATAAATCTCAATAGATTACACAGGTAGCTAGGATACATTATTACAACTTAACAGTTACATGACAGAAGTACTTCACAGACTGAAAAGAACCTTCTAACAGAAGTAATTGGTGCGCTCTGATTTTGAAAAAGTGCATGCAATATACTATAAAATACATGAACACGACTGACAAAAGGGATCATTTATTTAAAATATTATAGAAATCACAAAAAGAAAAATAATAAAAAAACATGGTGTGTATTTTTTGTTAAGTCTCTATAGAATGATTTACTTTTTTATCACGATTATACAAGAAACTATGCAAAAAAATCTACTTTATCATATTACGTATATTGTATACATGAAATGTGTCGTTATATAACAAGTGAATATAACCTCATATTTCTGGGTTACCCACAGCCCTGTTGTTCACTTACAATACAGCATGAGCTATTCTTTTGCAATATTAGTTAAATTACTTTCAATGTGTGCAAGCATTATTCATTTTTTTCAAACAGTATCTTTACCAATAATAGGCATATGGACCATGTATTTTATAACATTCTTAATGGTTTTAATAAGCAATAAAATAATGATAAATATTTGTAGAAAGGTTACACTAATATGCTTACAGAAAATTAAGTGCTGTTTCTTACAACCATTTCCATTTTACCAAATACGTCAATGGCATGCACCCAGTGGTTACCCTCTTCCAGGTTGACAGATTGATTTTTCACAAGATATTCACAGATATTTATGTCTTAAGATAAATAGACAGTCATTTGATTCTCTGGCTTTTTGAAAATTTGCCAATAATATCTGCTACCCTGGTAGAGAGTACCAGTGGTTATGGGATCTCATCAGCATGTCTGTGTCATTTTGAATAACTTCATTCTTCCACATGTTCAACAGTAGAAGCCATGTTTTTATGCTGTTTGAAATTTAGGATAATCAAATTTCATTTTCTTTTTCATTAATTAGTAAGTGGCATCACACTTTCAGACAGTTACATACTAGTATTGATACAAAATCACAGAGCTCTTGTGAAGAATTTTGAAATCATGGATCTGATTGGCATAGAACTCAAGGCATGAAGTATTTGGTCAGAAGGTACAGGAAACGGCAGAACTGTGGTGATGATAAGAGTTTCCAGTGATACTGCTACTCTGGGTACTATACAATCATAATATGTGAAAACCAGAAAATATGAATAATTTCACTGGCTTTTCTGAACTCCAGAATGCAATATAAGAAAATGTTGAACCCTAGCTCTACTTCACATGTTTTTGGGTAAAAGAATATTTTAAGAGAACCTTATGGAGTAGAGAGTTCTACCAATGTTATCACCACTACTAAACTGAACCAGTAAAAGGAACAGTGCATAAGGCATTTTGGTATCAAATCTTATTATTTTCAGAGTCTCTGCGTACATCTGAAAGATATGCCACTTCCATGTAAAAAAAGATATCCTTTGCTGAACTTGCAATGCAAAGTGAAATGGCAAAGAATTGATGTGATCATTCATTTATTATAGCTAAAAGAAAGTGAAGTGAAAAGTAGTCTGAAAAATGTCTATTTATAAATGTCTACTTAGAAAGGTATATCTGGATTTTAAAAAATGACAGTGATGATTAGTGAGTACTTAAAAGAATTGTTGAGGATATGTACACCAAGTTAATTCAATTTTTAGGCCAAAACCCCATGCCTTGTCTCTGATATGCACACAAAGAAAAAAGAAATAAAATGAAAACATCCAGACTGGTTTAGAAAAGCAAGGGTGTTACAGCAGCTCTCTACTACACATATGCCCACATATATGATGTATTGTACTTACTTAATGTAAGGCCATGCTATTCTTCCATTTTTGCCTATCCCTCTATTACTGCACATAGCAGCACATATACTGAAGTACCTTCCCCTTACCTACAAAAATATATTATATCTTCATTTCATTCTTCATTAAAATGCACTCTATAATTACCTAATAGGGGGACAGGGGAGGGGGTTATAGTAAGCACTGCAAGGAATAGAACTTTTCAGTGGGAACATTGTGAATTTTACAGAAACAGCATTTTTTAAAATTGTAAATTCTTAAAGCAACAAGATTGAAAAGCAGGTTGCCCTATTGTTCTGTGCTATTCAGTAAAATTACTTAAAATGCAGTATAGATATACAACATTTAGGATTCTAATTTTAAAGTTATATTTCTGAGAGATTGATGTAGTTTGCCCATTAAAAAGATTGAGTCATAACTGCATATTTGTGGAATAACATGTAGTAATATCAAATGTGGCTGGCAGGACAATATGCTTTTAACTGCCCAAACCAAAAGCAACTTATTTCAGCATTTAACACATCATTTCTCAAATTTGTGGTGTTGGGACGAATATATAAACACATCACTAAGTATACATAAAAGTCATACAAAAAGACTTTTATTCCAAGCCTAATTCTTTTGCATAAATTTTCAGCTGCCATAAAAAAACATTATCATGGTTGTTTGTCACACTAAAACTTAATCTACATAAAATTCCCATTTAATTAACATCTACTCAGAAACAATCAGATGCAAAAAGTACAAAAGTACAAAATCAGACATAATCAGGCTATCACAATCAAAAAGTCCACACTTATTATAGGATTCCACAATTACTTTTCTTAGTGCCCATAAGAACTCTTTCAGGAAGCCCACATTAAGTTTCTTATTTTGTCACAGTGCTTGTTGCAACTTCTGTACTGTAATGTTCATAAGAGTCTTGAGATTCTTCTTTGGTTTGCATGTACAGTTATTGATGTTAGTCTACCTTTTCATAGACTTCAAACTGATAGTTAATGTCCTTCTCTGTCTGCATATCACTTGAAACAGATGGGTCTCTGCAAATATGACAAGAACATTTCAGATTAAGAATTCTGGATAAAGAATCCACTCTTTATGGATATGAAACAAATTTTATATTATGCAAAATCGGATTAAACAAAAAAAAGTAAAAAGTAAATAAAAAGACAACATGTTTTAGTCTGTTGTATCTAAGCTACATACCAACCTGACCATAGCAAACTTGTCTTGTGCAAAGTCTGGTAGGAATGTGTCACACTCAAAGTCTGCCATCACTCTGGTTAAGTAGATTCTATGACACTGGGGAGATTTCAGAGCCATCTGGAAATGGAAACAAGTGAATTCTTGAAAATAGCCCCACCTGATACGTTTTATTATGGGGATAGTCCAAGACAACCCACTCTTAAAAATTGTCAAATCAAGCAAGGTTATTTGGGATATTTGCATGTTTTCTTGTCTTCTTTGACATCACCAAGTGGTTATCCCCACAAACAAGTTTTGTTCTCATTAACAATTTCATCATGAAATAAAAAGGCATGGCTACTACTGTGGATGGCTTTTATTCAAGATAGCATTTTTGAAACAGATAATTGTTCTATAATTCCTGATAAAAAGTCATATGCCTTATATGTCTAAAGGTTAAAAGCATCCAAGTATTTATATCTACCTCATATATTGCACTTCCACCAATGACGAACAAGCTCTCCACTTTATCTGACAAAGGTGGAGTCGACAGAAGACTCAAAGCATCTTCAAGACTTCTAGATATATGAGCTCCATCTGGACTATCTCTGAAAAAATGTAACATCATAATTTAGTGGACAACACTGTCCTTTGATTTGCTTGATAGTAAAACAAAAACCAATGCTTTTCATCACCACCATTACTATACTGAACAAGCTTTCTGATCTGTACCATAAATATCACCAAAAACTAAATCTGACAGATGATAATTTGACACATAATCTATGACTAACCACAGTACTCATCTTTTAAACTGCCTTAAGGTATAATGCAGAAATACATGTATTATACTCACTTCATTTCTCTACTGAGAACTACATTTATTCGGTTGGCAAGTGGTCTAAACTTCTCTGGTATAGAGAACCATGTTTTCCTTCCCATAATGACAGCGTTTTTCTTGTCTGAAATAAAACTCTGGCCATGAAGTTCTGTTAATAAATAAAATATAGAATACAACTTCACACTATAAAATACACAGTTGTTCTGCATTGCTATTGATAAAATTTGACAATATGAAAGGAACACTTTCTAATTGCAAAGGAAAAAATGGACAAAAGTACTCTAAGTGCATATGTAAAAGCATTCATCAGAGTTAAAAATCAAGTGAGTCGAGAGTCATACCTGGGTCTTTTGTTTCTGATGTAATTTTCTTGAAAAAATTCATATCTCCCCTAAAATGTTTAAACCAATAAATATAAATAAAAAAAACAAGAACTGATACATACTACCATGTACATGTATATCATGTCTATATCAATATATAGCATAAGTACACTGTATCTCTACTGAATACCACCACACATCTTCACACCAAAAAAAGTTAAAATAAATGCATTAAGAATTTTGCTGTATTAAAAATCTCTGGATTACAATTATTTAAAATTTTCATACTATTGTACTCCACGTGTCATAGATATTATTTGACCTAATTCTGTATATTTTGTGTTTTAACTTCCAATGGTAAACCTAAGTATGTGCAGCGTAGCACTACTTACTACTACTACTGACAGTAACACTAACAAGTTGCAGTTACATTTACTGATATAGTACTGGTAGTCTTCGCGCTTGCACTCCACTTACCTTAACCTCCAAGGTAATTGACCGTTTATACCAATGCCCCTGTTGTTGCACATGGCAACTACCAAGTTCAGCTTAACATCTGGCATTATCACAGGTTTTATGAGATAAAGATTATGTAGGTTACAAGTAGTATTATTTTGCGCTAAATATGCTCTATGAAGGTTACAATGAAATTAGCGGCATTTAAAATGCGCACATGTTATGCGCATATCGCTTAAAACATTAAAAAAATATACCACAGATTCTCAAGGGTACTTGTGAATGATTTTCTGAAACATTTTATTATATTATATTAACAAATAGTTGAATTTTTTTAACTGACTAACTCTCAAACACCAAGAAAAAGTTATATTATATCAGTTTTATTGCTTAAGCGATCTTTTCCATGTGGTGTGTTTCACGTGTACACAGAAATCTCAAAGGAACCTCAATTTGTGAATGAAATGGCTCAGCTAAGAGAAGATGATACAGCGGATGTTGTAGATAATGTTGTGGCCAAAAAAGAGAAGAAGAGTAAAGACAAGGTAGGTTTGTTGTTTAATGATTTCAAAGACCAAGATTAAAATGGTAGCCTGTCTTTCACAATCAGTGAATCACACAATCGATTGAAATGGCTATCTACACGTGTTCATCATACCCCTTGTTACTTAAGTTAAGTACGTAAAATGGGTCTTAGTCGGTCAAATATTTCTGGCGTATGGTTGACAAATAAAATGGTTATTATTACACGTGACATGGGTCTTAGTCGGTCAAATATTTCTGGCGTATGGCTGACAAATAAAATGGTTATGGTACTTTTGTAGTATACCCCCCACCCTGTAACTTCCTGAAACTTTCATTTTTCAAACATTTTTTTACATTGTCTTTTTCACCTATGTCAAAACTGTTGAAATAAAATGTTTTTGTAATTACCTGTGGTCTTTTTATTAGTTTTAATCACGTTTAATCCACCCCATTGAAATACAATGTGAAAATTTACAATGTACCCACAGTCAATAACTTGCCGCATTTTCGTTGGCTAACTCTACCTTATTTTATGTGAACATAGGATTGATACATTGTATACTTGGACTTCCTCTGTGAAATTATTATGAGCTACTTGTTCACATAAAATTGCCTTAGAGTTAGCCAACGAAAACGCGGCAAGTTATTGACTGCGGGTGTAAATTGAAGATTCTAACATTGTATTTCAATGGGGTGGATTAAACGTGATTAAAACAAATAAAAAGTCCACAGGTAATTACAAAAGCATTTTACTTCAACAGCTTTGACATAGATGAACAAGAAAATGTAAAAAACTGTTTGAAAAGTGAAAGTTACAGAAAGTTACAGGGTGGGGGGGTATACTACAAAAGTACCTATTATTTTAGTACTTTCCCTCTCCTTTAACCCTCTCTACATTTCAAAGAATCAGCCAGTTTACCTGTTCAACTTTATATATTCACTCTTGTGTTTTTGTCTGATACTGACAGGGGAATTTAAGTTTAATAACTCGAACTTGTATTGGAACCCCTTTTTTCATCTCTCCCTGTTTTGAGTAGCATTCTAATTTCTACTATAGTACTAAAATTCCAGGGATTTTGCTGGCAACTGAGATATAAGTGTATGAATATTTGTCCATCACACTGTCAAGTCCTGTCATCAATTACCACTATTTTAAGTCGGTATAAACTCAACACACGTCTACATATATACCTCAGTGTTAGTGAGTACACCAAGATCTCGTCTTTCACAAAATTTTTGTGTGTCATAGGAAGTCACAGCACTTTACAACACCTCTCCCCCAATCTCCTCCAAGCGCAGCAGAAACAATCTTCTGGAGCAACGACCCCTTCACTATGAAACAATTAAGCAGAAAATGAGACAGTTGATGAGTTTAAAGTTTAAGATATGGTGTGTCAATGCTCATTACCCTGTGGTATAGTGATTCTACATTTCTAGATATAGTATAACTAATTTTCAGAATATGTATGGCTTCTAGGAGAGCAGAGGTATGAGAACGCAAAGATAAACCCATGAATCTTGTGACGTGTTTGTTTTGTAATGTATCCAGGTCTTTTATATTTTTACGAGACATACAGATAGAGTTAGTTCCATAGGTTATGACGGGGGACACCAGTGCACCCCATATATACAACTTAGGTTTTGTGTCCCTTAAAACACACCCTATGCGACATTGCTCCATAATATGCCTTGGTTGCAGAACCAATTTCTAGCAGCATTATTGTTCTCATCAAAGAACACATATGTACCAGTTACCCCAAGATATATATTGGGAAAATAACCCAACCAGGTTTTCACTATTTCTTCTGACCCTTTGAAACAGTGGCAGTGGATCAGGTATCTTTTCTGCGACTATTTAATATAGTGTGCCACACAGCGTCATCTACAGCAGAGTTGTTGTGCAGACCTCGGGCCTTGCAGGACCAGAACTTGCCTACCTTCAAGCCTGACTGCCCTGTCAAGATTTTGATTCTGAGTATCCCACTCACCCGAAAGTTCGGTGCCTACCCTCACCAAGTGTGGCGACACCACTGCCTTTTTGAATTTTCCCCACTCCACTGGTGTAAATGTGTGTTTACAGTGTCATGGGTGATATCCTACTGCTACAAATGCTCCTTCTGCTCTGATCGTTGTGATTTCCTCCTCTCTGGGATATGTAAGGGGATCACACTGCAACTACCCCAGCTATGGTGACCTTGCTCTCAAGGACAGGTAGTGGCCCCAAGATGTCCATGTTCCCAGCTATGTGGGAGAGCCCAAATTTCCCCCTCATTTTATCCACATGGCAATGGGAATCAAAGACTATCAGTGGCTTAGTATAGGCAGTTGTTCTTTTTCCTCAGCAGATGGCTCAAATAGGAATTGAAACTCTTGACTGTCCTCATTCTACAGAAATGCTCACGAGACTGAAGTAATAGCTCTATGTAGATTGATCCAACTCCATGAGACTTAATGCAATCAGTTAATATTAACACGCCTCATCTTTTGTATTCACCAGCTGTTTTGTATTCGACTCAGCACCAGGTCTTATTGTTTTCAGAAAAAGAAAAAAGAGAAAAAAGATAAAGAAAGAAAACGAAAAGCAGAAGCTGCAGAAGTTGAAGAGAATGGTGAAGTGTCCCCTAAGAAAGCAAAAACTGAAATAAATGGAAAACAATCCTCGAAAAAGGCAAAAACAACAGAGGAGGAGGAGACCCCACCATCCATAGATCTTCCAGAACTGACCCAAGAGCAACAAGATGGAGCTTTCAGTAAATTCAGGATATCTAATCCAATGGTTGAAAAATTACAGGGTAAGAAATGTAGTGTTCTCTCTCTGATTTAAAATATTGTCTAAATTAATTTCAGAATAAACAGTTAAAAAGATTGGTGGTTTTGATCCCAAATAACCATGTTGAGCATTCAGTTGTAAATGAATTACCCTAGTTTAGTTCATTTTGCAGTGTAGTTTACCTGTTTTATTTCCAGGGCGCAGTGTGACGTACTTATTTCCAATCCAAGCACAGACATTCGACCATGTTTATGATGGCTTTGATGTCATTGCTCAAGCCAGTGAGTTCTTTACATAGTGTGACTTTATGGATTTTACGGGTCTTTAGTTTACAATTTACAAATTTTATACTATTTATCCTAAAATTTCAATTCTTTTATGTCCTGTACATTAGAAAAGTAAATGTAAAGCTTAATTTCTGGCTTATTGCTGAGTATTATTGAATTATACTTAATACTTATCACCACAAGACTAATACTGGTATTTGGTAATTTTGATCTATTTTTCAGGAACTGGAACTGGTAAAACAGTGAGTATTTTTTATTTTTAAAGTCCTTTAAAGTAATATATAATGTTATAGACTTTTATTTTATCACAAGTTGTTAAGTTTAGCTTTTATTCAACATTTTCAGTGGGAGCAAGCCACAACAGATAATGTACCAATAGGTTTCAATGTTGAATTGCTGCTAAGAGATGAACTTTGTTTCAGTTATCATTTGCCCTACCACTGGTAGAGAAGCTGCAGTTAGAGGGGACCAAGGGGAAGCATGGAAGACCACCCAAGGTAAACATTTCAATCTGACTTGTTGTTCAACTTAATTTTTTATTTTCAATATTGAGAAATGATATTTAAACTGTAATTATCTGTTGCATTAATCATGACAGACTTAGCAATAGCAATCTTAGCAATAAATGTGTGTTGTATGATTAATTAATTTGTTAATAGTATAAAATTACAATATGTAACATATTTTGGTTATCTTCCACTGCAGGTTTTGGTGATGGCCCCCACCAGAGAGCTAGCAAAGCAAGTCAGTGAAGACTTTGAGTCCATAACAGAGACCCTGAAGGTGTTCTGTATATATGGAGGTACAGCCTTTGCTCCCCAGGGTAAGGAAAACCACTCCCACTAGGATGGGGGAGAAAATAAAACTTAGCTTACAAGATCAGATTTTTTATTTCCTGTGTTCAGAAGCATAAACCGCATGCCATATTTTTACATGTCTTGGTTAATGATAGAATTTACATCAATATGACAATCTTAGCATGAAATTGAGGAAATGTCATAACACTTGAAAAATGTCTGTATATACTGGTACAGTTAATATGATAGCAGTTTTTCACTATTATCTTAATATTTTCTGTTTGGAACATAGAAGACCCCTTGAGAGATTCAGATATTCTACCAGTTAATGTTGGCAATCACACCGTAACAGTATAAAGAGACATGAATGTTGAGGCACAATTGACAAAACATTTACTTCGCAGTTACCTTTTAGAATGAAGTAATTTTTCTTCAGTCAACAGCTTTATATTGAAATAATTTGTACCTCTATAATTTTGATGTCCAGCAGAACGGTTACCTTAAGCTTTTGAAACACTTAATACCAAGTTTCATCTAGTCAGCAGAGTTGATTGCTTTTGTCTTCAGAGCAAGCCATCAGGAAGGGTCTGGACATTCTTGTGGGGACACCTGGCCGTATCCTGGACTATGTCCGCAAGGGTACCCTGGACCTGGCCCACCTGAGGCACGTGGTCCTGGACGAGGTGGACAGGATGCTGGACATGGGGTTCACGGAGTCCGTGGAGGAAATATTACAGGCAGCGTACAAGACAGGTAAAATGGATGGTTTTGACTTTGGCCTAGACTTGATATTATTTTGTGAATGTTAATTAGTTACGTCTGTGTTGTAAGTAAATCGGGTGTTAAAAATTAGCTTTTATAGAATAGATTAAAACTTATATAAATTCCTAAATTTAGGTTAGTGGCAGGGACAGATACCTTTTGGGAAATGAATAGTTTTATGTCTGTTGCTGACATGGATTTTAGGTTATTAAATCTGTCATTTAGCAGGTATTTTTCTCAGTAGATTCTCACAAACAACCACTACAATAAGAAGATATATTTTGCATTACAAAAAGATAAAAATAGTAAATCTGCTATGTCATGTCAGGTGGTGTAGCTGATGCCCTGGCTGGCAGTCCTGATACCCCCCAGACCCTGCTGTTCTCAGCCACCCTGCCCCCCTGGGTTCACAAGACAGCCCAGAAGTACATGAAGGGAGACGTGAAACACGTGGACTTGATTGGAAACCAGGACATCAGGACTGCCACCACTGTTCAGGTGAGGACTGGTAAACACCTTTTAACACCTGTACAGGTGTATTGAACATCAATATGTGATGGTCATGCTTGCAGATGTACATTTTTGTTAAGTGCTTCAAGGTTATAATGTATCTTGGTTAAAGATTGAGGAATATTGGAATATTTTATACACTTAATAATTTTCTGATTATTTAGTTACTGCTGTGAAAAACTAAAATACACAGCATTTGGCATTTGTTGACTTCAGACTCCATCATTGGACATAAATTTTGTAATATTTTGTATTGAACACTATGAACTGACATGAAAACAATACCATATTGTGAGATGATCATTTTGTGTGGTGACATTCCAGCACATGGCTATTAAGTGTGGGTATCAGGACAGGGCAGCCACCATAGGTGCAGTGATACAGGTGTACAGTGGGAACCACGGCAGAGCCATGGTCTTCTGTCAGACCAAGAGGGATGCTGATGAGCTGGCCGTCAGCTCTGACATCAAAGTGGAGGCCCATGTCCTCCATGGGGACGTTCCACAGGAGAAGAGAGAGATGGTGCTGAAGGTAAGGTTATATAGAAATAGAAAAGAGAAAGATGGTGCTGAAGATAAGGTAACACAGAAATAGGAAAGCACTCAGAAAGTGCAGACCTCTACCAAAGCAGCTCATTATTAATGTCCACTTGTACAATAACTTTCAACAGAACTGAATATCATCTATATTGCTTACAGAAATTCAGAGAAGGGAAGTACCGTTGCCTGGTAACCACAGATGTAGCTGCGCGTGGTCTGGACATCCCAGAGGTGGACCTGGTCATCCAGTGCAGTCCGCCCAAGGACGTGGAGTCGTACATTCACAGGTCTGGCAGGACCGGCAGAGCAGGGAGAGAGGGCGTCTGTATCTGCTTTTATAAATTCCAGGAGGAGAGGGATCTGCAGTGGGTGGAGCATAAAGCTGTAAGATGATGATGATTGTGATTTATTTTAGGGAATGCTTGAACTTGAATTGAGTTATGTTGAATTTTGAGTTGAAAGGTGGTAATGTTTGAAATTGTCAAGAAATCTAAGGGCTTTTGTCACATCACACTTTTAATGTAGACTCTCCTGTATATGGAGTAAACTATGATAAACCCAGTTAATAGCAAGTGCTTTTCATTTATAAAATGTCTGGTAATTTGACTAGCTCATGTCCAATCCAATCAACTAGGAAATATTAAAATCTTATTTAGATTATCTTATTTTAGACATTATGTAATTGAATATATCATTTTAAAACGTAATAATTGTATATAAGTTATTAATTTATTCTTTTTTAACTTGATGCAGAAATTTATATTTTGCCTTATTTTCTAGGGAATAAAGTTTAAAAGGATTGGTGGCCCTACCCCAAATGACATCATTAAAGCAGCAGCTAAAGATGCAGCCAGGTAAAACTCCAATAGATATATGATCTGAATAACAGCGCTTAAATGTGTAAAAAGACATGACCAACATTAATAACTGAAATGATTTAAAAACATTTTTTGTCAGTTGCACCAATTCTGTTTAGCGTAGAAAAATGGAAAATGCTG